>REGM01000010.1:0-16214 GCA_004194415.1 Aurelia aurita | reverse complement strand
TGGATACGTTCTGGCGTTTCCGTAACTCGAAAATAACTTCATATGCATGTGTTTTACATGTCAAATGTATTATACCACATTGCAACCAGTATACCTCAATGTTCCTGCTTACCAGAAACTATTATGACTTCTGCGTCTATACAAAATTAAAGCCACAAAGACAGACGCAGCACTTCACTTAACAAGGTTAACAGCTAGTAAATAATAATATTTTAAGGATACATCTCTATCCTTTATTCGAAATTACCCATCTAATTTATAGTTCTACGCTCGCTTCTCTTATTAGTCTTACACCCGATGAAGAGTTAAGCTCGAAACGTTGTTACTATTCTTAGTCTTCGTACAAGTTTAGTACCTGTAGTCTTTCGTACGTACCTGTTTATGTTTGTGACGGACAACAAAATATGTAACTACGCTGATGATACTACTATCTACGTATGCGATTGCAATTATGTACATATAATCAATAGATTAGAAAACGAAACTGTAATCCTTTTAGAGTGGTTTCAGAATAACTGCATGAAGCTAAATGGCGATAAGTGCCACTTGATGATTTTCGGTGAAAAAAGCAGTGATTTATCGATAAAAATTGGAAATACAACCATCATAGAGAGCACAGAGGAAAAATTACTAGGCATCACTTTGGACAAACAACTTTCTTTTAAGACACAGGTACAATCGTTATGCAAGAAAGCAGGTCAAAAGCTTCATGCTCTTTCGCGTATTTCCTACTTACTTGACATGACAAACTCAAGCATATCATGCGGGCAATTATCCTATCCCAGTTCAGCTACTGTCCCTTAGCGTGGATGCTCTGTGACAGACANAGAGTGGTTTCAGAATAACTGCATGAAGCTAAATGGCGATAAGTGCCACTTGATGATTTTCGGTGAAAAAAGCAGTGATTTATCGATAAAAATTGGAAATACAACCATCATAGAGAGCACAGAGGAAAAATTACTAGGCATCACTTTGGACAAACAACTTTCTTTTAAGACACAGGTACAATCGTTATGCAAGAAAGCAGGTCAAAAGCTTCATGCTCTTTCGCGTATTTCCTACTTACTTGACATGACAAACTCAAGCATATCATGCGGGCAATTATCCTATCCCAGTTCAGCTACTGTCCCTTAGCGTGGATGCTCTGTGACAGACATCTCGATAACAAGATCAGCCACATTCACAAAAGGCACTAAGCATCGCATACAAGGATATTGTTTCTGATTTTGATGCACTTTTGACGAGAGATAATTCTGTGTCTGTCCACAAACGGAATCTGGAGTTGCTGATGACGGAGATTTACAAAACTAAATCAAATATCACCCCAAGCTTTATGACTGAGATTTTCATTGAGAAGAATCCTCCCTATCATCTTAGAAACAAAAGTCTTTTACAAATGCCCAAGGCCCGAACAGTTCGGTTTGGGATAGAGAGTATTGCTTTCTTGGGATGTAAACTGTGGCATGGACTCTCAAATGAAATTAAACAGTCACTGAATATTTCCATCTTTAAAAAACGTATAAAGGAGTGGAAGGGCGATGAATGCAACTGCCGATTATGCAAAAATGTCGTAGCACAGGTTAGGTTCTTGAATTGATCTTGTCTTATTTATATTCAAAACTTGCCTGTAAATATGTATCATATGTATATATAGATATCGTTTATTGTCAGACTCATTACACTTGTTTTACTTTGCACTTAATAATAACTTTTATTTAATTTTTGTTTTGTTTTAGTAGGCATCAATTAGCTGTAATTTAGCTATCACTTTTAAAGTGCATATGAAGCGAAATTTTTTATTTTTCCTTTTGATAGAATTTTTCATTCTCATTCCAATGGCGCAATCGGTTTTTTCATCCGCCTTATAATTTTGGAGATATGAAGCTTTCAAAGTGCAAAATATTTCTCAAAAAGTGGTACAACTCGAACGCGGTCAGACCGTTGCGTACCAGACCTCTGTGACGTTATAGGTTTGTCAACTCTCAAAGGCCTCATCGAAAGAACAAAGGTTGCTGCAGTGATTGTAGTGGACGCACCGCAAGTTTCTCCCTGAAACTCGATTTATAGTCGGCTTAAACATGCTCTTGGTTTCGTTTTTGCGACTGAAGATGGAAGGCAGTATTCGTCAGCGATCATGAATTGGACTTATCGTGCAAAACTTGTCTGCTTTGCCGCAAAGTCTTTAGGTTGTTTAGGCCAGTGGCCAGGCGCCTAAAATGCACAGCATCGAAGCAAAGCAGAGAACTCTGGAATCAAAGGCAAATTAAAGCAACTGTAATTGATGGTGAGCATTGCAATGAGTGGAGTGGATGCATTTGTTGGTTAGGAACTCCAGTCTTTCAGGTAATCATTTTTGCAGCCAAGCTTCTTATACTTATAATCACGTTGTTTACTTTCGATAAGAGAGTCGGCCTAAATTCTCTCGCTTGAACCTCAAAACAAGGGGAAAATAAGTCGTTAGAAAATTCGGATTTCTCTTGATCTCTCAATTGAAAATGAAGTGGAAGTTTTATTGCTGATTGAGCACACATCAAAGCACCCATGGCCATGGTTATTTATATGGCATCGATGGGTCGATGCTAAGGCATTTATTCAACCGACCATATTTTTCTCAATGAATGGGAATAGCATGTTTGTATCAGTTGTGACATGGAATATTATAGAGGGTACTTTTTGTTGTGTACTTTTGGGGATACAACCCTATTTAAAATTCATCGATAAATCAGACTAACCATTAATGTATTTTTCTTTTAGGACATGATCAAGAGTATGGATAGGAGAACATCTTTACAGTCAATTGGGGGAAAGTTTTGGGAAATGCACAGAAACTACCACCAAACAAGACCACTGACTGTTGCAAATGTGAAGATCACGTACTTGAGAACTTGAAGAATTATACTTATCTAGCACCACATACCAGGACGAGGGGCATACCATTCCATAAAAATCATCTACGCTTTTGGCAAATAAACTTTATGGTCTTAAAAATCGTGTACACTTTTCGAACCTCATACAAGTAGAACATTAAGTATCGTCCAACGTTTGACCTTAGTTTTTTCAAATAGTTGAAACCACTTCTACATTTTGAAATTGGTGATGAAAAGCAAGACCCCGTTTACACTGTACCAGCACAACATTGGAACCGTAAAAAAGTGCAACGGATCAGCTGCCCATTTACACTGTTCCTGCTTATCCATAAGACTTTTGTTCCTTCGATCTCTAGGATAATTTTGTTCTGGAGCAATGTAAACGCTCTGCAACCGTGAAAACTTTGCAGTGGATCAAAACTGTACCAGTACAGTGTAAATGTGGTCTAAAAGACTGGAATAACTTTAAAGCCATTGTGATAAATGATGCTCTACTAAATTTAGTATAGACAAGGAATGACAACAAGTGGGATCCAATTAACGATCAATGAAATTTTGCATTTAATGATACCATTATAAAAAGCATAAATGTCCAAAAAGTTCTATATGTGTTGCGCATCCGCTAGGAAATTCCTTCCAGCCAGCCTTCGCTGTATGTGTCGTATTTTGATATGCAAGCATCCACTACAATTCCAATAGCTGGAGTAGCTTTGAGTTTTCTAGGAAATAGAAATGAAAATAATGTTTGTAGTTAAGTTACATATAGTTGGTTTCTGTTGCTTTATAATGCTCCTGAGGCGTTCATAATCTATTGACATTTTTTTCGATGGGAAAAATTATTCATTAGAATAAAATTCTTTTGATCCTTCCAAATAAACAAACCTACTAAATTTGTTGCTGTTCTAGCTCCTATGAAAATAAAAATTTTGCAAACTGTTTGTCTCTCTTGTGTAATGTTACCCGTCTCCTGTTGATAATCAAACTCCTAAACTAACATCCCTTCTCATGGGAAAAATTATATGATTGCAAGGTCCAAATCAAGCACCTAAAGGTGATAATTGTCTGAGATAGAGTGTTATCCTTCACTACAATTTGGATCAGTAAAAATCCTCAGAAGAATTGAAATACTAACACTTTGTTAGGCCCATAGCCATCGCCTCGAAGTTGACAGAAATGAAGACCCCTGACTCGCGTAACGTGATGGAATTTACTAGGCGATTGTAGATAAGATGGATTACAGTATCATCCACTATTCTACATATTAGCTATGAAAGTATGAGTATGCACTAAAATAAACATACCATTTGCTACGATGCTTCAAGCAAGTCACTTCGACATTGCGGTCATCATAGGCCTAATATGTCGTGATGGCCAGCCAGTTCTATCGATGAATCTTCAGCTAATAAGGCCAAAAACTCACGGTAAAAGATTCAAAAACCAACCATCGAGAGTCGAAGGCTCTTCTTCCACAAAGTGTCACTGCATTGATGTGCTGGATGTCGAAAAATTGCCTCTGAAAACCTTAGCAGACTCCTTGTGTATAGCGATGTGCAACAGGTATTACTACGGGAAGTATTTGTCTTGCGATGCTCTTTGTAAGACTGACAAACCTATGACGTCGAACCTATGAGAAACACAAAGGAAAGCGCAACGCTCGGCCCATACCTCTGAACCACTTTTTGGAGCCAGAATCGGACTTTTGAGAGCTTATAACGTCGCTCACAGCAATTTCTCGAAGATTTCATCGAGATATTCGTGATCAGCGACCTCGAATTTATTAAAATATAAGATAAACAAGTTCGCTTCATATGCACTTTAAACGCCTACTATTACTACTGATACTCCGAGGTTCCAGACAACAATATTTTGCAACTTCTCCTATATGGAAATAAAAATCTGTTCTTGGAAGCCAACAAATTAATCTTGAATGCAACAATGAACTATATTTTCGAAACAGAACGATTTGTTTGAAGATTACTCATCCATAGATAGAACTCCCAGACCCCTTCTGTATGTTTTGTTTCAGTAGTTCCCCTTGTTTGTAATTATGTGATGTCCTAAGGAAGCTTGCAGCTAAATAATCAGATTTGCCAATTTTTTACCGTTTTGGTTCTAAACCTGAAGGTTACACATGCAATTGATATATTTGGTTGCAGGCTACCTTCACATGTACCTTTGTTTTCCGTTCGTATTTGAAAATTTCTTTTCGTAATTGTAGTTAGGTGTAGTTTTATGTAGCTTTTAATTAATTTCCTTTGAATAGCCGCAGGGTAGACAGGTATTTCGCTCTTTGCGGTATCGTCGCTGTAGTATTGTAACGTAGTTTGAAGGTATTGTAATTAGTAACTTAGTTGTAAATTTTTGATAGCATGTAAAAAAAAAACGCCTACTATAAAGAAATTAATAATAATAAATACAAAGCATTGAAGAAAATTAAAAGCATCGCAACTTAAAAAAGTAAAAGAGAAAACCTAAAAGAATTTACAAGAAATAGTTAGTTTATGAAGGTCCAGGATGTGACCATAAACACAAGTCAGTCGCTTTTCTAGTCTTCGATTCAGCAAAAAGATTCAATGTACCAAATATCTAACATTGATACCGTTCTACAAAAATTCGATACACTAGGTTGTTCCTATTTTTCTGTCCCCAAAAGTGGCCCTTCTGAGAGATGCTCCCAAGTGAAAATGGCTTCCTACGTCCCTGTGAGTCCTTGAGGAAGAGTTAAATCTAGAGTAAATTTGGCATATATCAACAAATACTTTCTCCAAAAGAAATTAATAGCGAATACAATGCTCGCGAAAGGCCACTAAATTTGCTCATGGTAATAGTACCACTATACAATCATGGTATTTGTTGGGGATAAACCATCAAAGTTCGAGAGCAAACAGTTATCCCCAAAAAGGAAACCTACCCTCATACGCAAAAAGAATAACATGTTTGACTGTGAGAGCCACGATAATGTAATAAGTGAATAGCGGCTACGAGGCTTGCACATGGCAATAATGGAAAACATGCTGCTACGGCAAAGATCTTTCGAGAGAGAGAGCTGGAGAATTTGGCGTAATTCTGTGGCAATTTCTGTTGTATAAACAAATATTCTTCTGTTCCTTTGTGACTTTCTTGCACGGCATAAAAAAATTTAAATCAAATTGCCATAAAATCTTTGGCGTGAAAAAAATGTACTTTACAGTATGGGCGCATGGCAATAGGTTTATTAGTCCTTGATTGGCTTTTAAAACTTCCCACCTGGGGGGGGGGTACATAACATGTCAATGGTATGGGATACGTGCCACCCATATGGGTGGGTTTTTGGGCCCAAAAGTCTCCAAACAAGGGATCCTTTTACAGCAGATTTTCCTAAAACATGGGTCACAGTTTTGCTGGAATTGCAAACAATAGTGAAAAATGGGTAGTTTCCACCAAAATTCAACATAAAAGTGGGTAAGAAGGCGGATTTCGGCAATTAGAAGCACGTGTAGCTGTTTAAAACTGGGCAGCAGACCCACCTCCATCCACAAATTGTGAACGCCCCCCCCCCCCTGGTTCTCACAGGCAAAACAATAGGCTAAGACCATAGGCTAAGACCTCAGGGGGCAGTCCTTGGTATCCTCAACAAGTATTTTGATTTGCAACCATCAAGAAAAGAAGTGGAACAATGGAGAAAGAAGAAGCAGGAGTAGTGGTACAGGGCGTCAGGAGAAGGCTAATAGACCCCCTTGATGTTGGAGTTACCCTCCCCCCCCCCTAAGTTGGCAGCAAAGAAAGTTGCTTTTCCCTACGATAATAATTTTACGTTTTAATTCTTGTCTTGTTGTTGGCACTTCAACAATATTTTCGGTACTAATGAATTTCTCGACCCTCCCCCCTCCCCAGTTATTTATTTTCTAACGACACGCTTTAACCATTGCATTCTCTGTTTTCAACGACATGAAAACGGGCCTAAGGCTGAATGCCCTTCTAGTAGTACCTGCTACATAAAAGGCCCATACCTTGGCCAAGCATGCACACAGATTACCTACCATTTGGCTATTGCATAACAAGTCTCAATCAAGCGTAGTCAAGTGTAAGAATAAGGCCTACAGTAATGGTATAAATTAAGGAGGCCACGAAATAAATAAACGTACCTTACCTAGGTTAACTTCTTGTTTGACGACAATATGATCTTTGACTTTCTTCTTGTCTGACGTACGTCTGCGTCAAACACTACTGCGTGATTGTTTACCAGCCAAAATGCTTTGATCAGCCTAAATGTAATGTTTCCATACAAGTAGGCCTCCCAGAGCGAGGCATGCGATCAACTAAAATTTCTTTTCAATCACGCACAAAAGGTTGCTTTGCGACTGCTATTGAAATCTAGTATACAGACATTCCACAAAACAAGCGACCGATTAGGCTTTGTTCCCAATGCCTGTAAAGTTTCATAATTTTTGACTCACGGGAACGAAGTACAAGTAGAGTCTATGGGATGGGATGGAACTAATTCATCAAAGACCAAACCAAGTTACTTTCGGTTCAAAGAGTCTCCTATCACTAGGACCACAAATTTGGAAGGCTTTGCCCAAAGAGATCAAATTAGCCGAAAACATTCAAACGTTTAAGAGACTTATAAAACAATGGGATGGGCCAACTTGCAACTGTAATGTTTGTAGCTAGCAACAGAAATATGCAGATTATATATATATATTGTTAGTAGCTTAAATATTCGATTTAGATTAGTTTCTATTATATATATATATATATATATATATATATAGAAATACATCCGACCTGGACTGGTGGTAGATCCCAGTCCACTATGCGGAGATCTTACAAAAACTGGCCAGAAGACTAAAAGGCTGACTGTCACCGACTTGAAATATACAGAGATGGATATGAGATAGAATTTTACCGGAATTTACTGTTCCAGTGAAACCGGAAATCCTGTTGGTTGAGATCACTATAAAGCTTAATTTTAGATTTCCTGTTGTAACTGCAGATATGGATTTGAATTTGAATCGAAGCTATCGCAACAGGCCTGTTAGTCTCCTAACCCCTTTGTTGACTTATGTGCGAGTTACGAGCAAAAACACACGAACATAAAACAACAAAAAACACACACAATGACAAAAACTCAACAGTCATGTCTGGTTCATCAAGCTATGTCCTTCTCATCAAATATGTTGTATTCATAGTCATATCTGCATTTCTTATTAAACCAAAATCGATCGATTCTGTTCTTGAATTGGTTGATGTTTGTTGCATCCACCACTTCTTGTGATAGACTATTCCAGATTGGAATCACTCTGCGACAAAAACTGGTCCTTGACAACTCAAGTCTTGATCTTCTCATCTGTAGTTGAAGTGAGTGCCCTCTTGTCCTTCCAAGTTCGTTTTTTAGCTTGAGTGGTGGCAGACACTGTTTGTCATAGATCCCTTTCATAATTTTGAAAACTTCAATCATATCCCCCCTGTATCTTCTGAATCTTAGAGTTGGCAGATTTAAGGATCTTAGCCTTTGTTCGTATGTTAAGTCTTTCATACCTGGGAGCACTTTAGTACCTCTCCTTTGTACACTTTCAATACTTTCAATGTTGCTTTTATTTGCTGGAGACCATACTGGTGCTGCATATTCTAGGTGGACACGTACCAAGCCCTTGAACAACAGCTTAAACATTCTGTTATCTAAGAACTGGAATGTCCTTCTTATCACACCTAACATTTGATTTCCTTTGCTAATTTTTGATTCTATATGATCCTTGAATTTGAGATCACTCTCGACAGTGACTCCTAAGTCTTTCTCTGCAGTTACTATCTTCACTTTCACATCCCCTACTTTATACTCCTTTTCCGAGACAGTTTCTCTATTATTCAGACATAATCCTTTTAGTTTATCTGGATGGTACTGCATGAGCCATTTTTCACTCCATTTCTGCATATTGTTCAAGTCCTGTTGTAGTATTTCACCGTCCTCCTTGTCTTTGATAGTTCTCCATATTTTGGAGTCATCTGCAAACAAGTACATTGTGCTCTGTACAGCTTCTGGTAGATCATTTATAAAAATCAAAAACAGTAGTGGCCCTAGTACTGAACCCTGTGGGATTCCAGACTTAACATTTTTCCACTGTGAGGAAGCACCATTCAGCAGAACTTTTTGCTTCCTGTCTGCTAGAAAGTTCTCTAACCATCTCATAATTTGCTCTGTAAAGCCATAAGATCTACATTTTTCAAGTAATCTCTTGTGGGGGACTTTGTCAAATGCTTTCCGTAGGTCAGCATATATTATGTGCACAGAATTCCCCTCATCAATTGCCTCAATCCAGCTTTCAAGAGCACACAGCAACTGTAAGACTGCAGACCGACCTTTTATAAATCCAAACTGATAAATTGAGAAAAAACCATTCCTTAACATATGATCAACTATGTGGTCTCTTAATATTCTTTCCATTGTTTTACATAAGATGCAGGTCAAACTAATTGGCCTGTAGTTCTCTGCCAGTGATCTCATTCCTGTCTTGAATATAACAGTTATCCATGCTATTTTCCATAGCAACACGACCCAACCTACATCCAAGCTCTTCTGAAAAAGTAATTGGAGTGGCTTTGCTAGACCTTGACTTATGGGTTTCAAAGCCCTTGGTGATATTCCGTCTGGTCCACCCGATTTGTTTTCATTTAAGTTGTCCAGATGCTCCTTCACTGTCTCCTCTGATATTTCCAATAAAGGCATATCATAATTTGTTTGTTTCTTCGCCACTATTGGAGCCTCATCTGGCTCAGCAGTTTGGACACTTATGAAATATTTTGAGAATACCTCAGCCTTTTCAATATCCTTTTCTAATAACAAGGATTTACTATCTGAGGGATCTTCATGAATATTCCCCACACCTCTGGAACTTTTAATCTTTGATTTGATATAGCCCCAGACAACTTTAGTGTTCTTCTTTGCTTGTTTTGCAATTTCTGTTTCAAACTGTTTTCTTTTCTTCCTTGTGTGCAGTCTTACTTTGTTCCTGACTTTGTTATATTCTGCTCTTGACTTCACTTCTTCAAATTTATTACCTCTTGCTTTCATCTCTGAACATATCCTGGCTTTCTTGTTCTTATCCTTTATCAACATTTTTAACTGTTGGTCCATTGGTGGTCTCCATTGGTCTCTGGCAGAAGCTTTGATCTTGGGAATGTTCTCTTCCATTAAAGTTTGGAAGTAATCATAGAATTTCTTCATGGACTCTTCCATGGTAGCTGCCTTTATATCAAATTTTGCTTCCCAATTTTCCTCTTTCACAAGTTCTTCTAACATGTTTTCAAAATTAGCTCTGGAGAAGCGCCATCTGGCTTTTTCATCAACACAACTAGCTAACTTGCAGTTTATATCAAATCCAATCACGTTGTGGTCACTTTTACCTAATGGACTCTGATGTCTCACCTCATTTATAATTTCTTCATGATTTGATATAATCAGATCTAGAAGACTGGGGTTATCATCTCCTCTGAATCTTGTGTTTTCAGTAACATGTTGGTGGAGATTCTCTCCTACAATAAAGTCAAGGAGTTCCTCTTCCAGCTCTCCTGGTCCTGTCAGTGTCCTCCAATTTATATTTTTAAGGTTGAAATCTCCAACAAATACATTGTGACTTGCCTTCATCGAAATAACTTCTCTCATTGCCTTTAACATATCTCTAAAATTCTCTTTAGTACCACTTGGTGAACGGTACAGCAGGGCTAGAACTAGCCTATTTCCACCACTTAGATCGATAGCAATGACTATTTCTTCTGAGCATTTATTCTTCAAGTAAATCTGGCTTGCATTAAGGTCTTCCTTTACATAGACTATTTGGCCTCTTCCCTCCTCTCTGTCTATGTTATTATCTACCATGATGTAACCATTTATGTCTAATTTTAGCTCATTGACTGTTATCTTTCTCTTAGAAGATTTATTCTTAACTTCATTGATGGCAATAATGTCAGGATCCTCCAATGATACTCTGTAATTTAGTTCATTCATCTTGTTTCTTAGCATATCTGCATTAGTATAAAAAACTTTTATCTTAGCTTTTCCAGATATTTTTCCATTGACTCCTTTGTTGCGTTCATTTTTGTTGCATGCAATCATTGTTGAACATTTTCATTTACACCTTCTGCTTGTTCCCCTACATTTTCATTTACACCTTCTGCTTGTTCCCCTACAATGGTGGCATCTTCATTGGAAACACCCCATGGCTTTATTGCTAGGCTTATATGATTTCATAACGACTGTCAACAAGATATGAAATGCAAGTTGCGCCTGGTTCTTCTAAAATAAACTTGGGGTTAATTATTAAATTAATCTATGTACTGGGTGTCCCAAAAAACTGTATACAAGTATGAAAAATTCTAACGCCAAGAGTTTTCGTTAAATCACCCCAAAGCTATTTGCATATTAATGCTCAATGGATGAANAATGGCGGCCAGAAAACATGTGGTTGAAAGTGTGCAGCAGCAATTCGTGTCGCAGACTTCCTCCTCGCTGAAACGATTGGTGGCGAAGAGTCAAGAATTAAGATTAACATCTCCAAATCAAGTAGCAGATTCAGTAAGATGGAAGCCTGCAGCATTATTTTTGAAACATTCGATGCATTTTTGATTTCTTGAGAATAGTTTCTCAGTCCAAAAATTCTCTTCCTGAATAAAAAATGTGAGTCAACTGGGAAAATTAATAAAGAGTCAACCACAGCAAAAAGGCAAGTTGATTTGTTTAAATATATAAAAGCATTAACAAATATTTTTAGATTAAAGAATAAGTCGTATATGCAGCCTCGAACTATAATAATACATTACACCCATTAATTTACCAGCGAAATTAATGACGAAATTAAAAAATTCAAAACAACATTAAAAAATTATTAAATCATGGCGAAATACAAGTTGTCGAAATTAAAGTTAAGCATTCATAAATGGGTACATAACCTTGCCTATATCTATTTATCTTCACTATTCGATGACACGTTATCAGAAGAGAATGCATCTTTACTTATATGGTCGTTTAGGCATTCAAACATCTTACCATTCTGAAAGAATTTTGAAAACAATCAAGATATGAAAGATTTCCTATGAACACTTATAACGAAGAATCTGAAATTCCTTTCAAGGCATTAAATCAAACGAAAGATGCATCAATCAATCGTGCAATATTTTTTAAAGATTTGATAAAAATATGAAATATTTTAACCAACTAAATTCTATTAAATAAATTGACATGTTCTGCTATCCACATAATAAAAACCAGTGTTAAAGATTCTTATGAGCAGCTAGCAACCTACAGGCATGCAGACATTTTAACGGTTTTCGACTCACCCAGTATGGCACAGTAAAAGTTGAAATTGAAATTGAAGCTAGCCTTTGAGAAATTGGGACAGACATTTTGCAAAGCTTTGTATTTATCCAAAATTCCTTAACATGTGGCGACATAAAAGTTGTTGAAATTTAAGTTAGCCTTTGCGAAATGGCAACAATTTTGCACATATCTATCTATCTTCAGTAAGATTTTGTCATAGAAGAATACTATTTTACTCATATGATTAGTTATCAAAAATTAACAAATGTATGAGTGCTTTTGCTGCATGTGAAATAAGCATGAATAGTAACAATATAGGCGACAAATCTTGGAAGTGGTCACATTACTTCTTTAGTTGGATTTAATGGCCAAAAAGGAACTTTAGGTAATCTACTGTAATTCCAGTGCCCGCATTTTTGATTTTGTCATTATAGTTTGTACTTCTACTAAAGTTGTGAAGTCTTCGAATTGCGAAATCGTAATTCAGAAGAGAGACAGAGCTTGGCTTACCACCACAATGTAACCCTTGATAAACTAAGGTATTCTTGAAAAATTCTATTACCAGATGTCCCCAATAACGTAAACATATTTCGTTGGGCCTAGCCAGGAAAATTTAGCTTTAATCGATGGCTGATCGTTTTTAAAACGTTTTTTGTTGATAATGGTATTTTGAGAGTTAAAAATATTAACTTTGAAAGTCCAAATTTGCCTCCACCTACAAACCAGAGCTTTGGNAGTTGTGAAGTCTTCGAATTGCGAAATCGTAATTCAGAAGAGAGACAGAGCTTGGCTTACCACCACAATGTAACCCTTGATAAACTAAGGTATTCTTGAAAAATTCTATTACCAGATGTCCCCAATAACGTAAACATATTTCGTTGGGCCTAGCCAGGAAAATTTAGCTTTAATCGATGGCTGATCGTTTTTAAAACGTTTTTTGTTGATAATGGTATTTTGAGAGTTAAAAATATTAACTTTGAAAGTCCAAATTTGCCTCCACCTACAAACCAGAGCTTTGGCCTTTTCGCCATAGCAAATTCCTGAAGCACGTCGAACTTAAAAATCAAAATTAAAGAAAAATTAAAAAACTGCACAATAAATAGGTGAGATCTAGCAAATGTAATATACTATGATCTAATTTTTTGGAAATTTAATCAAGGCTATTGTTGATTTATTCACTGTGCTTCAAGAATCTGCGTCGGCCAAGGGCCAAAGTTCTGGCTTGAAGGTGGAGGCAAATTTGAACTTTCGACATTAATATTTCACGAATCAAAGCACCGATATCAACAAACAAGGTTCACGTCAACTATCGAGAAACGTTTTATAAATGATCAGCAATTGATTAAAGCTAAATTTTCATCGCTAGACAAATCAAACTTTTTCTTTTTTGGGACACTCGGTACTTTCTACAATTGATTTAAATGTTGTGTAATTTTAAAGTTTGTCTAAGTTTTTACATAAATAATGTCCATACTTCCTTTCGTAAAATTTGCTGCTATGATTCTTTAACGATGGGGATCTTTTATGAACCCACCCCGTAGTTGATCACAATCAAATTTGACTTAAGCATACTGACACAATTTACATTCGTAAAATCGCTACAATTACTTTTGTATATCAGAATAAGCAGGCGGGGCTTCTGAATTTCCAGCAGGTGGTGCGGGCCAGGTCCCAAACATGGAGGTCGCCTATCCTTCCATGCCAAATTGAGTTGGTGGAAACTGGCCAGGAGCCATGGGTGGTGCGGTTACAAACTGCTGGTTAGGAGCAGGCACTGGTTGATCCATTATCGCAAACTGCTGGTTGAACCACCAACTATGGACATCAATCGGGTAATCAACACCCTCATCTTGATGCACATACTTTGCGGAAACATCAGCTGAGAGGATAAGGAACCATCCCATGCTAGCTAATAGCTTAAGTAAGTGAGCTAACAAAATGAGGCCATGCGTACCATCGTTGCCATTAAAGCCATACGACCATGGGTTCCCGTTCAGTTTCACCTCAGTACTTGCACCATACGGTCCTTGTCTTGCGATGCCACGCATCCATAACCTCGTGATTTCGGACACTACTGCCTGCGTAACATTGGGTGGGGCGTTGATGACACGTATCGTGTCGGTCCAATTGAGCGATAGGCAGAATATTGGCGCTTGCATTGGGGCAGTTCTCTGGAAAGTAATTACGCTTTTGTCATTCAGCTTCCTTGTCAAATCAATAGCTAATTGAACACGCCAACCAATGCTCCACAGTCCCTCAAAGATCTTACACATGAGGAATCTCGTATCAACAGCCATGTGGCCGTCAGCCCACCAGGGGGTACCTGACAGCTTAAACTCATATGCATTAAACTTCTGATTTTCTTCCTGGATGCCCAGTCTCCAGAAATTAACCAACATATTTTTGATGCAGGCAACAGCATCAGGCGGGGTGTCGATACACCGCAGTCGATCATTCCCGTTCAAACTCAATACAAAGCCAGCCTTTCGTGAGCCATCAGTTGGTACTGACGTATCATACCTAAAAAACAAGGTATCGGCAGTGCCTTTCAAGTTGCTGCTGCCATATAACACCCATTGTCGCACATAAAGTTCATTAATCAACGCTTTAACGAGTGTTTTTGATTGGATATTTTCAGCACCACCTGCGGACTTCCACGGATTTCCACCCAATTTTATTTCATATGCATCTCCAAGCTGCCTTGTACTCTGAATTGTTTGCGGCCAGTTTCTTCTAACGACCCCCTCCAAAATTTGATACATCTCTGATGGAAAATCAACCAGCTGAAGTTTATCCGTGCTGCTTATTCCAACGCACCCAAACCCGAATCGGGAGACCTGAACATGTTCCCTGTGGAACATCCAAGTTGAAAAGTCTGATTTTTGCGCTAGGTCGCTCGAAACTAATAACTTACAGCCTTTCTTGAGTAAGCGAAAGAGCAACTGCGCCGCTAGTTTTCTTGTATTGACGGCCTCCTCCGCAGAAGTCATGGGTGAAAATGGAGTACCTCGTATCTTGAATTCATGTGCACTGCCACATTTAATCTTCTCTTCTTGTATGTCTAGAATGAAAAGTATGCAGATAAGCCATTGAACCAAATTCTGGTTGTGAACAAGGGCATATTTTGCAATAACAATATCAGTTGCATTTGATTGACAAGCCATTTCAAAGCGGTTGGCGATAGAAGACAAAGAGAATTTTCTCAAACAACAATGCTGTCTCTTGTCATTGAGATGCGTGCCCCTTTGCAGGATATGAAAGTATCTAACAAATACTATCCATGGCTTAATAGCGATTATAAAAAAGCTTTCTTTTCAGAGGGACAAAATAAAAACTGCTGTGTTAACCCTAATTAAAACCGGGGGGGATGCTTTCCACCCCCTGTCGGTTTTTTGCAGAGCATTTATTAACGGCATGAACTATGACTCTCTAACTTTCTGACAATTATCTATTAGCTACATTTTTGACAATAAATTTTTTGAACAATGTGAGTCACGTGACAGATGACAATACAATATTTGGAAGATGGTATTGAAAAAATTAATATTTTTGATATTTTTACAACCAGAATTAGTTTCAAATGTGGATTATTATACCTTAAAAGAATAAGCAAACAAAGAGCTTTCATTTGTTATCAAGAACAATGGAATTTGCTGACATCAGCATTGTAAAATGATGATGTCACATGTGCCGCCATTTTGTGTCAAGTTTGCAAAATTTGAAGCTTTTTCTAGCCGAAATTGTAGAAAAAGCATAGGATTGCGTTTTGCAATACAATTAAAGTATTTTTAGCAAGTTTTGTATCAATTTTTGGTCGTAAAACCCACTTCGTGATTGTGACGTCATCAATATTTGTCATTTTCTTCAAGAATAACTATCTAAAAACACCTTTAGGTATTATTTTTGAGTTAGGAATGAATAATACGGCAAATAAGATGAAAATTAGCTAATTATAGTGATATTTTTTCCGTTTTTAGAACGAATTAGCTGGAGAAACTTATATTTTGACATTTTTCAACATTATGACGTCATAGTGACGTCATCTAATGAGATGG
>REGM01000001.1:4258585-4382680 GCA_004194415.1 Aurelia aurita | reverse complement strand
ATCGTCATTATCGGTTTCGATGCTAAAACGAGCAAACTCCACAAAAGTGTCATTTTAGCTCGTCGCTCCTCTGAAAACTATGATACCTTTCAAGGTGAACAGTTCTGTCAAGACTGTCAATGACTGTCAATATCTCATCCAAGTTTTCCCCTTAATTTTTACAATTGTTCATTCCAAAATAGTTGATATCTCGGTTTGGCTTCTTGATTTCTATCAAATTTCAGAGCACTGTGAAGAATGTGGTGCGTGGAAAAATATGTTGTGCTTGAAATAATTTAAGGAATGATACGGGTATTTTTTTATAACAAACTAAGAATTTGACCCAGTACTGAAATTTTCACAAAATTAATCATTTGGATAGGAAATTCCTCAAATTCTTGATGTTTACATCGTGTGCCCTCGTGAACAATTTACAACGAAGTTTTATAAACCCGTGTCACTGTCTATACATTACTCAAGTACCTTCCGGGTAATACAACACAAGAAAAAGGTGAAAATAAAATGACAATATGCTATGGCTCTCCTCAAGTAAAAGAGCTTTCCTCTTAAATAATGTGAATGTGAATGAAAGGAGATTTCTTAAATAATGTTGCCCCAGCACTGTTTCTTAATTTTTTAGCTTCATATAAAAAGCACATGCAGCTACGTGTTTTAGTGCGGGGAAGATGAAAAGTCGTGGTGCTAAAATGGCGAAGCTTTCACTGTCGTGACTAGAGGGAGCTCAAACTGCTCAATGCCGAAATTTTGCAACTTTCAATCTAGCTTCATAAATTATTCGCAGCTTATTTAATTATCATAAAAAGATACGATTATTGAATGACGCAATATTTTTTAACGTCAGTTTCGAATTCGTCATCATCTGACGAAATGTCCAAATTCGCATTCTTCACGTCAGGTAAATAGTCAGCTACGTTGATTCCATCACGTTCGAAGAACAATAGATATGGCGATTCTTTTTCGATCACACTTGGATCCACTTCCTGGAAAGAGAAAACGGAAGTATTGTAACAACTGATGAAGTTTCATTCATAATTTGCAGAACCATAAGAAGCATAAGACTTTTTTGCTTTGCCGGAACACATATTTCTATGTTTTGTATATGCCAGCCCAGCCTCCTCACCATACTCTAAAGCACTCCCATATGAAATATTTCAGGAATTAGAAAAGGATTGTGCCAACTATTGTAGAGAGGGTAACCTAATGATTGCTGGTGACCTGAATGCGCGAACCGGAATAGAAAAGGACTATGTCATGGATGATGGTGATGTTTTCTCCCCTATTAATGATATAGATGAGTACACATTTGATAATCCANGTTTGGCTTCTTGATTTCTATCAAATTTCAGAGCACTGTGAAGAATGTGGTGCGTGGAAAAATATGTTGTGCTTGAAATAATTTAAGGAATGATACGGGTATTTTTTTATAACAAACTAAGAATTTGACCCAGTACTGAAATTTTCACAAAATTAATCATTTGGATAGGAAATTCCTCAAATTCTTGATGTTTACATCGTGTGCCCTCGTGAACAATTTACAACGAAGTTTTATAAACCCGTGTCACTGTCTATACATTACTCAAGTACCTTCCGGGTAATACAACACAAGAAAAAGGTGAAAATAAAATGACAATATGCTATGGCTCTCCTCAAGTAAAAGAGCTTTCCTCTTAAATAATGTGAATGTGAATGAAAGGAGATTTCTTAAATAATGTTGCCCCAGCACTGTTTCTTAATTTTTTAGCTTCATATAAAAAGCACATGCAGCTACGTGTTTTAGTGCGGGGAAGATGAAAAGTCGTGGTGCTAAAATGGCGAAGCTTTCACTGTCGTGACTAGAGGGAGCTCAAACTGCTCAATGCCGAAATTTTGCAACTTTCAATCTAGCTTCATAAATTATTCGCAGCTTATTTAATTATCATAAAAAGATACGATTATTGAATGACGCAATATTTTTTAACGTCAGTTTCGAATTCGTCATCATCTGACGAAATGTCCAAATTCGCATTCTTCACGTCAGGTAAATAGTCAGCTACGTTGATTCCATCACGTTCGAAGAACAATAGATATGGCGATTCTTTTTCGATCACACTTGGATCCACTTCCTGGAAAGAGAAAACGGAAGTATTGTAACAACTGATGAAGTTTCATTCATAATTTGCAGAACCATAAGAAATGGCAATGAATAGTCTAGTCTTAAAAATATAATTAAGGGGGTAATTCTCCTCATTTTTGATGCATCAACTGAGAGACTTCCTCCTTTTATACATTCTTCTCCATACTAATTTGTCACGTTTTCTTTTTGTAATTTTTGTAAGTTCTAATTGTGTTAATTGCATACATTTTTAATGAATTTTGTAAGTTGTGGGATTTTTAAATCAAAATTGAATTGATCTGAGGTCTTCTTCACCTCCGGGCTCGAACCCGCCAGCTTCTGCACAGAAGAAAGGAGTGTGAATCACCTACCACGATCTAACAAACTGTTAGATTCCGTAATAAAACAGACTAATTTTGGTATACATTACCTTGCAACTGCTGTCATTATATTTGTACCATTTTCCGTTGGGATTTCGTGCATACGACACATAATGACCTCCACTTAACATTCCAGAATGACACTAACGAAAGCAAAAGAAACAAGTTCATTTAACGCGAAGGCTTAAAGTGAAACAACCAATTTGAAAACACATCGAGATACACCAATCCAAAAAAAAAGCCACAAAATACTGGGGAGAAGAAGATATGTTACCGTATGTCCAAGATTAAGCCCCCCTCTCGAATAAGCCCGCATTAAAAAATTCATTTATATTTCTTCTTTTAGCAGAATCTGCAAAAGCTTTGATTCGATCTCGAGTGTTATATCCTAAACTAAATTTTGTTCGTTTGCTTGCCATATATTTTAAACATTCACACTTACATTGTTTTGTAAATCGAAAATTCGTTATTCGAGGATATACGGTAAAATAAATTTCAATAAAGAGCCTTACAAGTGCCTTACTTCGAAATCATGTTTACACTGATCACCAACCAAAACTAATTGCTGATCAATCGAAGTTTTGCTTGCAAGATGAAATAATGCCCATATTTTTCATCAAATCTTATTATTCTCAGATATTACCTTGTTTGCTTTACAGGAAAAAGGTCTTGCTTAGAATAGAGAATGACAAAAGCATCTGAACTTCTTAGCAGCCATTTCCTGTCATTGCATATATTCGTTCTGTTGAACTTCAATTGCAATTCCCTCGGCAATCAAAAGGCTAAACAAACAAACTTGAATCGCCTTTGGAAACGATGCTTCAATGCGTGCCCAAGTATTGCCAGCTTTTTGACCACCTTTCGACTTTCTCCCTTTCCTTAAAGACAAAGCGTTGTTCAATGAAGATACAACGATCACGACTGGCTCTGTCTTCAAAACAATATTGTTCTGGGGGGAGGAATGCTTGCTTCAAGGGACAGATATCGTAAACACATAGCTAACCAGTGTTGTGACTTACCGAAATGGCATATAATCTGTAGCTATAATCATCACCAAGGTCGTCTTCATCACATTCTTCAAGTGAGTGTTCTAGATCATCTAAATCTACAACCATGTCTTGATTAGGACATGAATTACTTCTGTCAGATGTCTTTCCTCCTGATGACGTCGAGGCCTCGCTGCCAAATTGATTCTGAAAATGAAGTGTCAAAGCACGATAAATTTTAAATACGCCATCTCGAAAAGAACCGGAATAACCGCCATTTTTCTAGTTACTCACAAGTGATTTCGCATGAGATAAAAAAAAGGTTGAAGGTTGCAAATCTGTCAATCGAATGTTGTGAGTAAGATACTTTGCCTGGTTTGTAAACAGGTAAACAGTCTACTTGAATGAACTTAGAAGGAAAGAGAACCCAATCTCATCTGCGATTCGCTCTATATGACGAATAGTGTTGTGATATCATGAACAAGACAGCAACAAAGATAAAACAGCTGGCATGGCGATGCATGCAATTTTGAGATGGCTACAATCATTTGCGTAATTGTACTTGTGTAAACCCGACATCATAAAAGGAATTAGGCTGACAATGTACAGTAAAAACCCGCGTATAAGAACCTACTATTTTACAAGTCAGCCTAGGTTCTTAAACAATGAATACAATGGATTGGTTCTTATAAAACAATTGAAAATTTGACAATTTCAGCCTGTAGGTTCTTAATCCACTAGGTTCTTATACGCGGGTTTTTAGTGTACTCGAACTGGACAGGGAAGCAAACCATAAAATCTCAGAGACATATAATATTTGGATGGAAATAGTTTCCCAACAATTTGAGGTTAATGTAACCAGTTGCAAAATCAACTGGCTAACTTCAACCAAAACGAACTAGAAAAGAATTTACAACTCTTAGAACAATACAAGGCAAGGACTAATACGCATACGAGAAGGAATTATACCAACCATGTTTTCAGTGGACGATTTAACTGTAAGGATTTTGCCGGTTCTTCTTTCAGATGGGTTCCGCTTTCGTCGATCTCGTTCAACTAAGTACTGTGATGGGTCGAATTTTTGCATTGAAAATTTCACGATCTTGTTTGATTTTATCCATCGATTGTTCAGCAGCTGAAATCTTTTTAGATGGATGATCTGAATTTAGAAATTAGAAATTAGAAAATGAGAAATTAGGAGCAACGTTCTTGGTTTTTATTTTACAGATGATGAAGTACCATAGTAACTTATGCATTCACAAATCAAAATGCTTCACTTGTAGCATTGGGGTCTTTTTCAATTTACTAGGGCACTCCTCCTTCTTAGTAAATATGGCAAAGTTGTGGAGTCCTAATGACAAGTACTACCTCGATACTTCTGTTCTTGATTCCGCAGACAAGCTCTCGGAAAAATGTAGGAAAGATATTAAGAATTACACCCTATTTACACTGACACAGTTAAACCAGCTTTATTTAAACCAGGTTAAACTTCAACCAATCAAATGAATTCGATTTGTTGGATTGACCAATTAGAAGGCCCCATTCGATAACCTGGTTTAGATTAAGCTGGTTTAACTCGCAAGTGTGAATGGGGGTATAAGTCAATATCAAATCAATAATACTCGTACTTACAAGAATAGGTGGTAGCGACCACAAACTGAATTTTTTGGCGATTTTCTGATGATTCTTGCATTCGGGACAATACCTACGAACAAGAAAACCCATTTTTGTCAACCAATATCAAATATTCAAATTTTGCTCAAGTAACTATATTTCTATATTTCAAAAGCAAAAATATAGTGTCCCAACAATAATCGCTAAAATTTTTTGTAACTGACAACAAATAGAAAAAAATCTTACAAATTTGCACCCAATATTTTCTTCTAAGTAGCTGTCTATTGCTGTCTGAGTAACCCTTACACCACCAAGAATTTGTCCTTTCAAAAAACCAACAAAGCATAATGGGTAGTTGTTAGCATTCAAGAACGTCCGTAAACCTCCGATTGCGTAAAAACCATACAAGCTAAGATTCGACTTTAGTTAAAGTGATTCAAATGACTGATACGTTAGGTTTCCATCTGCCATTTATCAGAAAAATGCTTCAGCCAACTAGCTGGCAAAACTTTATAAAATAAAGTTGCTAAGAATACACGCAAAAATATGTAAGTCATACCAAGTTTCATCATCTCCAAGTTCCTCTTCTTTCGTAAAATCTTTCAAACATTGATCAATATTAATTGGTTCTCTCAATAATCTCATACTTTCTTCTAAACTTGGATGATCAACAAAAAGTCTTTCTTGTCCTTGTTGATAATTCAAATGTAAAGTCATTGGATCCCAATCAATTGCGATGTTCCCATGAACATTTCCGAATTCTTCATCATCACATATTAATTTGCAACCACGGCAAAATCTAGAAATGTTAACAAGAAATGTTGTGAAGTACATTCCAGTACATTTAAGAAATAAGGTTTTAATTTTAGCCATTGGTTTTTCTTAACTTTTGAGGTAAATTCTATAGGCTTGAGTGGTTACAGAGCCAAGTGAAATTGACGATTAAAACCCATCACAACCTTACATATATATGTCTCCAAAGATGCAGAGAATTGACCAACATTTGCTTCATAAAAAAACCATATGACTAAAAAGTTCTTTTCGACATGGTTTCTTAAATGTAGGACCTTATTCTACTTTAAATTAGGAAAATGCTCCAAGAACAAAGACCCCGACAAGCATTATTTTGTATGTTTGTGAAATCTGCGGATGAAATAACAAAATATAACAAGGGCCTGCTTGTTTTTGGGGAAGATTCGCAGGAATTAGCACAACTTTTCTAACTTGCAATCTTACTATAATCAAAGTGAATTGCGGCATGAAAGCATCTTAGAAGAAACGTAAAACATTGGTATGTAATATAATCGATATTGTTATATCTTGCAAAATTTTAACGAAAATAAAACTTACTTGAACCACGGGCAAACTGCACAGAACTGACCATCTTTTTGAACAATTTTCAAGTCGAATGGATACGTCTGGCTGAAGAAATCAATGAGAATCGAAGTTAATATTGTATTATCTATAGTATCAAGAACTTTAAATCTTTGACAATGTATGGGATAATAAACTTTACTTCTTTTGGAAATATCAATTTCTTGACTCTCGAGAGAAATGCAATGTACTTGTGCATTGCTCTGTGCTGATTATTCAACATTTGATCGTGGGTTTCAACTTTCTTCACGCACTTTGAAATTAAGAATATTTTGTAAATTCTAATTTACATTTATTTCCAGAGCTCATTAAAATAAAATAAATCGGAAAAAAGCTAGTCTTTCAGCAATCAACCAAAGTTAGATTCATTTCCAAGTTAGATTCATTCCCAATCCATCCCGTATTCTACGCAATGAGAATTTACAAATGCTGATGTGGCACATTCAGTACACATTTTTCTCATGCAGTTAAAGGCTCTTGGGCAACCGACATGCATTGTGATCGTTTGTTTCGTTTTTTGTGGATTTTCATGGATTTCATTCAATTCAAGTCGGATGCTTAACAAAAGTAAGGAGAAATATGGCAGCATCTGGAGCTGCAGCGACGTGCTGCATACTACAGCCACATCACAAAATTAGTTTCATGCAGCATGAAAATAGACCACCTTTACAAATAGGGCTGCAATGCACGCCGGTTGCCCAAGAGCCTTTAACATGAAGGTTAAGCTATAACAAAATTCTACCTTGAAGATGCATCATTTCTACTTGATGCAGGCATTGATACAAATCGATGAACATATCTCCATATATCTTCGTATATTTCTTTTCGTTTTGTTGACGCTGAACAGCTGATCAGTAAAGGAATTCCGAATAGTGAAGGTCGAAACTTTTGCCATGACAGAAAGTATGCATCCATTTGAACCTATGAAGAAAGTAATAATATTATATATTTAAATATCTAGTGCAACAAATAATGGACGATGTTTTTCTTTTGAGGTTTCTTGCGAACAAGCTTCTTTCGGGTAGTTTTGGAAAGAAACGATTCCCGGAAAAAAGTCCTGTTCTGGTTTAACGTGAGCACAATGGTTCTCCAGTGAGCACATCATTGATTTAACTTATTCTGGACATCATCATGACTGCCGAAAAGTCGTTAATTTCTTGTACATAGTTGATCGGGTTCTCAAAATCAAAAAAATCATTACAGTTTTGCCAATTATCAGTATCTATGCTCGATGTTTCCACGAAGATCAAGACCCTTACAATCCTTAAAACATTCGAGGAGACGTTTTTGCAAGGTAGTAAAATATTTCATGAGAGTTTAACTGCTCTGTAAATTGTGCTGATGCATGACTTTATTTTCTAGAGAATATTTCTAAAAATTTTCTCCTATCCAGATATTGTATCCAAGGTCTGCTACAGTTCGTTAATTCACACACCCACACTAGAAACAAAGAGTGCATAATATACATACCATTTTCCTGTGCATAACAACGATAACTCGATTCTTCGTAGGATCATTTGATTCGCAAAAACATTCAGTTGATAATTCAGCATTCGAGGACGCACTCTTCATTTCAGCCCCTGCGATTCCATTTCCAGCCCCTGCGATTCCATTTCCAGTCTCATTGCCATCATTTTGCGTCGGCACAACGCCATTCGCTCGTTTATCCAGCCTCCTAAATGGCGCCAATCGTAATTTCCGAGGTGATTTCGGTGATCTCTTTGGTGATCTGTTGCCCTTGATACCTAAAAGGTTGTTGCTGTTGCTGTTGCTATTTGAGCCACCAAGCACGGCGGGCTCAGCTAATCGATTGGGTGACGATGATGCTGTTGATGCCAAGGCAGCCGGGGCACTTGCCGTTGCGGTTAACGGATGCCGAACAGCGAATTGTAAATATGTTTGTGGTCGAACTTCGTAAGCGTAAAGGATGCCTGTTACATTTTCACGAAGCTTCTTTGTGTCCACTAAGAATGCCTAAATCAAAATACAAAGAAATGTCATTATGTTGCTAAAATACAAGCTGTTCCAAATTGGCTGAAATTTTATTAGCCTTAGTTCCAACGATGTGGCCAGAAATTCTACTTAACAAACGAAGTGGAAACAGGAAACTCAGGTTGGTAAGACTGCCTTTTACTATGAGGTGGATTCGGTAAGCGACAGGTAGAAACATTTATTATGAAGACCAAAACTGAAACACAATCTTAACTTATTTACCATTGTAAAATTGTTTGAATCATGAAGCAAAATCACAAAGCAGTTACCATCGGAACGAGGCTACAAAAGCCGAATGAGGAGTTTTCGGGCGTGGCTACCGTTCGTTCGTTATAGATTTAGATAACAATACAAAAGTTTCATTGCATACAAGAAACATTTGCCAAATATTTTTGTCTTATTATTTTTGTATAGAAAGACAAATCAATGCACGAAAAAGAAAACGAAAAAATAATTTAGACTATCTCAAGTTAGATGTCCCGTAAAAATGTGCGCGAATAAAACCAATTGAAGTGTTTTGCATCAGTAATTTTGCGTTATCGCAAATTTCACGTGACGCCAAATTTGAGACAGGCTTTGATTTACTTCTCAATATGAAACTAAAATAAACATCGTTGAGAAAACCTACCGATATTAGAGCCCCAAATGTTTCAGCAATAACCAGTTGAGTAACAGGAATTCCACTAAGTTTCTCTAGTTCTGCCTTCAAAGTTTTCGCGGTTGCATCATTGCAGAGGAGTAAGCCATATCGCACTGGTGTCGCACCATCCATCGTGAAAACTAAGAAGGGACGATATAAATAAATCAGATAAATTTTGACCAGTAAGAGAACGTTGATGGATGTTTATATTTCTGTCTTTGTGCACGATTATTGCCCCCACCCCCACCTTAAAGACAAATGACGGATATATAGCGCCTAGTTTAAAAATAGAACAAAAGATGTCTGAGTGCCTTTATTGTCCAGTACATTTGATAATCTCTCGAGGTCATCAAATACAATGGAATACAATAGGCTATATTTGGATTGCCCAGGCCCCTGATTAAGTCGCCTTATATCTCCGTCATTTGTCTTTAATTCCCCAACAAGAAATCCAATTCAATAAACTTTGAAAGACAATTATTAGGTCAACACTAAAAATATTCTTACCAACGATTTCAAGATGAAGTGAATTTTCCATTGGAATTGGTAACGATAAAAAAGTATAAGGATCGAATCTCACACTGCAATTTCCACAAGCTAAACATCTCACTTGGGACTTCAGCTAAAAATGAATAAATCAATTTTAGTTTAGAGAAAACAAAGAGTTAATATGGTAGGTCACAGTAGGGTAAAATAAGCTATTTGAAAATACTGTACCTTCTGTACCCAATGCTTATTAAGACAGCTTTTAGATGAACACACAATTCTAAATTAAAACTTACTTCATCAAGACTGCAAGCTTATGATTAATCCATAACACCATTGCAGCTGTGCTTGTGTTAAATAACCTTGATTTCGCAGTTTTCTGCTACGAACCGGGTGCTAAGCTCCGATGATTAGTGTATGCAACGTTATGCTCCTTCAAGGGGTATAACGTTGCACACAATAATCATCGGCTCCTTCTAAAAATAATCATGCAATGGAATTTAAAAAGACACAACAAGACAATGCTCGAAATTTCTCTTAGATGAGTTCTTACCACTCACTGTTACTCGACAAACAGAATGGATCTTACCACTGTTACTCGACAAACAGAATGGATCTGGCCTTGCAACCAGTTGATTTAGCAACAATCTTAGCACCACTATAGCTTTTCAGTAAAATAAACAGTGAAATGAGTAAACAGAGAAATATCAAATCAAATACACAAAATGAGACAAGGCCAGTCTGCTCTCTCGCTTGAACGGTTAAAAATTCATATCAGAATAAATTAGCATTGTTTCTAACCTGGCCTTGAAATAAATCGACGACAATTGATTGATTTCGTTTTCGATGATTTTCCCATGCTTCTTGGGCAACTTCTTTGTCGGGTCTTCCATTGCTGTCTTTCAACTCAATATATGGCTTATCATGAACCCTTCGAATGAATTTGAGAAAAAATGTGAAGAAAAATGAATTGTAGATGGAAAAGGTTACAGCTATGGCAAGACAACCAAGCAATCCGAACAAAATTATGAAAAATGAAGGGGTGCGATGCAAAGATGAACGATATTCTCACCTATTCAGATCTTCATGAAGACCATCCAGTAAGAAAGATAAAAGTTCCTACAAATAAGAAGAGAAATATCAAATCCTATAATTCTACAAAGATAGACAAAAGTAGTTATCCATCAGGAAAAGGTTTTTTCTGTCACTGATGGAAAGGAATATTCAAAATGATAACAGATTTAAAAAGTTCATCAGTAGTAAATATTAATTTACCTGAGCATCATGTTGCTGAAAACCATTAAATCTTGGAGCATACTTTCCAATCGTCCACTATAAATGAATCACATATGAATAAATACAAATAAATATAAATATTATTTAAATAAAAAAAAACAGAGGAAAAGAGAATACTCGACAAATTGCGTTGAGTAATAGCGTTATCTGCTCACTTGCTCAGTAGAAGAACAAATCATTCCATCAAGCAACGCAATTTTAAGATCTGTAAAATATGAAGAGTTAAAAAGACAATATTCCTAAGCTCCGTCAATAAACTTCACAAAATTTAAAAGAGAACTTAGGAAATATAGTAATTTTTTCAAACGTTTCGATCTGAGATCTTTATCAATTCCTCACCTATGACATGAATTCTACTGTAAAAATTAGATAAGAATGAAACATACCCTTAACCTGACGGGTGCAATACTGCGATACAATCCATTCCATAAATCGTAAACAATGTCACCATATCTCTTTGCAAGTATTCCTTTCAGCCCTAATGGATTCGCCCTATGAGCACAAGAAATAATGAAACGTTACCGACTTGTAAAACAAAATTGTCAGAACATACAAAGGTTGATTCATGAAGAAAGTTTCTCAAGATCATAACTCAAAAAGTTTCTGTTTACAGTAAGAGGTACAGTAAATCCAAGCATATAAGAACCTACAAAAATAAGAACCTACAGGCCGTTTTTCCTAAATTATGCACCTCATAATTAAGAACCTGTTTCAGTTTGATGGAAAATTATATTGTTATGACAAGGTAATAAAGTTGATTTTTTGATTGTCCTTTTTAGGTTCGTTTTTGTCCCAGTCGGCTGTTAAAATCTGAACTTCCTCCTCTACTATTTGGAAGCTTAGAATTAGTTATTAGGTCCTTAATATAACATTGCGCAAAATAGCTGAAAATCTCTTGGTGATAACCCCTAAGAGGTTTACACAAGGGACCCTTCAAATAAGAACCTTTAAGAACCTTTATACCCTGAAATTAACATTAGTACCTTTAAGATAAGAACCTAATTCAGCCTGGCTTTCAAAAAAGTAGGTTCTTATATGCGGGGCTTTACTGTATTACACAGGCCTGAGAAGCATTTTCTAGATATTCTAATCAATTGAAATGAACCTACTTGTTTAGTTCAAACAGATGAAGTTTGCCAAGAAAGTAAAGCGTCAACGGATAAGTGTTACTAATGCACTGAACGGCGGAATTCATGAAACACGTGTTACCAAGGTTATGTAGCCCAGTTGCTCCTTTTACTAATGGGCCTAAAAAATAAAATACATGCCTTTCAATAACACTGTCGAATTGATGGTCTGTTCGTTATTAAAGTATACCTTTGTACCAAGGATAAATTTAAATCTTAAAGATATTTCATTGTGAACAAATCCATAAATTCCAAGTCGAGTGCAAAGTTGCGCCAACAAGAAATCACTTTTAATAACACACAAGTTTCAGTTTTTGAAAAAGAGTAATGTACGAAAATGGTACTTTCTAAAAATAAGAAATTGCTTCAAACGACACAAGACAAGTAAAGGCTAGTCTGCACTTTAGCGGACCAGCTTTCAATATGGGCAAGTAATGTGTCATGGGGTAAGGGTTTGGGTCAGGGATAGGTTTAGAAAAGGGTTTTTAGGGTAAGTTAGGGTAAGTTAGGGTAAGGTAGGGTTAGTTAGGGTTAGTTAGGGTTAGTTAGGGTAAGGTAGGGTTTACTTAGGGTTAGTAGGGTATTTGATCAAACACGTTCCCGAGAGATATGACATAAAGCTGGTCCACTAAAGTGCAGTCGTCCCCAAGTAAATTTTACAACTGCAACATCACTTACATTGTTTTCATTCGCAGATGTTTTTATGTGAAATATAATTTGAAACAAACTATTAGTTTTCTATGTAATGGCCATGTAGTAGCCATAACCTTTTGCTCTCCGTGGTATCGTCCTTGTAGTATCGTAAAGTAGTTTGTAAGTAGTGTCAATAGTATCTCGTATTGTAAATTCTTAATTGAATAAAACAAACTTTACAAGCCAAAGAACGATAAATCAAGAATCTAGAATATACCTGTATTTGACCTTTCTCGGAAATTCTTTGTAGCGACCAATGAGTTCATTTCTTCTGGCCAACTCATATCTCTGTTTCGCACTGCAAAAGCAATATAAATATATCGAATACAGACGAGATCAGAAATACCGTCAACGCTTTGACAAGTAAGCGTTTATATCATCACCACTGCCTGAAATGTCTAGCTTTTTTGGGTAAAATGAAGCACAATGCATTTCACTTCAAAGCAGGAAATGTTAAGAACTCTGCTTGGTTGAAAACTTTTCTTATGAGACAAACAAGGGCCGGAAAGACTGGCACAAACCTTTGCATTACCTACTGTTAAATCTACATGTTTTACTAGAATCTTTGTGGAATGAAAGATGCAATTTCGTGTTGGTAAATGTTGGGAAATTGAATTCAACGCAATAGCGATAGAGTGCGAGATTGCATATCTATTAGGACAAAACAACGCATCGCAAAAATATCAATTACTTTTCATGCAAGCAGTAGTTTACCTTCGATTAAAATATGATGTCCATTGCGAATTCCACATTCTTCTAACAACCGAGCTTCTTCTTCTAGCAAGAAAGGGTGGTTCTGTAATAAATAAGAAAAGAACAATTTCAATATCACCAACTAATACATTTAATATTTGACAGTAATATTTCTATAATTCCATATTTCAATAAATCTTTATAGAAGGAATACTCAACACATCAGCATATACTTCGACATTAATGCAAACTTTACCGGGTGAGTCACAAAAAACGTGAGGTGTTTGCCGATTTTATTCATGCAACTTAATTCGCAAATTTATTTCTTTTAAATTTCATTGAGTAGGAAAAAGGCTAACTTAGACCTGAAAATTTATTTGGTTGAAATCGGTCTTTCCCTTCCATGATTACGAGCGATTTTAGTAAACTATTGTTTCACAAGATTCCTAAAATAGACCTTCAAATAGCTCCATATTCATGCACGTGTGAACTTCTTAACCATGACAAACATAATGTTTCGCTACCAAAAAGTTGAAACAAGGCATGCATTGTGTTAAAGCACAACAGAAAATCTATTGTTTTTTATTTTATATCGCTAGGGGCCTATTCATTTAACTGTCATTGCTAGAAAGCAGAAAGTTCTTAAAAACCATACCTTTTCACCAAAATAGCAAAATCACAAAATCGCAGATAAATCTGGAAAGAACTGACCGATTTTACCAAAATAAATTTCTATAAGTAATTTAACCTTTCTCCTGCAATATAAAACTTCAATAAACCCGATCAGACATTTTTTCACCAAAATATGGCTTGTTAAATACCCCACGTTTTTCTGACTCACCCGGCAGAAAAATATTTTTTCGAGCACTTCACTCCATTACTACTTTTACAGGTGCGTGACTTGGATCCCTGTCTCCGAATCCAAAAGTAGTTCCCGGATCATTATTGATTCATGTCATATTATTGTCTACTGAGACGGGAGTACTGTCTATGAAAAGAAGAATAAATGGAAAGGAAAAGGGTCAATGGAATATAAATTGTTTACCTCGCTGAAATCCCAAAGACGTAAATCATCCGTCCTAATCTTGAGCCTGTTGCAAACGAATTCCTGAACCTATAATTATCGGAAGACAGTTCTCGTTAATTTATCATGATAAATTTCACAGGGTTTACGCTAAACAAGCCTTCGGGAATTTCGGTCAATCTTCATAGAAAATAAAGGTTGTCAGTTTCTGACAGTATCTAAGTATGTCTTAGTCCGTCTTTTACAGTACATAGTAAATATAAAGTGTCTTTCAAAATCGGTCACGAACATGATGCATGGGTGAATATATGTCAATTGAAATTATATCCTTTCCCAACCTCGTTCCCAGGGTGTTCTTACGTCATACGCTGATTACGAAGCCAAATGAACATCCTGGTACACATTCATTCAGTTAAAAAAAGTTTGTATAAATCAGAGTTGGCAAAGCGATTCTACAGGCATTTGAAAATTCACTGTTTTGTAGACAATAGTAGATTTCATCCTGAAATTGATTAAATGTTGCATTTCATTTGTTTACGTTAACTTTGTGTATTTTTAGCTCAGCGAGTAGGACTCCGATTAAAATGAGGTTTTTTGTATTAAACTAATCCATGTGTTAACTTTAAAGTAAAAATAGAACCAAGGTCATTTTTGAAAGGTTATTTTTTGGTATTTCTATACTATTTTCTCATTTCTGGATCACTGTGCTTTTGCTCTCCGTGGTATCGTCCTTGTAGTATCGTAAAGTAGTTTGTAAGTAGTGTCAATATTATCTCGTATTGTAAATTCTTAATTGAATAAAAAAAACTTTACAAGCCAAAGAACGATAAATCAAGAATCTAGAATATACCTGTATTTGACCTTTCTCGGAAATTCTTTGTAGCGACCAATGAGTTCATTTCTTCTGGCCAGCTCATATCTCTGTTTCGCACTGCAAAAGCAATATAAATATATCGAATACAGACGAGATCAGAAATACCGTCAACGCTTTGACAAGTAAGCGTTTATATCATCACCACTGCCTGAAATGTCTAGCTTCTTGGCTAGCACAATGCATTTCACTTCAAAGTAGGAAATGTTAAGAACCCTGCTTGGTTGAAAACTTTTCTTATGAGACAAACAAGGGCCGGAAAGACTGGCACAAACCTTTGCATTACCTACTGTTAACTCTATATGTTTTACTAGAATCTTTGTGGAATGAAAGATGCAATTTCGTGTTGGTAAATGTTGGGAAATTGAATTCAACGCAATAGCGAAGGAGTGCGAGATTCCATATCTATTAGGGCAAAACAACGCATCGAAAAAATATCAATTACTTTTTCATGCAAGCAGTAGTTTACCTTCGATTAAAATATGATGTCCATTGCGAATTCCACATTCTTCTAACAACCGCGCTTCTTCTTCTAGCAAGAAAGGGTGGTTCTGTAATAAATGGGAAAAGAACAATTTCAATATCACCAACTAATACATTTAATATTTGACAGTAATATTTCTATAATTCCATATTTCAATAAATCTTTATAGAAGGAATACTCAACACATCAGCATATACTTCGACATTAATGCAAACTTTACCGGGTGAGTCAGAAAAAACGTGAGGTGTTTGCCGATTTTATTCATGCAACTTAATTCGCAAATTTGTTTCTTTTAAATTTCATTGCGTAGGAAAAAGACTAACTTAGATCTGAAAATTTATTTGGTTGAAATTGGTCTTTCCTTTCCATGATTACGAGCGATTTTAGTAAAATATTGTTTCACAAGATTCCTAAAATAGACCTTCAAATAGCTCCATATTCATGCACGTGTGAACTTCTAAACCATGACAAACATACTGTTTCGCTACCAAAAAGTTGAAACAAGGCATGCATTGTGTTAAAGCACAACAGAAAATCTATTGTTTTTTATTTTGTATCGCTAGGGGACTATTCATTTAATTGTCATTGCTAGAAAGCAGAAAGTTCTTAAAAAGCATACCTTTTCACCAAAATAGCAAAATCACAAAATCGCAGATAAATCTGGAAAGAACGGACCGATTTTACCAACTTAAATTTCTATAAGTAATTTAACCTTTCTTCTGCAATATAAAACTTCAATAAACCCGATCTGACATTTTTTCACCAAAATATGGCTTGTTAAATACCCCACGTTTTTTCTGACTCACCCCGCAGAAAAATATTTTTCTCGAGCACTTCACTCCATTACTACTTTTACAGGTGCGTGACTTGGATCCCTGTCTCCGAATCCAAAAGTAGTTGCCGGATCACTATTGATTCGTGTCATATTTTTGTCTACTGAGACGGGAGTACTGTCTATGAAAAGAAGAATAAATCGAAAAGGACTATAAATTGTTTACCTCGCTGAAATCCCAAAGACGTAAATCATCCGTCCTAATCTTGAGCCTGTTGCAAACGAATTCCTGAACCTATAATTACCGGAAGACAGTTCTCGTTAATTTATCATGATAAATTTCACAGGGTTTACGCTAAACAAGCCTTCGGGAATTTCGGTCAATCTTCATAGAAAATAAAGGTTGTCAGTTTCTGACAGTATCTAAGTATGTCTTAGTCCGTCTTTTACAGTACATAGTAAATATAAAGTGTCTTTCAAAATCGGTCACGAACATGATGCATGGGTGAATATATGTCAATTGAAATTATATCCTTTCCCAACCTCGTTCCCAGGGTGTTCTTACGTCATACGCTGATTACGAAGCCAAATGAACATCCTGGTACACATTGCGCAAATCCGTCCAGAATATGGATTTATGGTTGGCCACGTAACACTAATTATACAGCCTCGATTTCACACAAAACAGTCTCATTGCAATGATTATTGCCTAGTGACTAAATTATGTTGCTATTATTTGAATAATTAGTAAGTTTTGAGTAATAATTAGAATTTTGCTATTGTTTTCGAATAACCAATCAGATTGCAGAACGGTCACTTGTATCCCAGAGTAGAGGTACAGCAACGAACTCACTCTGGGGATGAGATTGATCCTTTCCATGACCTGTAATTTAATAGCATATAACTCTTCAAAAGAAGACTATGCGTTCATATCGTAAGACGGTTGACGGTCGATGGTCGATGGTCGACGGTCGATCTCTGTCTTGTCCCCGTTTCACGTTGCAGCATATTGACATGTATTCACACCTGACATGATGACCTACACTGGACTAGACAACTATATGCTTCAACTCTTCTTATTTCATCTCAAGTGAAATATTTCACGAATGGTGCTCACTGTTGAATAATTCTCAATAGATTAAACGTTAAAAACAAACCAGTTTAAATGTGTACCTGTCTCAGACTGTTTTTCCGACTAAATGAGCCATAATACATAAGAGTTCGCTTGGGTGGAACTGGAAGTGCGGGTTGCGGGGCACTTTGTGATTGTGATTGGAAAGGAAAGTGTGCGATGCCAAGTGAATGAAAGGATAATGTGATATGCCGTGGTGGAGGAGCATGTCGATATAAACGCAACTGGACTGGGTACAGTTCAACGGCTAATGGAGTTTCTTCATCATTTGTGATGATAACCTGTGTAGGAAACGACGATAGTAAAACATTAAAAAATTCATTCGCTCCCAAAAACATTCCTCATAGCTATAATGTTCGTAAACCAGGGACTGTTGCCATTGCTCTTTTACAAGGGACCCTCAAATAACACATTACAATTTAAAAATAATAAAAATAAACTAAACTCATCTCGTTCCACAGCTTGTCTCGTCTCTTTACATGAAATTTTTGAGCACCTTTGTGTAATTAGGTCTGTGGGTAATTTCATATTTTCGGTAATAAATTGCTTCCGAATGCTTCAAAAACTGTTTGACTTCAATGCAATCTTAAGAATAAAATGCTGCTCTAAAATTTCTAAAACCTGCCTCCAAAAGAAGATTTCTGTCATTGGCATATCCAGTAAAAACTGGACATAGTCAAAACGAAAGCAACTTCTTCGTAAATATCAAGCTTACGTCCAACGATCATAACAAGATTAGGATTAAAAGTCACCTGTCTCGGTAATGCAATATTTCCTCCATACCATGTGAAAAGTGCTCTCCAAACTGGTTCAGGAATAACTTCAAAATCTCGTCCTCTGATTACGTGAGCCTTCAACCGGCCACCTTCGCCAGTCAAGTTTGTAAGCTAAGAGAAATGATAAATTAGAGTTGGAAAGAAACTCAGTTACCAGGAGAAGAAGTACACCAATAAATGTGTGAGGCAAAGCGGACTTTCTGACAATAGAAAATTAGTAAAAAGCCGCAAGCATTAACAAAGTAAACGCATATTATTTCATCACCTAATTATTTCTTATTGATAAAAGAAACATTTCTCTTTCTATCAAAACGCCAACAATCGAAGGTAGATATGCTCTGCTTCTCTTGTGTCACATTGTATAGCCAATGTTGCATTGATAATACTTTGTATTAGGTTTGTAGTCTGCTGTAACAGTCGAGGACCATTAAGATATATGAAAACGGAACAGAAAGATAATACCCCGGAGAAAATCGTTACGTTTCACCAATCTTCAAAACTTCCGAGGACCAACCTACAAATATCTACAAGCAAAGAAAGACCACATATCTCATAGAGAAAGATTTTCCGCTTACCCTTTTATTATCATTAGGTTCAACGAGGCCAGCATTATCAATTGCTCCTGGATAAACCAATGCTGTTACTTTTGGTACTTTTCCATTCACTGCATCACTTGGCTCTACTTGGACTTGTGTGCTTTTTGCTGTTTGCGAGATAAGTCGTTTTGATGCAGACCCATTAGAGCTTACACTCAGGCGATGACCACTATGTTCTGAGGAATCACTCGTGCTATGTACTTTTGAATCAATGTCAACCCATGAACTTTGGTTTGAACTCGATGATGAAATAGATCTTCGGGGTGATATGACGTTGCTCGTCTTTCGGCGCTGCGAATAATGAAACATTTAAAAGGTAGACTGGTACAATGTTTGAAGATTCTGAATGCAAAAACAAAGAAATTTCAGAACTAAAAGATTTTTGCAGCAATTCAAGATGATGTGTTGGGAGAGATATCCCATGCAAATCCTTTTTAAATCTGATGTTGGCTCTATAACGCGTTGGAAAAATTCTGTTTGTCGTCATTTTAGAAAAGGGCTCAACGATACAAAAGGGCCAATAAGCTTTCTAATTTCCATTCATTACCTTGTAACTGATCGCAAGCGTAGCCTAGTGGTACAGTACTTGCTTTGTAAGCGAAGGTCGTGAGTTCAAAAGTCGGCCAAGTCATTCCAAAGACTTCAATTCGGACCCCAGATAGGAGTCGCGCCCACCCCTACCTTCGCGTAGCAGAAAACAAAAAAACCTTCAGGTTGCCTCCAACTACGGTTGAACTACTTACTTACCTTGTAATTGACATATTCTCTCCAAGTGTTCCACCATGATGTTGCGATCAAGAAATACAGGCTACCCAATTCCAGTCCTTTCCTTTCTTCTCGTTCGATCCATCTCCTAAAGAAATAATTACCAACATTGTCTAAATTTGAGTTGTAATATTAATATACGGATAATAGTTCTAATAGTTCTAATAATCGTAGTATCATTTCAAAAGCAGAAATATCAGTTTAAAAATAATTGGATATTTTGGCTAAAAATAAAAATCGCGGTACAGAAATATTTAATTTTACCTTACAACAAACCCCTCTTCTTCTTTTGTGCTCGGTCTTAAGCTAAAAATCATATGGCAAATCTGGAAAAAGAATGAAATCATTTGTTACAGATGTGGCAAATGAAAATTAGGGAAGACATTTGATAAATATGAATGTTTATGGTAAAAGAAAAGCACAAGCAAAAATGAGTTACTCAGTAAATTCACCGTTGCTGTTACAGCATAGGAATCAAATCTTTAAAAACATTGCATGATTGGTTGATGCATCTTTCATATGATTTAATGACTTGAANTCGGGGTGATATGACGTTGCTCGTCTTTCGGCGCTGCGAATAATAAAACATTTAAAAGGTAGACTGGTACAATGTTTGAAGATTCTGAATGCAAAAACAAAGAAATTTCAGAACTAAAAGATTTTTGCAGCAATTCAAGATGATGTGTTGGGAGAGATATCCCATGCAAATCCTTTTTAAATCTGATGTTGGCTCTATAACGCGTTGGAAAAATTCTGTTTGTCGTCATTTTAGAAAAGGGCTCAACGATACAAAAGGGCCAATAAGCTTTCTAATTTCCATTCATTACCTTGTAACTGATCGCAAGCGTAGCCTAGTGGTACAGTACTTGCTTTGTAAGCGGAAGGTGGTGGGTTCAAAAGCCGGCCAAGTCATTCCAAAGACTTCAATTCGGACCCCAGATAGGAGTCGCGCCCACCCCTACCTTCGCGTAGCAGAAAACAAAAAAACCTTCAGGTTGCCTCCAACTACGGTTGAACTACTTACTTACCTTGTAATTGACATATTCTCTCCAAGTGTTCCACCATGATGTTGCGATCAAGAAATACAGGCTACCCAATTCCAGTCCTTTCCTTTCTTCTCGTTCGATCCATCTCCTAAAGAAATAATTACCAACATTGTCTAAATTTGAGTTGTAATATTAATATACGGATAATAGTTCTAATAGTTCTAATAATCGTAGTATCATTTCAAAAGCAGAAATATCAGTTTAAAAATAATTGGATATTTTGGCTAAAAATAAAAATCGCGGTACAGAAATATTTAATTTTACCTTACAACAAACCCCTCTTCTTCTTTTGTGCTCGGTCTTAAGCTAAAAATCATATGGCAAATCTGGAAAAAGAATGAAATCATTTGTTACAGATGTGGCAAATGAAAATTAGGGAAGACATTTGATAAATATGAATGTTTATGGTAAAAGAAAAGCACAAGCAAAAATGAGTTACTCAGTAAATTCACCGTTGCTGTTACAGCATAGGAATCAAATCTTTAAAAACATTGCATGATTGGTTGATGCATCTTTCATATGATTTAATGACTTGAAAGGAACTTCGGGTACTTCGTTATGAGTGTTCATTGGCAATCCTTGAAATCTTGATTATTTTCAGAATTATTGCATTTTTCTTTTTATTGAAAGAATTCACGAACAGCTTTGAAAAAAATTAAAATCGTTGTAAATCCTAAATCAATAGAGGAAAATGGTACAATCCCCAATAAAACCATAGTTTATGAAGATCTATAATATGGCGGTGAGCAGAAATCTGTAGCTTTTCTGGTTCACGATTTAAAAATTTGATGACGTCACAACAGGAAAACTGCTTGAGACACAGAAGATGCTGTAATTCTGAAAATAATCAAGATATCAAAGATCGCCAATGACAACATATATCAAAGTACCTGAAGTTCCTTGCAAGCCATTAAATCAAACGAAAGATGTATCAACCAATCGTGCAATGTTTTTTAAAGATTTGATTCCTATGCTTGATATTACAACATATATCAAGCATTTCTGCTTCCGGATTTTCATCAAATGCAAAGAGCGATGTACACAAACAAAGTGCAAAAGAAACCAAAGTGCAACAAAAAGAGAACCAAAATATATTCAAACATAATAATCCACCTGTGACAGCAGCAAAAGAAACTCATGTAGAAAACCATTATTCGATGCCCACGGCAAAAATTCTGTCTTTGTTAGCTGGCGTGAAGTCTAAAAGAAAACGATATTTTGTTAGTGTTAAGAAATATCTGAGATACCTAATTATTTTCTTATTTGGATTCTATAAATATAACAATTCAAACTTTATCTTTGACTTTAAATTCATTTGACTGTGGATAGCAAAGGGTCCCTTAAAGCTAATGAACTACAACTACCAAAAATTATTACACACATCGACTGCATTTTCTCAGCGACTCTCTGGTCTGATAAAAACTTCAACAAACCTTATCTTTTAGTATCTGGTTTACCAATTCTTCAGTTGTCGTTTGTGAATCCTATAGAAAAGGTGACAGAAGAAACTGAATATAAATCAATATCATGCAAGTTTCTAAAGCTATTCTACCAAATAAAAATTGTTCTTTAACACTGTTTTTGATTAATTCAAATAGCATTTGAGAATTATGTTACAATAATTCATTCCATCGTTCATAGCAATTTTTGGGGTCCCATGAGAACGATAATCGGTCAAAACAAGATGGATGTACTTGCAAGAGGCATTTAATTAAAGTCTGTCTCTAATTAGATGTCATAAGATGTCCACGAATAAAACACTTGAAGTGTTTTGCATGAGTAACTTTGCGTCATCGCGTGATATCTAATTTGAGATAGATTTTAGTAGTCAAGAGAAATGTTCTTTATCTGAAAAAATTAACACCTGCAAAAATCGTTTGCTACAGCTAAATACAACGAAAATACTTCTTGATTGCAATATCTCGACGGTTATCAGAGAATCAGATTATAAAGTTGAAATAAGAGATATCTCACTTGTTCGTTTAATGGTTGATAGATTTCAATCAAGCCATCTGCCATGGTGACTAACTCATCTTCTGAAAGTACCCCATCATGATCTTTGTCGAAGACTTTGAAGCAAACTATGGACAATTATGATGGATTAGATAATAAAAAATCATCTGAATAGGGAACCAATAACAACAGTTGTTTTTACCAAATTAAACCAGTTTTGTTTCGAAACTTTCTGGAGATGTGCTTCATTTACGAAACCATTGGACAATTCCTGGTTCTAAATTTAATGATAATAACATCTAATCACTTGATTAACAGCATTTTGCAATCCAGTTTCAAGAAATAAAAAAACCTAGCTATAAAATACAGGACAAGCATCGAATACACAGAACTCAAAGCTTAACAGATCTATTAGCGAAATGAATAAGTTAATCTCAAATAATCAAAAAATCGAATACAGAAACGAGCTTACAGGAAAGTCTTTCGGTAGTTGTTCCTCTGCAACATGCATAAATACCAAGAACAAGTTCTTTAAAATCGACATGACCATCACAATTTTCATCAAAAGCATTGAACAGTCCTATCGAGAAAAACAAAGATGAATCAATAACATGCATCTTTGGAGAATCAACTACAAGTTCAAGGGAAATCTAGTTACATCTTAGTTTATTGAGGATAGGAAGGCATAAAAGTATGCAAGATAAATTCCCCTTTTGAGCATCCACAGTATGGTAAATATTAAGTCCACTAATGCTATCATGTTTGCACTACCTGAATTATCTTCCTTACCCACAATGAATTTCTCTTGTGCCACCATTTTCTTTCATTGTCAACTAATTTGGTCTCCATTTCAATCTGACACATCTAGTTATATCATCAATGAGTATAAACAGATAGAAAGCAAACAAAACCTCACCTTCGCAGAACTTGCCAGGCAATGGTGGTGAAACTTGTGATGAAAACGTTCCAATATCAAATTTTCCAGATACTGAACAACTTTTCAAAGACCAATAACGTTTTTCAAGCTCAATCAAGTCACTTTGACACACTAAATGGAGAAGAGATAAATCAATAATAGATAACCAAAATTGCAAAGAAAAGAAACAAATAATACAGTTGAAAATCTGCTTTCTCAAACTCCGAGGGGAATCGAAATTCGTCTGAGATAGCGAATGTTTGAGGTAGCAAACTGTTGTTTTCTATAAAAATCCAACGGAGGGGGGTACATACAAGGGAGATACAGGATAAATTCAATAAGTAAATTCCTTTAGAAGAAATTCCTTTCTTTCACTTTCTTTGCCCAGTACTAAACTGTTTTGACATGCCTCTTTCACTGTAGCAATGCTGCCTTTTTAGCATCATGCAATCAGTATGGTCAACTCTCTGACAAATATGTAACTTTTTTACTGCTTTAGTGCAAAAAAAAACTAGATAAAGAAGTTCTGCTTCTTACATTTGGTAATCTTTCCCAGTGATTGATAAAAAGATGGGGTGTCGTCAGTACTGGATAGTTTAATCCCTTTATTTTTCTTTTGTTCTGAAAGAAGCCATTTTGTGACATCACAGAAGTCCTCATTTTTAACTACCCAGTTGAAGAATTCCGTAAATGCAAGCTTCTCTATCTGAAATGAATTTACAAGGCATCAATTGAAATAAAAATTTTTACCAATAAATTAATTCATTTCTTACCAGGCATTTTTACAATAGCTCAAGTCTCCAATGTTCATGACAGGTATGTGTGGAGTATGTTTTGGAAGAGATTTGCGATTTTAGTAATTTTTGGGTGTGGCCTTTGACTGCAGGATACTTTGGGGGGAGGGGGAGGAGAGGTAGAAACATCATAGTAAATTTTAAGGTTAATTTTCATAAAGAAAAAGGCAAATTATTATTAAAAAAGCATTTTATTTTTTGTCAAGCCAAAAGCTAAGCATTGGAGTTTTTTGGGGTGTACTGCATAGAGTAACTCTGTGCATACCAGTCACGAACAATGGAGAGTTGCCCCTGAGCTATGTCAAGGCAGGGCTTTATTCATAAAAAAATTCAATTCTGATATTATCAAATTTGTCTGCTCATATTAAGCAAATTTTTGCATTTTAAACAAAATTTACCACTGGAATTGATGATTTTTCTTGTCTCCTCCCTCTTCACTCTAATACCTGCCTTTCTGTCTTAATTATGCCTTTCTGACCATAATGTTCTTACTATTCCCACCACAATTTATTCATTCTCAGCCTTCAACATAAAATATTATAAGCTGATTTTAAAAACATGCTGAGTAAATAAAACAACCAGCCAGTAATTTACAATGCACTAACCTGTAATTGCTTCAAGAAGAACACCTAAGGCTTTTTTTAAGTCAAATTTGACTTCAGTTTTAATCTAAAGTATTTAATTATGAAACGTAAGATTTCCAAGGAACAAACAAACCTTGGCAAAATGTTCTTTTACACAAGATGGCAGTGGACCATTTTCACAGACTGTAAAGAAATTTTCCATATCTTCTCTTGTCACATAATTCCCATCAACTGATATCATTCCAAATATGACTGAAAAGGTGTGCATGAATTTCAATCAACAACAAATTGGAAATGAAATCAAACATATCATAAAATACTCCCAAAATTTAATGCAGACCATATTCAAACTCCGTTCTTTAAGAACTTTTGATTTATATCTACTGTATGTGACAACAATTTGATGATTAGTATGAACATTACTATAACTTAAATATAAATACTGGAAATTTTAATCAAATTTAATTCAGTTTTCAGCTTTACAATGATGCCAACTGCATCCACGCAAAGTTTCAACATTCTTCGTCCTTAATGAAGCATTTTCAAAACAACTTACAAGATAAATCACCCAACTATAGAAGGGTTAAAATAGAATAATTTTCAAATCTACGTCAGCCTTAACTGTACATACAGCATGATTCATGATTCATTACGCTTAGTGCATGATTTATGATTCTACGTTTCAACAAAGGTCAATACCTTTTTTGCAGCCATCTGGTAAATTTCCTATTACACTTACAGTATAGGTTTTGTGAACATTAACATCAAAGACTTTTCAAGGAATTCTTAAGAATTCTCCACATGTAGATAAGAATCCTTGAGAGGTATTGGACTGCAAAATCTTTCTATTAAGACTTCTTACAAATTACTGTAGGGTTCTTACACAAGAAATCAGGGTTAACATACCAAACAATATGCATCACACAATAGAATGAAGTTACAAGTACAAATGATAAAAAAGGCATGCTCACATCTGACTTTTTCTTCAGTAAAACCAGAAGTGATGAGAACCAAACAACAGACAGTGTCTTTGAAACTAATTCCTTTGTTTGATCCTCCACATGACATGAAAAGATGCTTGAAAAAGAAGTGAAAACAAAAATAAACACATGTTGTTCCAATCAAGTCAACAATAAACTATATATTGTACACAAATTAGCAGTCAGTTGTTTCTGCAGATGCTTAACCTACTAGGTTGTAAAATAAACATATTAAATGACCATGAAATATAGCCAGGCTACATGCAATTGATTGTCTAAGTTTTCTGCCATGAAGAAGTTTCATTAAGTGTCTCAAAAGATAACAAAATCTGAGCTGCTACTCTACAACAATGGTGGATACTTGGGGTGTGAGGGGCTGCAGTTGTACCCAAATGCTGGAAACAACAATATTGCTTTGTTTGCAATCAGGAGAAGCAATAATGCCATGTTTGCAACAATAGGTTTCAACCTCCACCATTCAGCAAACTGTCTGTCACTAAACTAAATGTAAACAAAGTGCCACACTCTTTAATCAGTGTAAGTATGTATACAATTGTTTTCATCATTTCTAGCTTTGGGGTATTTCAACTGCTGTGCAGCATTGCTATTAGTGTTGCATTAAGAATTGTGATGTCATGGACAATTTTGCTCAACCCAATAGCTTTTCGATGAAATTGCTGCAGTCAGAGTGGACATTATTTGCCCATGCGCAGCAGAGAAAAGTACAATATGAGTATGATATTTATTCAACGCAACTCATTAAAAACAAATCAGTTTTCTTCAGTTGTACCAGCTTCACTGTGGAATTAAAATCTTTCCTTTACCGTCATTTGAAATTTCTGCAAAATTTTCTGAATTTTGGTGCTGATAAAAGAATGCAGCACTCACTATCTATTGTTCTTGCTAGTCTATTTCCAAGTAAAAGCACATTGTGAAAATGATGGTTATTGTGTACCAGTGAATTAACTCTCAGAAAACATTCTTTGCTGAGCAAAGCATGTTTTCTGAAAGTTTTTTCACACATACATTCGCTGGAATGAGTAATAGTTAGAGTATTGAATAAATATTTGATCAATATATCATATCATCACCATATGTTAACTTTTTAACACATCAAATTCCAAACATTTTGCGAAATGCATCATCAGAATTTTTGAACAGAAATCTCACAATTTTCACATGCATCAATGGCAATAAGTCGAATTACAATTAGAGAGATATGTGGTTAAATGTTTAGATTGCATCTCAAATTTTTGTGTTAAATTTTACTTTTTGTTATAAAGAGCATAGGAAGAGAAATGACTCCATCATGCAATGAAATTTGAAAAATTGTACCTCTGCAAGCCTCTTTGCGACGACATCTCCAATCAAATCATGGATGAATGAATTCTTTGGCATGGAATTAGAATTTCCCGATGCTCTTTTGAATGCCAATTTTATTCTGTCCAGTTCATCACTGTTCACTGAAAAAGGAAGTCAATATCACTTTAGTTAAATCACTTACCACCTTACTGACTAATCTTTGGCTGGAAAGTAGTGCGGACAGCAAAATGCTGGTTTGTTATGTCTGCCAACTTCCAAGGGACCTAGCAAATTCATAATAAATTGTTTTGGGATAAAATGCAAGTTGTACTACTTCATATCTGATATTGATAGCTGAATCCCTAGAACATATCCATTCATGCCCCACTTTTAAAATGTGGATGTGCAAAAAGAGAAACTGATTTTTTCGGCAATAAAAAGCCAAACTTTTAACAAGAATGTGCCATAAGCATTGTATGAAAACAGCTAATAGCAGCTACTGAATTTGTGTATTGTATAGACTAGGCCTGTCCACCGAAGGTCGAATAATCGCTATTCGGTTATCTGATTACTATTCGAATAGCAATGAAGCGAAACGATTATTCGCTGCCAACCGAATAGTCCGAATAGTGCGATTATTCGGATTGAATGACTAGTCGAATAGTCCGAATAGCCCAAATAGTGCGATTATTCGGACTGAATAACTAGTCGAATAGATCGATTATTCGGATAGTATGACTAGTCGACTGGTTGGAATGCAAATCAAAGAAACCGAATAGGTTGACATAGCGAATAATCCGAATAGGATGACGTTGCGTAAAGCGAATATTGCGAATAGTGACTGATCGAATAGCCCTCGAATAGATCAAATTGTCTTGTCTAGACATTGGGATAGCGAAACGAATGGCAGTGGCAAGCATATCATTATGTAAAACAATGACGCATTGTAAGCGTGTTGTATTTCTCTGCTGCTTTTGTCGATTATATTGCTATTTCTATTGGGCGAAACGGTGCTAAGCATTTTTGTAAATGATGTACTACGCAATGTAGCAAGCTTCGTTTAGTTATCTCATAGCACTGCAGCTGGGCCGAGGAGATTCATTCATAGACCCATACAAGGATTGATATGTGCCATACTACCGAAATTTTCAATTTTTCGGAGCCCCACCCTTGACACGCAATAGCCACGCCTCTATTCGCTGAATAACCGAATATTCGGTAAAATTAGCACCGAATATTCGAATAGTTATAATCTTTCATTTGGACAGCCCTAGTATAGACGCAGATCTAAGTGCATGCCCTTTTAACTGATCATATTTTTTGTGTGTGTTCAGTTTGGAAAGGTGAAAAAATTTTCCATTTGCACGTGATTGCCGTCTAAAAAATTTCAAATCTCCACACTCCAGTAGTTTCATTGTTACGCAGGATAATGAGCTCAAACCTCACAGTTTGGTGAAAATTTATGTACTGAATTCAAAGATCGTGATAGTTTTTTAAAATATGATCAAACAATTTTTATGCGATGTAAAATTTGAGAGTTCCCAGTTGTGCCGAATGAACCTATTCATTTCCATACCGGTACAGACCCCTTTTGGTTTTGTTTCCCAAAAAATCAACCAGACTCCTGTGGACATCTGATTCTGTGTTCTGTATTGATAAACATTATTGTATCTTTGATTTCCCACTTTTGAATGAACAAAAAATCTAAACAAACTTTTCACAGCTTTCACTTAAGGTTACTGTAACCCTTCAGACAGCGATTAAGAAACTCTACTTTTCACGGCCGTTCCTTAAACTATACCAAACAAACTTATATGTTATTCGAAGCAGAATAAAACGTAGAATACCATAAAAATATAACCAGTTGATTAAATAAAAACGCAAATGATTTATTCCAGATTTTAGGCGAAATTGACCACCCTTGCGGAAAAATCTTGGTGTACCTCATCGGGCATTGTTCGACCAAGACTATCTATTTACCTAAGACTTAAGGTCCTGAACTGCAAAAGGGTGTCACGAATTTTTGATAAAACGTACTGTCTAGAAATAATGCAATTTTAAATTAATGTTAATGTCTGAAATGTATTTTTTAACTTTTAAACCCTTGTAAAAGTCGGACCAGTGGATCTATCACAAATCGCTGACACCCTTTGGTAGTTATATGCTTTGTGACCCTGTATGCCAAGTGTCAAGCGATTTGATTGGCCCGTTAGGTACACCAAGATTTTTTAGTACCCACCAGTACCCCGGAATCTTGTTTCGAGAAATCAAGCTTTTATCAAATTGAAGCANGAGCCCACCATTTGAGCGTCATGACAAGGGGTCGCGGACTCGATTAGGTCTTCTCTACTTCTGCGATCCCAGCGCTTGGCGCTAAAAACGCAACTTCACCTTGTGATTTTCGGTTTGTGATTAACCTGAAAATAGGCATCAATCACACGCTTTAAAGGTCCATTTCACGAAACAACGACCAAATTTTTAACAAATCACGCTGCACGAAGAAGTCTCTGATCACGAATTCACGAGCCAATAATATCAAAATCGCGAAATCATGCGCGTAAATTAGCCAAATAACGCTTCACGTACAAATATGGGGGGGCCTCCTTATTATGGTTCTCTCCATAAATGAAAGTTTTTCACGTTGTAAATAATGTTCTTTATTTCGACTTTCAGGATATTGCAAGAGGGAATATCAACCAACTTTTGGGTGAAATTGAATTCAAATATGGAGAATGTGCTGTCAGGGTGAACTCGGTTGACAGTGAACTGGCAAAAGATGATCTTCATGCTACACTGACTGGAAAAATTTTACCAGAGGCTATTTTATTGCCAAAAGTTGAAAATGCTGATCATGTGCTTTGGGTATGTTGAACTTATGGTAAAAATTCTTACAAAAGATTGTTTGGAATCAAACCTGTACAATAAGTATATTTACTATCAGGTATCTCAAATTCCAATCTTTGTGGTCCACATTTTTTCTGAAATTTTCCTCAAAATTATGGCAGCATTTTACCTATCATGTGTCTTGTGAATAAGACTTTATTGTACCTATAAAAGTAGATTATTTATTTGGCAAATGTGTCATTCAAATTAATAGGGTCTGCTGGGGGTAAAATGGGTAAGCTTGGGGCAAAATGAGTAACAGGAAAATGTGAATAGTTTTCTTAGAAATCATGATTCACAGATTTTCTATAGCTACAACTGTTTGAACTACCCTCCTTGCCATTGTGAATGTTGATTTAGCAGTTTACAATATACTGTTTTCCTGCCATTAACACTACCCATTTTACCCCAGCAGACCCTACAGAATCTTGTGATCTAATATATAGATAAAGTTTGCTTATTTTACTTACTGTCTTTTCTTACCAGTTTGCAGATCAAGTCCGTAACATCTTCGAAACAAACAACATTGTCCCCAAGAAACCAATGGCATTCATATTCTTTGTTGAAACTCCAATTGGGCTCCTGAATCTGAGAAGCATTATGGAATCTGCAATTGATGGGAAATTACCTTTCAAAGCAGAAGCTGGAGTTTTTGGCTCTGATGATTTCTTGGCAAGCTTAGGTACAATTGATTTTCAAATGAAAAATAAAAATTTTGTGTTTACGTTTTGTTTGCAATTATTACTCAACAATTATTACTTTCCTTCTTTGAAGAATAGCAATTGTGATAAAACAGTTTTTCAAAGGTTGTGTATCTTCAATAGACCATTAAGCTATTTAAAAATATGCAATCAAATCTGATTTGGAATGTTTGAAGGATTAAAGAATGAGATGTTCGTTTTATGAATTATCTTTCAGGTGGAACTAGAACAGAAGATGCAAAGGAACTGATGTACGCGAGACAATGTTTTGTTACGCATTGTAAAGCATTTGGTTTACAAGCCATTGATATGGTTCATATCAACTTTAAAGGTAGTTAATAAATGAAATATTCTTGTTGAAAGTTTTTAAAAACTTAAGCACCTTCAAAATTTAATCTTGGATTGTTGCATCAATAGAGTAACAGGTTTGTTCATTTCTAGATCTTGATAGCTTGCGAAGGCATGCGGAAGAAGGAGCAAAAATGGGATATACAGGTAAACAATTGTATGTACAAGGTTTAAAGACAGTACCTGCATAGTCAGTCAGCAATTTAACTTATTAAATGTTTCACAAAATGGGCAACTTCTTCATTAAATTCAACAGAAGACCTTGTCATAGATTCTTTTCAGTCCGAGGCAAAGGCTGCAAGTTCGAAAGAAAATAGATCATAAACAAAAGAGCTATATTAAAACATCCCTGACTGTTACAAAAATGCGTGCATTGCTGTTGGTGATGCATGCAAGAGGGACAGACTTACCATTCTCAAAGAGAGGCTGCTTTCTTGAAATTCCAATTGAAAAGTTCTTTTTCTGAAAATTCTATGTTATTCCTATTCGAAAACACATACAAATTGGTTAAGATGTGCAAACGTTGTTAAAAACCAAACATGGAGATCTTGGTTTTGACAAATGTTTGATTAGAATTTTGTATATTTTAGGAAAGCAATTGATTCATCCAAACCAAATAGATGCTGTGAATTCTGCATTCATGCCAAGTGAACAAAAACAGGAATGGGCTCAAGAATTGATTAAGTCGTTTTATCATCATCAAGAATCTGGGAAGGTAAGGACAACTTTGTACGATGTTCTCAAACGAAAACAGTTGGCTTAAAAATTAGCTTCGACCAACACCTCCAATAACGAATTTTTTTGAAACTTTTCGAGTTTCAAGGCAAAATGTGTTAGTCATGTTGTAAGGATAACTGTGTATACAAATGTTGTTGAAACGTATCGCAAACACTTTAAATTTAATCTTGTTTTCTTTTTCATGAAAAGTAAGGAATGCTCAACGACGTATTGCTTCATAAAAAGAAAGCTGTCAGTCTTCTATGCTTCAATAAACATATTTTCTTACATTTGCATCTTCAACAGGGAGCATTCACATTTCGTGGCAGTATGATCGACATGCCTTTGTTGAAACAAGCACAGAACATTATGAGGATTGTTGAGTCAGTCAAGAATCAGTCAAGTTGATTGCATTGTGTTGTGTGAGAATCGCTGAAAGGCTGTGCAACTTACCTTGCTAAGAAGGCCCCAGGAATTGATTGAAGTAATACAACAGCTTCTGCAGCAATTAATGAAATGAACTTCGTTTGAAGATGATTTGCAACAAGGGGAAGTCGTTCCGTGACCATAAGAGTTGCTTGAAAAAATAATTGCAGTCATCTGGATAATACCTGATTCATATAAATTATATGGCGTTGTGTGCGCAGAAACAGCAAATCTTCCGGATTTTTCCAATAATCAGCGTGACCTTGAGTGCAGCTTCCATGATCAAGATATTAATGGGTTTAATCTTCGAAATTCTGGCCTTGATCTTTTCCTTTTACTGCAGTTTCTGCTCATATTTGTTTACATTCACATTTATTTATCTAATAAATCCATATTCATGAAAAACGCTTTATTTTTGTTTTGAATGATAAATGCAGTATTTGTAGAGTAAAGATATAATTTACAAGAAAAACAAGAATAATAGTATTTCCATCAAATTATCGAGTCTCTTTGAATCATTTTCTATTTATCAGTTCTACAATGAGACATTATGATGCAGCTGGGGGTGTGTTTGCTGGACAGTCTCTCCCAGGGATGTCTCTCCAAACAAGGTAAATTTGTGATGAGCAACAATTGTTAATGTGTACTCAAGGTATGATGTTGCTTCCTCTACAGAAACTTCAAATTTCGGTTGATGCCAAAAGTTCTGTTTTTATCTGAAGGATCTACCTGACATCTCCATTCCTGACCATCGACTTGATAATTGTGCACATATAACTTTCAAGTGAATTTGTACTGCCCTTTGGGAAATCGTTTCTTGACACAATGTACATGCTACTGATAAGAACACGAAAAGAAGAAAATGCCTGTTTTTATGGAAAGTCCTTGCTCTCATTAACCTTTCACAAAGATCATACAGAATTTATTTTCAAAGTCTTCAACATCATCATCTTTGCAAATACGGAAATAATAAGCATTCAAGAAAAGATTCAAAGCCAAAGTGACAATTCAAAATTCGACTCAAAATGTGATTGCAGAACTGCAGAACAAATTCAATAATTTGTATCATTTATCAAGGAAGAAACACATTTCCTAAAGCCAGGATTCAAGTATCAAACAAAAATTGGAAAGAAAATAGTGACACCTACGTTAGCCCTATTCTCAGACTTGTCGTCCTTCAGATGTTTTACTGAAGATGGTAGAGCCTTGTAGCTTGCCTTGTTGCCTGCCTGAACAAGCTGACGGAAGTAAACATCTTCTTCACTCTCTATATAATCAACAATACAATTGAACAATAATTTGTTCATTGACTATGGTTTGAAATGAGATTATAGGCAGTCATGTTTTTGCACAACGTTCTGATCTTAGTCAATTTTAAACTGATAAGAACGAGGGCAGTAGCTCCCTATAACGTTGAAAGAGATTTAAAAGCTGGCAAAGGAAAGATAACCTCTCTAGTAAACCAAGGAAATTACCTTCCCTGAGCACAACATCAGTTTCGTCTAAGATAGCATGATCATTATCATAATGACTAAAGTCATAAAAAGTGCTGTCTAATCAGGGATGGAAAAATCAGCATAGGAATCAAATCTTTAAAAAGATTGGTTGATGCATCTTTCGTTTGATTTAATGACTTGAAAGGAACTTCAGGTACTTCGTTATAAGTGTTCCTTGGCAATCTTTGACATTTTGATTATTTTCAGAATTATTGCGTTTTTTTTTTATTGAAAGAATTCATGAAATGTTTTGAACAAAATTAAAATCATCGTAAATCCTAAATTAATAGAGGAAAATGGTACAATCTTGAAGAAAACCATAGTTTATGAAGATCTATAATATGGCGGTAAGCAGAAATCCGTGGCTTTTCTGGTTCACGATTTAGCAATTTGATGACGTCACAACCGGAAAACTGTTTGAAACATACAAGATGCTGTAATTCTGAAAATAATCAAGATATCAAAGATCCCTCATAACGAAGTATACCTGGATTCGCTTTCAAGCCATTATATCAAACGAAAGATGCATCAACCAATCATGCAATGCTTTTTAAAGATTTGATTCTTATGCTGGGAAAATCCAGGTTAACGATTTCTAGTCACCTACAAGATAACAAAAGCTAAAACTAGAGATAATAACTGAATTCGACTGTCTTTCGTAATGTCTGCGAGATTTAAATCACTGCTACTTATTCTTAGTCTTCGTGTAATTAGTCTTCATGTAATGACGAAGGCTTCAGCAAAGCAAGTAGTTTCATCTATCTTTGTTTCAACCGAATTCTTATTGATTTCTTTGTATCGAACTTCATAACTGGATACAAATAGATCTCAGTGTTATTGCCTCTGAATGCAATCATAAAAGACCCTTCCTTCCTCCTGGAAATTTTCAACAAATACGAAGATACCTCAACATATTGGTCATTAGCTCTTCAATGATTTGAGAAATCTAATTTTGAGTTCAATGATTTGAGAAACCTCTTGGATAGATTGCTTGTAACTTGCTTGGATTTTCTGCCAAATATTCGTCACCAGATCTGATTTGGTCTAAGGAGAGGAACAAAATGATCACATGTCTACCACAGTGTAGCAACAAGGGAATACCTTGTAGCAATTGTATCCGTGAGATTAGCAATTGCAAACAAAGGGATTTCTACGGCCAACTAGTCAAGCCACAAATGTAAACAAAGCAGACAGCAAAAGAATACCTGTTATAAAATTAGAAACGGGAAACGGGCATAAACTTGCATTTTTTATTGTTTTCATACATTGTAATTGGTCAGATTCGTTCGAGGAGTTGTCAGCTGATCAAAATTTGATGCCTATGTTAGGACTGGCAGTGAGAGAATCAGCAGACAGCTCTATCGAGCAAATTTCAAGGCTGAAGAGCTGGTCAAAGTCTAGAGTTATACCATGACTATACTATGGTTGTACCAAACAGTTGTGGGATAATATGTTTTCACTTGCCAACAAAAACCAATAAAAATTAGGTAATAATAATCATACAAAATAGCATGCTGAGAAAAATCCGACCAAAATATACCAGTAAATTAAGTTTAACCTCTTAAGTAGGAAACAAAAATTTGATTTATGAATTTGAAGATAAATTATCTATTTTTGAGTTGCATATTTGCTACGCCCATCTTGACAAAAATTGAGTCGTTTCACAAGATTTGAGTGTTAAACGGGTGTTTTGATGAAGAAATTATGCAAAGTAAAATAATTTTAGACAGGACCATAAATAGTCGACTTCCAGCTTTTGGCAAACAGTAACAAATAGAAGATTACACTAAAGATGGCGGCGAGGAACGTTTTACCAAGATGCATTGCCTTCCAATTAAGAATTTAAAAGTTCTATACGTATTCGATCAATGCAGTGCATCTTGGTAAAAAGTTCCTCACCACCATCTTTAGCGTGATCGTGTATTATAGGAGCCTTTACTCATTGACTGGCAGTTGTCCCCAAAAATTTTTCCACGCTTGCCGAAGTTTGCAGACCTGAATATAATATTNACCAGTAAATTAAGTTTAACCTCTTAAGTAGGAAACAAAAATTTGATTTATGAATTTGAAGATAAATTATCTATTTTTGAGTTGCATATTTGCTACGCCCATCTTGACAAAAATTGAGTCGTTTCACAAGATTTGAGTGTTAAACGGGTGTTTTGATGAAGAAATTATGCAAAGTAAAATAATTTTAGACAGGACCATAAATAGTCGACTTTCAGCTTTTGGCAAACAGTAACAAATAGAAGATTACACTAAAGATGGCGGCGAGGAACGTTTTACCAAGATGCATTGCCTTCCAATTAAGAATTTAAAAGTTCTATACGTATTCGATCAATGCAGTGCATCTTGGTAAAAAGTTCCTCACCACCATCTTTAGCGTGATCGTGTATTATAGGAGCCTTTACTCATTGACTGGCAGTTGTCCCCAAAAATTTTTCCACGCTTGCCGAAGTTTGCAGACCTGAATATAATATTAATTCTAGCAAGCTATGGCTGATTTGATATTTGAAGGGCTGACTTAGATAAGAAAATTTATTTCGCTAAAATCGGACACACGATTCGAATTTTGCTTTGGAGCTATTTCTGACGATTGAAAAGGGATTTAAAACAATCAGACATGTTTTTTCCAGTTTTCAGGTTCAAAAATGAAAACGAGTAGGAACATCTGCCAAGGAGGAAAAGTATTTCCTTCTTGTATGAAAATGGAAGAATGGGTCATTCTAATGAAGAAAACAAGACGAAATCTCATCGAAGCCTTTTAGCCATTTTTCATGTTTCTTTAGAAAATAGCCTCTAAACAGATTCATTAATACCTTGACACCAATCGACACCTTCTAATTGATACGAAATTTATTTTTTGACAGATCAAATCTGGGCTGTGTTACCACCAAAAACTCTTCGACACTGATCATCTAGAATTTGGCAGTGGACAGCATAGGCCACTACTACTGAATAAAATTGCAGAGCCTATTTCAAACTGAACTTCTGTTTCATCATAAACAGTCTGATTGAATCTAGGCCACAAATATTTTTGTCGGCCAGTCACAAGGCCAAACCAAAGACTTAGATAGTAGTATATCAAAAAGAGCGCTAATGAGCCTAGCCTTACTACAATTGGCTCACGAATGTTTGTATGTAAGAGCTATGTTAGAAGATTTTAAGCTGGGAATAACATCTATCATTTACGGCTTTTAACGCCTTAAATGACTATTCTTCATAATAATTACGTGTAGATTTCCATACGAAACCACGAAAGACACACCGTGTTACTCCACGCTGCGTGTCTGCCTTTAGATTACCAATGAGTTTTCAAATTTATGCAACACGTATGAAAACACGTATCACTAAAAAGTCCAAAGCCTTGGGGGTATCTTATCTCAAGAAATTGCTCTATTGTAGTCATTTTTAGACCGAGCAGTGTATCGGGTGGACAGAATCTTTAGCTAGATTTATATGCCTTTAGATTACCAACGACTTTTCAGATTCACGCAACGCGTATCTCTGAAAAAGGTTCAAAGTCTTCAGGGACTTTTTTCTTATGAAATTGATCTGTCATCATTTTAGACAGACCGGTATTTTTGGGTGGGACTGAAGAAATAACTGAAGAAAAGGCTGTTTCAGAATTGATGCCAGGCGAGATTTGCGATTATGCGAAATTTCTCAACCAAAACTTATTAAATATTCATTATGCTGATATCTATATTGCAACAGACTTAAGATTTATTTGATGTCAGAAAGGTTAAGACGAATCATTGGAAAAATCTTTGACTTTGGGCCTGGCGTTCTTGCCGTATGTTATAAGGTAGTAAATTTTTGTTGGTTGATTAATTTTATGAAATTGCTCTGTCATCGACAATTTTAGACAGACCTGTGGGATAGAAAATGTAGCAAAATGATTTATCTAATGTCAAAAGGTTAAAATGAATCATTAGAAAGTTCCTTGGGCTCGTCGTTTTTACCGTATGTTATGAAGTATTAACAATTTGTTGGTTGGTTTCACATTCCTATAAAATCTTAATTTTCATCTTACTGTGTTACTTAAATTCAATTTAAAAATTTCCAAGTATTGGATATTGTTTGTTTGCTCAGATCATTTTTGAAATACTTCACGATTTTAAAGGTTGTGCCATCTTCAACGTTTCATGATATCCTTTGGCACTAGACTGACGACGTGATTCCTTGCATTCGTTCAATGTTTTTAATCTGATGTTTTTATTTTCTCTCATACAAGGACTCACGACCAAACAGATTCTAAACAGAACTAAAATCTGAAGAAAAATCGAACGTCTTCTATCCTTCGAACGTCGATAAGACAAATCGAACGTCGCTTCGAACGTCGCTTCGCTTCGAAAAGTCGAACTTTGATCTAATCCGCCAATCCGATGCTAAGAATAGGCACGTGGTCTGACCATATTAAGAAAGTCAAGATTTGATTGGATGCGCCATAAATGCGACGCATTAGGCCAAAGTAGCCTCTGTTTTGAAGCTGTATTGTCATTCAGTTCAATGTGGAAAACTGAGACTCATGTAGTCAGTCTACTTTGGCACTATGAATTTGCATATTTTTTTCGTCTTCATATCCCGCTTTACTGCATATTTGCTTTGGATATTTGAATATTTGCTGAGTTGTACACCAATGAATTCTTCATCAACTTCCATGAACCGTAGATTGAATTTTAGCGGAAAGGCCAATTTAAAGATGGAAATTTATTAAAATCGGTCAATCTGTTCAAAAGTTATTGACGTAAAAGTTAAATTAACGCAGTTTTCTCATTATTCAAAAGCTGGCAACTTGATAAATATGATTTCTAGCCCCTTTTCTAGTATTTTTATAAAACAGCTTGCAAGCGAAATCGACAACAATTTCAAAACGACATCACCGATTTGTATGAAATAAATTTTCACATCTAAGTTCGCTCTTCGTTTATACGAAAATCTATGACTGGTGAAAATTAGTTGGAAATTCACGAATTTACATATCAGTAAATGCTCAAACATTTTTGACTCACCTGACACGAGAAAAAAGCTGAAATGTATGCAAAGAATGACAGGGAAGTGATTTTAAATGAAGAAACTGAAGTCTGTCGCAAATTAGATGTCACGTGAGACTTGCCATAACGCAAAATTGCACATGAAAAACTCTTCAATTGTTTTTATTCGCGGGAATTTTCACGTGACATCAAATTTGAGACAGACTTTTAAATTATTCATACCTTTTCAAAAAGATCAGTAAGTGCAGATTCTTCAAGTTCTTTTGACACATGGTTCTCTTCAACCTCTGTCAATCTTTTGTTCAATTCTTCTAAATTATTTGAAAGATCTTCTATGAAGCTGTTTATTGTATCCAATGCTTCTGTCTTCCCCTATGAAAATGAAGATAATCATAAAGTCTACTAGTCCTGCAAAAAGTGATAGCATTGAGGGATCATAACTGCATATACTACAGTAAAAACCCGCACATAAGAACCTATGTTTTTGAAATCAGCCTGTTTGGGTTCTTATTTATGTGAGGGTTTTGCAAAATCAGGGTATAGGTTCTTAGATATAAAAAAATAGATATCAAGAAGTGTAAATGTTGTGCTACATCTGTATAACTAATGCACAATATAACTACAGTATATGGAGCATTAAGACTCATTATCTATACCTGTGCGCAAATAGGAATATACTCTCACTACATTGATCAAATTCATGGCCGATTTTGCTTTTCTTTAGTTTTCGTGTAAACTGAAATCTTTTAATAAGAACCTGAACAGAAAATCAGGGCGAAAAGGTTCTTATATCTAGGGTTAGAAATTCCAAATTTGTAGGTTCTTAATAAATGAAGGTTCTTATGTGCGGGTTTTTACTGTACTTTCCAAAGCCACTGTGCAATGTATCATAACATCTGATAGAAATGAAAAATTGTCTCTTATCAGCAGACTTATCACACAGCAAAAAGAGTCTGACAAATAATCTTTTGTAATTTCAGACTCAGCTTTTTCACCCAGAATTGCAATGCAGCAAAGCGGGATATGAAGACAAAAATATGAAAAATCATACTTATTGCATCAAGGAAACATTCTTCTAAGTACTACTAACTAATTTTTCCATGTTCAAGTCCCAGAACCTCGAATTTTGAAGCTTTTTAGCATCGGTATTTTCGATGAAATAGCTTAGGCCATGAGGTTGTCGTCTCAAAATACAGTTAGATCATGAGTCGTAGTTCTAGCGATGTATCAGTTCAGGCAAGGAGCGAAACTACGAAACGTTGAAGATGGCATAACATTTTAAATCGTGAAGCATTTCAAAAATGATCTGAGCAAACAAACAATATCCAATACTTCGAAATACCAATCAAATCAAGTGATGCTCAGGCCAATTGTTTTGGTAGCCAATCGTATTTAAGTTCATTTTGGCTCCATTTAACTAGAAACAGTTGCCACAAATAAAATAAATACGTCACATTGTACCACAGGGCTGCAAAGCACGAGTGTCTACGTACACACAACAGGTAACCCATATGGAAAAAAATCTCAAAATAGACGAAACTTAAATGAAAGGTCATTTCACAAGATGAGTCAGAAAGATGATACAATATTTTTTTCCCATATATAATCTATCACATTTGTGTCTAATAATTCAACAATTAGCGATCATAGTTCGCTCACATAATCTCTTTTATAATCCTCACTGTCGCCAAAACCTGAGCAAGAATTCTTTTAAAATGGTTGTGGTGAACCGACGAGGGCACGACCAAACCACTTACTCCTGCAGTTTTTCTCATCCTTCAATACGGTTTGTGTCTTCCTCATTTTGGTGAAACAGCAGGTCAATGAACTGAACGAACCCACTGAGACATTTTGGAAATTTAAGAACAAGGTACAAATTGATCAGATTAACCATTGTCATGGAATTATGGTCGCTTTAATTTCAATCAGGTGCTAGTCAGATGTAACTTTAGAGACTTTGTCCTTCTCGATGACTTTCTCGAGTCAATTATCACACATTCTTCCTGATTAGGTCTTAAAATTGTTCACATTACAACTCATGACTTCATCAGACTGTTGCTATTATTGGCGAAAGAGATACTAGTAAATGCAATTTTTGGAGAATCTTTCACAATAGACATATCTTTGTGCCTTGAAGTGAATGACCAGAGTTAAATAGCGTGGTCTATAAATAGGACAAAGAAAAAACCTACATATGCCATTGTTTCTTTGGCTTTGTTTTGTAGGTGCACCCGCCGAGATTACAATAGGTCATTTATATACAGACCATGAGATCTCATCTTGTATATCTGGTCATTCACTTAAAAATTGTTCACAAGTGTGACTATTCATGACTTTTTCACTTTTTCAGACCGTTACACTTGCTGACGAAACAGATACTAGAGAATGCAATTTTACGAGGATTTTTGAAAATGGAAGATATTCTGTGCCTTAACTGAACTGTCTTTACTTTCCACCTCTCAGGGGCTCGCCCTTTTCCTTTAAGACTCAATTGGATAAGATATCTACTACAAACGATTGCAAATTCCACATTTCCTTCTCGTTGGGTTAAGATATTTCTGACAGAAGACACCTTCGCAATTTTGCTAAACCTTTATATCGTTCCAAAATGAGGCAAAATCTTAGAGAGGAGCAGAGGAACAACAAAGTAGGCTTTCTTCCGCGATATATCTCTTGCAAAAAACATTCCTGTCTGAAACCTGCTGAGAGTCTGAGTCTTTCATAAGCAAGAAGAAAGATCCTTTTGATTATTGTTTAAATTTTCTGGAACATGGATTTACCATAACGTTTTCCTGTGACTACATCAAGTCTGCGATCCGGAAATTGTGTCGAGTCATAATTTGATAATTAGGTTGAAAGATCATTCGGATAATGCTGGGAAGAAGAGCCAATAGTAGCCACATATGTCTCGAAGAGTGAGTTAATGGGTAGCTATTTACTTAAAATAAGTGGGTCATCTACGCAGTATGCACTGTTGACAGCTTTCAGTGGGCTATTTTGCGACGAAAAAGTCCACGCTGCAATCGCTGCGATTTGTTCAAAAATCAGTCCATGTGATGCATTATCAACAATAGGCCTTTCAGCTATTCACACTCAGGGATGCAAATTTGATTCGAAGTATACAGATCACCTAGAAAGGATGCTTTCTTAAAAAAAATTCGGATTATAAATATAGGCACATAGATATGACAGTATAGTTTGTAACGAAGTGGTTCCCCTCGAGCTTTCGCGCAGGGCAGCTTTTAATTGATACTCGGATGAAATAACCATCGATCAAACAGAAAATTAATCAAAGGATCTTTCTGGTGATGCATTAACCCTAATTAATCAAAGGTCCCTTTGGGCGACTCACGTCCCTGCAGAATTAATCAAAAGATCCTTAAGGGTGACTCATAAAATTAATCGAAAGAACCCAATGGGTGACTCACGTTGACAAAAAGCACACAATAATAACTCAAGGGGTTTCCTTTCCATTTTCACCTCTCAAAGGGAATTTCCTCAATTCCAGAATGTAAGCGTGATCATAGGGGATATTTTTATGACTGATAAAAAGTCAATTGCTATGAAAATTGTCTCGCCATTTACTCCGCGAGTAAAAAACGCAGGTTAGACATGAAAAACACGAGTACCAAATAACAGTGATGAAATATACAATTCAGTTCAATTCATAATTATCTCGAATTTGATTAAAGTCAACGATAAGCTATTCTGTACATGATCAAGCTGATTTACTGACAAAAACTATCCAATTCAATCACAATATTCTATCACATTTAATAATATTTAATCTTTCCATCAAAGAAAACTAATTTGGTTTGTTTAATTCCAGGATGTGCTTAGGCCCTCCCGAGGTTAATAGTCTGGTTAACAACCCGGGAGAGATAGCTACAGAATAAATGCAGGTTAATAAAACCTGTGGCAAGATTTTCGAATGGCTAATAAATTCCTTCCTTTTCTTCAAGAAATCACTTAATAAGAAACTAGGACTTAGATTAATCAAGAGTTTAGAAAACTTCCACTATTCAAAGGGAGAATACGAAGAAACCCATATAATATCTTGTTTCGTTAATAGAGAAAATTCACACGAGACTGACATACTGGAGCCATGCCATTTCCCTTAGACTAGAACGATTAAAACCATGTACCAATATGTAATGTAGCCTTGTTGTAGACTAGAACTATTAAAACAATGTAACAATATGTAATGTAGCTTTGTTGGATGGTCTATGCGGCATGTTCTTAGTTTGCCATATTTTTTAACGAAAGGAGAGTGAAGGTACCCCAGCCTAAATATCAGAATGTTGTGGCCTTCACCCAAGTGCATTTGCCACACTCCCCCTAGGACAGTTTTTGTTGATCACCAAATAATGTGATACATTTAAGAAGTCAACAATACACTGAGATCATGTGAGCAATNCGAGGTTAATAGTCTGGTTAACAACCCGGGAGAGATAGCTACAGAATAAATGCAGGTTAATAAAACCTGTGGCAAGATTTTCGAATGGCTAATAAATTCCTTCCTTTTCTTCAAGAAATCACTTAATAAGAAACTAGGACTTAGATTAATCAAGAGTTTAGAAAACTTCCACTATTCAAAGGGAGAATACGAAGAAACCCATATAATATCTTGTTTCGTTAATAGAGAAAATTCACACGAGACTGACATACTGGAGCCATGCCATTTCCCTTAGACTAGAACGATTAAAACCATGTACCAATATGTAATGTAGCCTTGTTGTAGACTAGAACTATTAAAACAATGTAACAATATGTAATGTAGCTTTGTTGGATGGTCTATGCGGCATGTTCTTAGTTTGCCATATTTTTTAACGAAAGGAGAGTGAAGGTACCCCAGCCTAAATATCAGAATGTTGTGGCCTTCACCCAAGTGCATTTGCCACACTCCCCCTAGGACAGTTTTTGTTGATCACCAAATAATGTGATACATTTAAGAAGTCAACAATACACTGAGATCATGTGAGCAATATAACTAAATTTACTAATTACTAATGATACGAATAAGAGGCATCCCCTGACCATGAATTATGCATTGGGGGATATCCTGATCGTACATAATGTTCAGTTCTTGGATACAGACTTTCTGTAGGTGAATAACTGCCACAGTGAGATTGGGGATACCCATGAGCCGCGGGTACATTACCCGCGAGATATGATGCGGGCATAGTGTACGTTGTAGCTGTATTGTGCATTGGTGGATGAGAAAGCGGAGGCGCAGGGCTAGTTGAACAACTGGTAGTTGCACAAAGTCCTTGGGTTTGTGGTGAAGTGCTTCTAGAACGATTGTCTTCTTCTGTTTGCCATGGTGACTGCGTAGGAGCACAGAGTTTACTAGCGTACGGATTGGCAATGGTGTAAGGATACTCTGGTGGGCTGTATCGTGACGTACCTAGGAGAAACAGAGATACGATTTTTGACAATGCAAATATTAGAAATGACCCTTTCTAGGTCAAAAGAACTGTAGTTTTCATAGCAATATGGGTTGTTTGCACCTCCTCCGCAGAGGCTCTATTTTGGTACGGAGGAGGCTAGGAAAGGAAAAGCAGAGCCTCCCTTCACTTTACTCTATCTCGAAAGAAAGAGCCTCTGCGGAGGAGTGGGTCGTTTGTCTCCCTATTACAAGATGATGCAAACATGTCGGACCAGTGTTTTGCCTCTCTGGATAACACAGAACGTTCACAGTTACTCTGCATGTGTGGTTTTAATATATTCTCTTAAGAGCTAGCAGGATTGGTTTAGCAGCACTAGCTACCTCTGCTGAATAAAATCCCTGTAATGGACCTTAATCTAAGGTTTTAAGTGAGCATGCTTGTGTTGAGAAAAAGACACCTGGTGGAGCTCACGAGGACAAGATTATATTACAATGATACTTGCTTATGTACTTAATTCTACAATAGCCACGACGAGGAACGGTCTTATACGTTATTAAACAGATAATTTTGAATTTTTATATCAAAATTACGATTTAATCTAGAAAGAGGAATATTATGATTTGAAAATTTACAAACACTAAAAAAGATAATTTTTCGTTAACCATTCTTCATGTTCAAGACCAGATGAAAGCTTGGATACCGTATTTTTTGAAAGATGAGCTTCAATCTAAGTTAAAATCTTAAATAAACCCAGCAGCAGAGATGCATCTTGGACTTTTAGAAATTTTGTCCAGGTCAACATTTTGATTAAAGAGTTGGATTAACAGACTATTCAACAAGTGATAACGGTGCAGGTAAATTTACCACAATGCACTGCGTTTCAAGACGAAATTGACAGTTAATTCTTTTGAAATTTTATCATCGGATGTAATACAGGATGGTAAAATGCCCCTTCATGCCATGTTTTGTGGAATGGTCTGTTACACTTTAAGAATATAAAATTGAAGAATTATTGAATTTTTAAAGTTCATACCGTAAGGATCTGTAATATATGCTTGTCGCTGCGGAGGAAACATTGAAGTTGGACAGGTGCGACCAGATGACATCGAGGCTAGTGATGGAGAATACGGCCTCTTGGTCGAATAGTACATTTCTTGTTCATGATATCTAGGAGGAAACAAATCTGAATATGATTATGTCTGAGAATGAAAAGGGAATGTTTCGTGTTTATGAAACCATCAAAAGCAGCACAAGCAAATAAAGGTCTGCTTTATAACCCTCTAGTCTCAACTTTAGTATTATTTATGGAGATATATGGTTGCGGCATCAATTCCAAAAATACTGTTAACAAATTAGAAGACAAGTTCCACACTAATGCCTTAGGTAGGTTAATCATTTAAAGGCAATTTCAAATGCAGAAGAATATGGGCATCTTTTCTATAACAACGATTGCAAGAAGCAAAGTGTGTCATTTTAAAGAAACTTATAGACACCCCGACTGGCATGGCCGAGCAAAGTAGCATCGTGGTAGATTACGCCAGTGCAGCAATACGACTTTTGCTGCTTTACGAAATAGTGTAATCTGTTGCGTCTTGCATCTTTAAATAGTAGCGTGATAGACAGCGTGTTGGCAAGTTTATAGTGTGACGCTGAATTGAACTATACGTGCAACAACAAGAGCAATAATGATTATACGACAAACACGACCTAGGAATAATAATGAATTCTGATGCTTCACAGAAATGCCGAAAGACGGATGACCCGGTGACCTACATAAAAGTAAACACCAGTACCATAGTGGGAGGGACATAATTATCAACACATGATGGCGGCATCTCTCTTTAAAATGTTGTGCTAAATATATTATTATCGTGTTTTAACACAACTCATTAATCATCTGGATTTCGTTTCGTTTTGTTTTGTTTTTGTCATACGAGGTTCCATTGGGAACGGCTCAGTGGTAGCGCCATGATGGCCTACCAATTTGAAGGGTTACAGTAGTGGTTCGAATCTCTGCTCGGACAATACCTGCTACAAAGAATGAGAAAAGTTGCAAACTCTCTGTAATTCCAGGCTCAAGAAATGACGAGGTGTGCACATCGAAAGGAAGGACTGTGCCATCATTTCAATAAACACAGCTTCTCAGTGTTTCTAAAAGCTACCTTCAAATGCTAGGTAGAAATAAACAAACCGAAGCATCTTTGCCCCTGGGAAGGAGGCTCCATCCATCTCATATGGCACCAAAACAAAGAACTTCAACAGTATCTACCGATTCCTAAACTTGTGTATACTTTAAACGTGCAGGAATTTTAAATCAAAAGGGAGGGGCTCAAACGTGGGGTTCAAACTGGCATTCGAATGCCAAACAAATGAACGATCTTCTGCACTGCACCAAACAGAATCGATCGTTCCGTTAGAAGGTCTACTGTCGTAACTCAGCACAAGCTCTGAAAATAAATCAAGAGAAAATAAGTGGTTGTTTAAAACTATCAATTGACACGTCTCGAAAGTTGTCAGCAACAATTTCTTAATTCATGATCAAAAGGACCGTGGTTAATAAATGGCTGAAAAGCAATATCATACTTACTCATCAAACACTTCAAACAACGTCAAAGAGAAAGAGAGTAGAAATGAGCCAAAGAACTTGCTGCTTCATAAAGATCTCCACAAACCTTGTTCTTAAAATATTACCTATGACAGTCGCATCCTATTTGATAATTAGCAGTAGCTAAAATTACCTTCCTGTTCCAAGCTCCTCGAAATACGGAAGCAATCAGGGACTTGTTTTGTTCGTATTCTGAAATTGAGCCTCAGCGTTTGCAATCTTTCACTACCTCGTATGAAAACTTTGATCAAACATAGACAAAATAGACTGCAAAAGCGATTGTGGGCTCCTTCACACTGGACAACATTTAAAAAGAGCCATTAGAACAAGACCTAGTAAAGGGCGCCACAAAAAATAGCAAACAGGCGCCATCTCAGATAGTACTACTGTATTTACCTGGATAACGTAGTAACGCCAATATCAAATAGTGGACTATGGTGAAAGAAAACTGGAATAGTTACACTGCTTGCTTTCATTGAACATTCAACGTTTAATGAAATCTGTCGTTATAGTATGAATGAAAAAGCAATGCGAAATACCACAGCTAATTCAACGATAATGTGGTGAAATGTTACGAGACTTGAATCTCACATCTCCACTTAACGCAAACCATTACGAAAACCAATATCAAAATGTTGTCCAGAAATTCTGATTATTCACAAAATCATTTCTACTGGGTCACTAGACTGTCTCCTACGTTCTGACTTCCGTGGCAAATTTGAGGTACCATTTGGAGCTTTCACTACATCAATCTTTTCCGTAAACCCTGAACTAAAAAAATGCTGAAATTTGTTTGAAAATGCAACTTTGAGAAGTATTGCTAACGAGAAAAGAGAAGTTACCCAAAAGCATCGTGATCTCGTGAATGAGGAAGGAGGGTAGCGAGGGTAGCCAAGCAAAACCTTTCTAACGTTTGCCATAATCTATCATTTCGTAACGGTTGACGTAAATGCAGGTAGCCTCACCTAGCCTGGACTTGCCCAAGTGACGACTTGGGCAAGTCCACACCTAGCCTCATTGCAGACAAATCTGGACAAATTCTTGTTCTTTAAATTAACTTCTCTTCAAAATAAAAAATATGAATGACTGAGTTCATATTTCTGGAAGAGTTCAACAGCGGTAGAAAATTCAGCATATATATTTCTATGAAAATTTTTAAAGCTAAGTAAGAGGAGAATATCTAGGGGGCATTTCTGAAATTTAATCTTAAATAAAAGGCGGGATAAAGAGCGACAAACGCTTTTAAAGGAAGAAATTAAGAAAGCCTCTAGAGACATGTGCGCCGATTGGTCATGACATTTTACCACAAGTGGTCTGAAAAGGGATTTATTTTTATGAGCGGATCAAGAATAAAAATGAGGCGTTGAGATGACTACTGGCATGCTCGAAACTTGAACACTCACCCAGTTTCATATATCACAGTTTCACGCAGGGAAAGGCGCCAATCCTAAATCTCCTTTGATAAGAAAGTGTCAAGTTATTTTCTAAATATGTTCCGAGGTTCTCTTGTGAATGTTCTTGCGGAAAAAGCGGCCATTTAATTAAGTGGTCGATGACAAAGTAGGTGAAAACCGAGGAAAGTTCAACTCAGTGGCTAAATTTAACTGCGCAAGTGATCACAAACGATAAAGGATTTGCTGTTCTCAGTGCTCTATGTATGAGCATGACTATCGTATGAGAAATAAAGGAAAAGACGTGGAAATTTTATCACACTTGGTCGTACCTTTTAAGTTCAAAATGACAAGATTCCACTTCAAAACTTTCGAGAATAATAGAATGTAGCAATCAGTAAAATAACTATTGACAGAAGGCTTCTGCGCTTTTACTCTCTGGTTTCTGATGAAGGTTCCGAACAAAACTTTTCTAGAGTGATGACGTAAAATAAAATAGTCACCGAGAGCACAAAACAATGCATTTGAGTACGTGAAAGAAGCCCCCATTAGCGAAAATAATTAGTGCAAACAACAAATACCTAGGGGGCAAATTTCCCAGTACCCAACCTGGCCACGCACACAAACCCCTGGTTTCTAGAAAGAGTTTTTTGATACCAAATAATCAAAACGGTATTACAACAGACAAAATTTCAACTCCGTATAACCATAAAGTACAAGAATTATAATGAGCATGGAGACACTCTTTCACAGTTAAAATGTGTTTTCAAATCAGATAAATTAAGCTTTTGAATTGTGAAATCATTATTTTGGATAAATATCACTTGATCTCACAGTTCGCACAGTCAACCTGCTATTTTATAAGCTGGTCGATTAAAGCTTACACTGAAATAAATGCGAGAAATGTCACTCATATAACTTAGGCCATAATTCAAGTCACATGGAGCAGGCTGAACAGCACGCGTTAGGTTCGTAACCTTGACAACATGAGCACTTTAGGCCTACCTCGTGCATTTTGAGCAAAGTCTGGAAGTCAGCCCACACGTCTCCAAAACCGCCTCTTTAAATGGGACACATCACTTTCAATGACATCTTAATTTTTCTCATCAATGTTGAATCAATGTTGAATCAGATAATTTAAACAACAGTCCAGTGAATTAATGCCTGCCTTCATTTTCGAGCCTCTAAAATTATATAAAGTTCAAAACGACATCTTGGACCTGTACTCAAAACATTCCAAACATCAAAGTATATGTGCATAAGCTGACGATGGACTCTCACCAACAAACAAAGACTCTCAGCTCAGTGCAACACTTTTTTACTCTTGTTCTGTGCTGTAAAGAGGTCGAATATAAATGACTACAATCTTTGATAAAACATATTGCTTACCTTTTCATGTTAGCATAATGATCAGTATTGCATGCTCCTCGAAAACCTTTTGCAAATGGATTGTTTTCGATTTTCAGCTGTGTTATCTGCAAGAAAGATTTGGCATGAATCAATCAAGCGCATTTGTCATATTCAAATCTTTACGATCAGCGGATCTCAACAGCATTTAAAAGCATTTCAAATAATTTTTAGGGGTAAAAGTTCTTCCAAATTCTCAGAAGCATTTATCCTTTTGATAAAAGTGTACTGAATATTCTCTCTAAGTTCTACCATTCTTCTAAAATTTTACGTTCCTCGATTGCTGCCAAAACGCACTCGGAGGAAGAAAGTCTACCCTGCAACCGAAGTAATAGGAACGGAGTTGCAAGTCACGCAGGCAAAGCTGCAACAAAATGACTCCATATATTGAAAAGAATGTATTGGTAAGTAAACAGACAAACAATTGAATGGGTAAGCAGTTAAAGGCGAGTAGAGAAAAGAAATGAACGTCAGCAGACATGACGAAAGCTGATGGAAATTTTCCGCAAAGCAAGATGAATTACAAGGATTAAACTGTAAATAGAGGGTAGCATTTAGATAAGCAAATAGGGTGAAACAAAATCAAGAATATGGGGAAAATAGAAGGCAGCCAGAATATGGGGAAAATAGAAGGCAGCCGGGGGATTGATTAAGACAAAGCGGTATCTTTTTATTGGATCAAAAGCAACGAACCCTTGGACTTTGATAAGCTGTGACACCCATCAATTCAGTCTCAGGAAACACATGTGTCGTAAATGTACTTTTTCGTAATGCCACTGGTGAACTGTCATCTGCTTGGACAATATGCATCCGAGGTTGATATTTGTGCATCGAATTGAGAATTACCTTCATGGAAAGAAGAAAAATATATTTCAACAACAGAACTTCAGCAGAAAGTCAATGAGAAATAACTAGACATTGAGATCTTGCAACAAAAATTCGACATGAACTATGCATCTTGCGAGATCTTCTCGAGCTTGAACTTTTAATTTGTCGCTAGCTCTAACGTTCAAAAACTTTGAGCAAATTACAATACAACAGAGGCGTTTGCTATTTGGATATTTTGGTGTATGCATTGGAAAAAATTGTAGGATATGAATTGAATTGAAGTTGGGAATTCTATGACTCAGAAACCCATAATTCTTCATTTATGACCCATGATTTAAAAGAGCAACAACGACGAGCACAATACCGGGTTTTTTGGGTGCAGGAGGGGACTTTCTAACTTAGTAGCTACAGGAAATACAATTATATCTTTATAATGTTGAGCCAATGATCATGTCTCCACGCTCTGAATTGTTGCAAAAACTCAACTGGAAACGTGTATGACGCACTCGATCAACACAAGGCATTCCGTGTTAATGCGTAACGATAATCACGAATGCCAGATCAACTATTGCATGTTATAAAAATAAATCCAATTTTGTATCAAATTCATAACCTCTTAATACCATGCTTATGTAAAGAAGGCACTTGACATCGATTCTTCTCACGAATCTTCGTCATTTCGTGTGGCACAAATTCGAAACATTTGTCACTATATTGTCCTTATCATCAAGTAATAGACTAAGTTATCCCAACACGATAAGTCAAACGACCGTCTTGTGTGACTGTGACCCCATGATAATTATTCTAGCTATTTTGAACAAGATGTGCAATGTTTTTCATATAGATGTCTACCATTTACAGTGATCATATCGCTGAAGCATGCTGCAAGTGCTACAGTTTGAATAGACTGATTACACGAGTCTCAATTTTCGGCATTGAATTGAATGANTTTGTATCAAATTCATAACCTCTTAATACCATGCTTATGTAAAGAAGGCACTTGACATCGATTCTTCTCACGAATCTTCGTCATTTCGTGTGGCACAAATTCGAAACATTTGTCACTATATTGTCCTTATCATCAAGTAATAGACTAAGTTTTGTGTCACTGTGACCCCATGATAATTATTCTAGCTATTTTGAACAAGATGTGCAATGTTTTTCATATATATGTCTACCATTTACAGTGATCATATCGCTGAAGCATGTTGCAAGTGCTACAGTTTGAATAGACTGATTACACGAGTCTCAATTTTCGGCATTGAATTGAATGGCAGGTAAGGCTTCAAACTGAGACTCATGACAATACTGCTTCAAAACAGAGACTAATTAGGCCTAAAACATTGAACGAATGCAAGGAATCACGTCGTCAGTCTACAGTTTGAATACGCTTGCAGGAGTTAATTTCTAGAATAGACCAGAGAAACAAATTTGTGATATTATAGCAATATTGTGCCTTACTTTAGCTTAGGGCATATAATGTCAACGGGGCAGGGAGGCCACCAGATCTTACGCATGTGACCAACCAATATCAAAGTACGACATCCTTGCCTCACTATCAAAATAAAGAGATGAAATAAATAATACTCACGTGACCAAATTGATCAAGATGGTTATTGGTGAGTTTAATCTTTTGAAAACTGACCACTTGTCTCATCCATTGTGCCCCTGTGGACGGGGAATCAGGATGAACATATAATCTACCAGGCAAATGAGGCTCAGCTTTCCCAGCTATTGTCCACTCTGAATTGTGATATTTATAACGATTGTCATCCACTGGCACCAGGTCCATTACTAAGATGTATTTCAGCTTTGGATTTAGGCCTGAAATGTTTATTTTCACCACTGGAAACATTCTCCTGGAAGAAGAAACAAATTTGGATTTTATATTTCGGTAGAGCTCACTAATATGTGTCATATGTATTTGATCATACTGAATTTGATCGTTTGGTTTATACTGTCTTGTTTTGACGCTATTGTTGTTGTTGTTGTTGTTGTCTGATGATGTATTGAGCTAACCAGCACTACTGTATATGTTGTGCTGTGATGTTATTTTTGTTGTATTGTGTTGTGTAGGTATGCTTAACCGTTCCACTTGTTGCGCCCATGTTGCGTCGCGCTATTTTGGGCTTAGGAAGGCCAGTTATTCTATGCGTTGCATAAACTTTCCCAAGGGACTAAAGCCCCCTTAAGTCAACAAAATTTCGTAACGCTTGAAAGATTCAAGTTTCGCTCGCTAAGCTCTTTTAAAGACCCTCTGCTAACCATGGGGCTTTGCACACCGTTGCTGCCCCACAATGCACTGCAACTGGACTTCCAGATTGTCTGAAAGTCTCTAAAGCTAGACCTGTGTTGTGCTGTTTTCTCATGCGCGGCACGCAAAGCCTCATGGTTAGCAGAGGGTCTTTAAATGATAGCTTGCAGTAGTTTGCAAAATAATGGTAGTTCTATGGCCAAAAACAATTTTACCCTACATGGTTTTGGTTGCACTTTAAAATGCTTCATCTACATGCAGTTCTAATCACGGAAGAAATTTAAGCCAACAAAAATTAAGAGGTATGTGCCGGTGGTCCTGAACAGCAGCAGCAATCAAATGGTTACAAAATTTACAACTCTGTGTTTTAACATCTATTTAAAAGAAAGAGGTGTTATACCAAAACGTTTGATGCTCCATTAAGTGGCATACCAGTAAGCCTAAGGGCTTCATGTAAAGATACGAAAGAGGTGTGATTTGAAAGGATTTCTCGTAATCTATGGGCTGTAAAGCTAGATTTATGATTATGCCTGTTAGTCCAAAATAGATCTCTTCACATACCAGAAAAGAGGCTTGGGATAACGGTGTCTACAACGTGTGCAAAGTGACTGCACTTTATTTGACTGCTCATTTTACTTTTGGAAAATGTTCGTGTTCCCTTAAGAGCTGTGACACATTTTAAAGAAAGTGATGTCTGCCATTAATTTACTTTGCTCCCCTGTGCTTTGACCTGCGGCAGCTTCTTCGGGGTCAAGCTCAAGGATTGTCATTGAAGTTATATTGTTGTTTACTTTCTGGCATGTTCGAAATCAAATCACAATAAATCATCGAATACCTTAAAATGCGTGTGTAAAGTGTAACATATTTGCAAGTGATTTAACATATCCCAGAGAATGCTAAAAATTTCTTTTGGTAGACAACAAATTTGCTAGAGCATCAATTGCAGTTTCTACCCACATAGTCAAGTCGCTACGGAGATTCACACTGGAAAAATTTGGAATAACATTAAGAAAATTAGGAATCGATGGGACCCAAAGAAATGACACAAAGGATGGTTAAGGTCCTTGTTAAATTTCTGCTGTAGTTCATCGATATTATTATTGGCCTAGCCTATAGCATTATTTCATAATGGCAAACAAATCTAATTCTGGATCTTTGAGAGATAAAGCTGAAAATTTGATACTACAAGGGCTCGCCTGGCCCTGGACCTTCCATTTCAATGCAATCAGAAGTGCACTTCAGGTTAACTACGTTCGTGTAAATTAGCATCAATAAAGGGCAGACTTGTATACGCAGGAGTTACGAAAGGGGAAGGGCATGAAAACAAACTTCTCATTACGAAATTCACTCCAAGCTGTCCTCTAACTTTGAGGCAACAAAGTGCTAGAGCGCAGTCACAGGTCTGAATTAAAGTGGGCCTCCACAGCTTCTCCGCAGCTCCATAAGTCTACATGAAATCAAATTGGCAATTGATGTTACCACAACAACAACTATATTACTATACTTTGGCAGAAAAGGAAAGGGAGCTTTGTATGAAAACGATGATTTGATTCGATGGTGTGGAAGCTGATTTCTCAGCATAAAACGCACCGTATGTTGCCTTCCATACTTTGAGGAAAGAAAGTGCTACACCGCAGTCAATTGTCCGAAATAAAGTGAGCAAAACGTGTAATATGTTTTTAATTTGTTTTTGCAAATATCATCCTGAGACGAAATCAGAAATGGAAACACGATAAGGAATCTCTTACAACCAATGACTTCTCACTGATGTGCTACTATTCTATAAGAAAGTGTTTGATGGTCCAAGTTTATTGATTTTGACATACGAATGACTCAATATTGGCTGCCATCAACGAAACTAAATACATAAACACGAGGATGTCATCTTTTAAAATATTGCAAAAGTAAATATGATAAAATGAAGCTCGATTGAGGGGCGTGTTGTTGATTCATTTTGATTGCCCATGGTCTCCGAAATTTTGTGATTGTTCAATATCAAAGAAACAGTTACCAAATGCGGAATAAATTCACCAGACACGTTGAAATAAGTTCATCATGTACGATGAGCTCAGTGCTAGGCTCTGTGAAGGTAATGCTGGGATTCGACTGCCCTCTCTCTCTTCTTTGTCAGATTTTCTTCTCTCTGTTATTTCTTTATATCTCAGAATATTCGGCCTACTCCTTCTTGAAGAAGATGAAAGCAAGCCAACAGGTCTCATTGCAGTGACGCGTTTAGTTTTGATGCTATTTGTCATGAAAAAATTTGCCATGTTTCTTCTGACAAAGATTTTCAAGAAATTTTATCTTATCTTTCCATGAATGATATTTACTTTGGAAATCTTTGAGCATCCTACCCTAATTTCCATATGGGGAATGGACGTAATTAGCATTTGGCAAAATTAAAGCAGTCCCCCTACTGCTACCAAATATTTTTGCACTGACAAATGGAAAGTTCTGTTACGATATATGATGAAATCTCTGATAAAAATAGCACATGGTTAATTATGAAATCACACGAAAGGGGAAGTCATGTTGTAGACAGCAAGTAGAAACGTCGTTTATCAAAGAATTTGAGAAAGCTGATTACAGGCCAGAAGAGCTATTACATTTAATAGTTGATAGAAAAAGTCTGGTAACTAGCATTTGAATGAATTGTAGCATTCAAAAGCTATCACATGTAGCTATGAAAAAACTGCCCTTTTGTTGCAAACGATTTACGATTGAGAGTGAAATTGGTCATAATATAGATTTTTCAAACTTAACTTCAATTAGCTCATTACATCTGACTGTCGATAGAAAAGGATTGGTACCTAGCATGTGTATGAAAATCGTCTAATTCAACAGCTGTAAGGTTATAAAGTAAACTGAAGGCGACATAAATTGAATAATGTAGCCTGATCGGTTTCAGATGACTCGAAAACATAACAGTATGATTACACAGTACATTAGTGTTGGACATATTTAAACGTAGTCTGAAAGTGATTCCAATCCTTAGCGGAAACCATGCGTTGTGTTCGGATTAATAAGAATCCCTTAGTTCAAAACTGAATATGCATTTATTTCGGTAATCAGACTCATGTCTAGGTGTAAAAGACGCCTCTTATGTTAGCTCTGCTTTCGAGTAACCTGTTGCTGAGATGTTTCAAACAGTCTGTATTAGTACAGTAGGTCTATAGCTATTGCTTCCAAACAATGAAACAATTTAGAGCTTCTTATAATAACTATAACTTGCTTCAAAGAAGTCTGTTGCTGAAAATGCTTCAATGTAAAAGTAGTGTATTACGGGAGTCCAATAGCTATTAATCCAAAACTGAATACACCTGAGTCATTTCTAGGTATACAAGACGCCTCTTATGTTGGCTTTGCTTTCAAGTAACCTGTTGCTCAAATGTTTCAAGCAGTCTGTATTAGTAGGGGAGGTATATAGCTATTGCTTCCAAACAATTAATTAATTAAACCTTCTTCTAACAATTATTGTTAAGGAGGAGCTTCTTCAGAAAGTGTAAATGTTTGAATGTAAATATTGCGAATAGGTTTAGAGCTATTGTTCTCAAACAATCAATTAATTGGAGCTTCTTATTGCACCTATTGTTCATTCACAGAAAATCTGAAACTGACGAACACCATTTGCTAAGTATTTTCGTCTTACATTAGTTACTGAAAAGAGTTTCTTCGTTTAGCTTGCTTCAAATAGATACTATTCCAAAAAGGCCTTTGTGATTGCAGTTTACGGTTCAAACAAGCATGGATTTACAACAGGTTTTTGATCAATAAAATGCTGCCTATGGGGCCAAGCAGGCCCCAGACTCCCAAAACTCCGTAGGGAGTCGGCCATATTGATTTCATGATCTTTAAATGAAGTGGTTAGAGTATGATCGATTCCATATGAACAAAGATACAAAGGATGTTGATGAGTCAAGCATTTTAAATCATTCTTCCAAAGGCGGGATCAAATAAAATCATATCCAAAAATAGCTGAAACTTTATGAGAAACACTAAATCACATCAAAAGGGGTTTCCTTCTCCTGTTTAGTCCGATATTCTAGAAGCTTCTTTCTCAGTTTTATAAAGGGCATGATTTCACAGCTAATAATAACGTCTTTCTCAACTACTTATGGATTTGTATGGGGATGGGATGGGGACATCAAGCTCTGAAATGACGTGGTAGCTTGTAAATCACAGACGAGGCAGAAACATAATGGAGCCATGATTCAATTGTTCATAGGGCCATATAAACTTTGAATAGTGGTGATAACAAATTATTTAGGCCCTACATGAAAAGGCCATGAACCTAAAACAGGGCTGTCTTTTAGTTCTTTTCAGGCTGACTAGAGATAAAGGCATGATGGGGCCCAGAATCATCTGTTTACAGAAAGACCTCAACCTTGATTGATGATTTAGGCCTTTTATGAAAAAGGAAATTACCGCTTGAACCCAAAACAGGGTCTCTTTAGGAGCTTCACAGGTGCTGGACCTGCTATTAGTCTCGCCTGGATATAAAACAAAGTCTGCTTCGCTCCAAGTTCCTTTCTTTCTTGTTACCAGACTTTATCTTATTACGGGGCGAGACTTGTAGTAAGTCCACGTAGTTACGCTCTAATGTTTACTGTACATCAGATCAAAAAGATGCTTTGTGTTGAAGATAAAATTCTGGACAGTATTCAAAACTTAAACTTAGTTGAGCCATATACTAGGATGACCAAATGCTTCTTAACTTGAAAGGACAAGCAGCTCTTCAAGAAGCAGGTTTCCATGTTTAGCGATAATTTCTAACTGGCTAATATCAAAGAAGGCCAGAGACATAGCGAGCAAAGCCAGCATAAATATATTTGGGGCATATACCGAGCAAGCAACGGTATCAGAAAAGGCTGCAGGCAGGCCAATTGTATTAGGGGAAATAGCTGCAAATACAATAAAAACTGTTCTGAGAATTGCAACTCATGAGAGGCAAAGAAAGTCCCTTAGCTATTTCGATAGTTGTCATGAACATATTGTGATGCGTAAAAGCATTTTGCAGTTGAATATATACTGCATCGGATAATGGCTGACCCTTAATAAGCAACTTGCCTTGCTTCCAACCTCTATGCCATGAACGAAATCATGGACGTAACTAGAGGGAAAGCTTTGGGCATCTTAGGGGAGCTTGGCTAGCCGTAGCTCCTCCCCATTTAAACTCAAGACTATGATGAGTTTCCTACGTTCTTGGCAAATGACTTGGTTGAGGATATACTTTACTTTCTATTCCTGGTTCGGTTACTGCCGTTTGAAATTCGGTTACTGCAGCCATGATACTCAATCATCCTGCTTATCGTTAATTCTTATCTTTTATATTTCATCAAATTATGAAAACTATTAAAGTAGTTATCTCGTCGCGAGAAATTCGCCGATGGACAGTCTGGCAAAAAATTATCAAAACTGTACGGAAATTGTGGCTGAATTTATCACTGGTGTGGTTTCGGGTCATCACAACTTCAAGTCATGTCGTGACAGAGTCGATGCTGGGACAAAACGAATGTTTTCTCAACAAACTAATGGTAATAAAGAAATACCTGGTCCTGCATTGAACATAATTGACACACCATTTCGAGTAGATAAAATATGTTCATTTGTGTGTCCAATATATTAAACCTCAAGACCTTGAATTTTGGGTTGGCATTTTGAAACTGAAAGAGTATTTGCAACAAAACAACAAACTCTAAATACTGACGCCAAACAATGTTTTAACTTTGTTTTGCATTAACAGCAAAATAGTAAGAAATTTGCAATTATCAATTCAGAATTCCCTCTTTACAGAAAAGTTAGAATTCAGTAAAAGACTCGATGAAATGTTGCTGTCTGTAAACCCAGTTTCAATTATCGAGAAAACAACTTGGAACAAACCTACCAACTCGAACAACAAAATTCCGAGCAAACTGTCCTCTTAATGGATGCATGACATGACATAATGGGACGCGTCAATGTGGAGCTTCAAAAGTTGAGATGTTTGAACGAATAAAGGTTAAACAAAACTTCTACTTCTTGGTCAAAGTTTCTTACATCTTTCCTTGAAATTGGATCTTAGTTCAAAACAGTATGAAGTCGAAAAGTAGGGGCGTTTGAACAGTTGTTTGAATATCACAGATAAAATAGTGTTCGTGCTGTTCAGTAAATGTAAATGAGGAAAATATAAAGCCATCCAAGCGCCTCCTGTCAGGCTGTGCATGGCAATCCAAGGTCGAAATATACGGACATAAAATTGTAGCAAAAGGCCACAGAAACAAGATGAAAATATCAGCGCAAGTAAAAGTATAAAAGGATGGATAAATGCAAGCTCACCTTCCAGCTTTTGTGATGATCATTTCTGTGCCAACAAGATGAAATTTGTCCCACATTTCTTTATTATGAAGCGCAACTCTGACATTAGAATCTTGTTCTTTCTTCATTTGTTGTGCTGAACATGACGCTCTACTTGATTCCTCGCTTGCTCTGTTGTTTCCAGTGTTAATAAAAGTAGCCATACTGTCGGAGAGATGCGTGGCTAGACTCTGCGCCATCTTTTCTCTTGATGGGGAATTAGGCCTTACATCAGCGGCTTCACTGGCACCGTCTGTGCAAACGAAATAGATATTTGATTGGTTGCTAGCATTAAGTGAACAGTCATTTAAATTCATAGATCTAGCGGAGATGTTAGCCGCATGTTACAATCCTTTGTTTATCAAGAAAGAATACGCAAAGAGTGGCATGGTAGCTAAGTTTATAGATGAAAGAACAATGGATTTGATACTTTGTGCAAACGTAGAATTAAATGCAAGCCTGATGGTGGAAAATTTATTGCGGTGATCTTCTGGAGAAAAGTGAAAAACTTCCTATCTGCTGATTTGGAAGCCCATTTATTTGGACAGCTATAATTAGACAATTAAAGAAGGATTTTCTAATTTGATTTCGATCCGAACGGGTAATTAAGTTAATAAACGCAGTTATTGGTAGATGAAACAGGAATAAATTTGCAAAGAAGAATGGCGGAGAGAATTGTCAAACAAGCTTTCAAAAATGACATCCACAAAAATTAAAGAACTGTAAGTAAAAAGTACTAAAATTATGAAAATAGTCTTAAAGGAATGAAGTTGATTTTGTAATAAATGAGAAATAAGCTACCTTTCGTTTCAAAAATTTTCTTTAGCAATATTTCAGTATTAGCTCTTAAAAGGTTAAACACTCCTGGATCGCTTCTGCTTCATCTGTGTCATAATTTTCTTGTGAAAAATTTCTTGTAGAAAACTCTATATCATAAGATATGACAGCCATTGAATATTGGTATGTTGTTGTAATTTTGAGTTGTTTTTATTTGTGATAAAAAAAATTCTTTAAACCCATCAGAACAAAATTGGTTCAAAGAAAGGGAAAATAGCAAGAAGAAAGGCAAGTTGCGATTGAATCAACATTTGGTTTGTAAATATGCAGTTCGCAAAAAGGACTGAGATGAAGGGTGAAGAGAACTTGAAATGTAGAAGTAAAGAAGCAGCTTCCATATTTGAATTAATTCAGAATTCATATTTGAAGCAATTCTATTGCCGCTGACCAAACAAGTACTCGAGTCTGCCAAGTAAGTCTCGAGCGTGATGAAACGCAAGTTGAGCGCTAGTTATATTTGGACAGCGTTAAGAAAACGCTCCAACTGGAATTCAAAAATAGGTACAAGTTGCTTAATACTTGAGAAAGATAGCATCGATAAATCGGCAGTGAAGAATCAAGGCGAAGCTTCTTCAAAGCAGCAAATCATCAGAAAAACAAACATAAGATAAGAAAGTCATACATCTTAAGAGATTTTCGACAAGACAAGAAAAAGAGGCGCAAGAAAATCTCAAGATAGACAATAATTATTTACTCAAGGTAAAGTTGAAGAGGAATACACGTGCAATAAAATCCCTTATCGTTAAATGCAAAAAGTTCTTTTGCAAGCAGCTGGCATTTTATGGGTAAACATGGTTTTAGATGGAGACAATTTCCTTGTTTAATCTCATCAATAGATCTTAATGAACTGCTACTTTCACTCAGTGATCATAAAAACACGACCTTTGCAGCCGGCAAGAAAACCCAATGTACAGAAAGGGTATTAAACCAAGGGTATGAAATCAAGGGTATTATAGCCAGCTTCTGTCAGTAGGCCATTCTTTCGTGATGCACAGCAAGGGTATGAAACCAAGGGTATGAAACCAAGGGTATTATAGCAAGCTTCTGTCAGTAGGCCATTCTTTCGTGGTGCACAGCAAGGGTATGAAACCAAGGGTATTATAGCCAGCTTCTGTCAGTAGGCCACTCTTTCGTGAATATTTGCAGCATGATGCTCAAGATTGAGTGTAAAAACTCTTCGTAATAGGACCAAAGAGAAGGAATCTTTTAACGGCTCCAAACTTCGGTGATATAAACTGTTGAATTTACGAAAGGGGCTATTTGAAAAAATTAAATGCTACAATAATGCTCCCTGGGCATTCAATTTTGTCTTTTACTCCTCAAAAAGGAGAGTCAGCCAAGCCATCTGAAAGTCCTCCACCACATACGCTCTCAAGCCTATTTTTGCAATGACGGGTGCATCGTGGACCAAATAAACCTCTATTGCACGTTGATTCATAGCCGAAAAATATGCCTAGACGGGACAAGCAAACTCGTTTTCCCTTTGATATGATGGGACTTTCATTTTGCTCTTAAAAGCTTCCTTTAAAAGTGTTAAAAGTATGGTAGACGGGCATATGTTTAAACAATGCTTGGTTTTGGGCTAAAAAAACTTCAAAATACCTCTGCGAAATCTAAACAAAAATATTGGGACAATCTTCTACCTTCCATGTCTTATGAAAGTTTGAGACAATCAAAAATTAACTAATTCGAGTTAGGCAGTAGAAAGAAAGAAAGAAAGAAAGACCTAGGCAGCAAATAACCCTGTGTTGCGGCAGAGAATATATCTGAATGTGACGCGCAAGAATTAAGATCTGGCTTGTTGCCGATGGGCCTACATCTTTGGGTCCATGTTTTCAAACATCTCCTATCAAAAGTTTGGTTAATGAAATTACTGGTTCGACATTTTGTTGACACGTGTGTGCGTAAATCTTTAATTTGCTTACATCCTCACCGTAAACATCAAAGAGAGAAGAGGCAGGGGTCCAAGGAAGCGGGAATTTTGTGAGTAACGTTTTAAGGACACTCCTTCTTTCTGGGTTGACTGCATGGGGCTTGAGTGAACAAACACATCGATCACGTGAGATGGATATCAATTTAATTTACGTGAATGAACTTGTTTATTGGTGCAATGTGTAAATATGGTATTGCTGTTTTGATGGTGCTAATTTTGAATTGATTATTATAAAATGTTATGGGTGTATCTGTTAATTTCAATATAGCAAAGAAAAGTAGCAATTTTGTAAGCAACTCTCGACTTCAAGTTGCAATATACCAGCGGCAATCAAAGTTCTCCACTTTGGGCTTCAAACTCTACAGAACCTCAAGCAGTCAAAAGAAATAATCATACAGAATAGTGGCTTTAAATTTTCGCTAATTCGTTTCAACTGTCTAGTATTCAAAAAATTTAAACTGATTCGTTTTCACCACATCTCATTAGCTTGCATAATTGCACAAACACTTTACAGACGTTATGTAGCGCAGTTGGAGTACAAGTCTAAAAGTTTTAAATCGGGAAGTTTGAAATGGAACCTCAAAAGCAATTTTACATCGATACAAGTACAGCCTTGCTTACAAGGGGAAATATTTGACTCCATGCAAAGTTCTTTAGTTTGATGGTTCTTTAGCTGTTAAACACAAATATACCGCTATATATTTCTAGATTGAAATATAAGTCTTGTACTACTTTCTATTGAGTTAGCTGGAAGACTTTTAAGAGAAAGGTTTACTAAAAGAAAAGCAAGTTTCTATCTCGACTATTGATCATCTGTGCTCTCTCTCTTTTTATGAAAACTTTACCAGAAAGTGAGGAACATGCACAGAGATAAGAGCTCAGCGTTCGGAGCTCATAGTCATACAACTTCAAACATTGAAAGGTTCTAGAATGCTCTTTAGATTCACATCGGAACTGACAGTCTGATGTGACCCTTTCTCTGAAGAAAACAGGATAGACCTTTCTGAGAGCAATGTCAGTCCATGGCAAAGACTGCAAGTTCCACATAGCACATAGGCAGTAAATTGTTGGAAAAAAGAGCTATTGAAACCAAGTTTTTTGTTGAAAAAAACAGTGATTTGTTGTATGTTACGCATGCAAGGAGGGATACACTTGCCATTCTCAAATTGAGGCGATGACTGCTTCTTTTGAAATGATGTTTTTCCTGCTAAGAGGTCTACAAGAAAATATGATAGACTTCGTAAAGACTTTGAGCTCAGAAATCACAAGCACTGCAAGCTCAAGGACTGAAAGGTTCTTTTTCGGCAGTTTCCCCAGTTCACCTCTCTGATGTGGCTTACTGACATACCATCATCTTAAAAAAAGACAGGATAAAAAGTGCAGAATGCGTGAAGAGCTCAGAATTCACAACCTCCAGGACTTACAGTTTTCTAAATTCATCTCAAACCGGCTGTCTGTATGATGGTCCCGTTTCTGGAATGTATAACAGTGCAGTACCTTATGTGATAACGGCCAAGATGTAAATACTCATGCAGTTTCATTAGGAAATGTCATCTGATGTAATGTAACATGGTGAGAAGTTAATTAACAGAAATCAAAACACACGAGATACAAAAAGACTGTTGCGTTTGATTGACTGAGTAAAGGGGGAGTTTTCGTAGTAAACTTATAGAGAAATAAAGAAATAAAGACATGTTAGATTGGATACAAACACATGCAGACCAAATCACACGAAATACAAAGACTGTCGCGTTTGACACTATGTATGAGTAAAGGGGGAGTTTTCGTAGAAAACTTATAGAGAAATAAAGAAATAAAGACATGTTAGGTTGGATACAAACAAATGCAGACCAAATCACACGAAATACAAAGACTGTCGCGTTTGACACTATGATTAAGGGGGGAGTTCCGTAGTAAACTGCTGAGAAAGGAGGAAAATATGACATTAGATTGAGTACGAATTATATACAATCTTTTTGCGATAGCAGACTATCACAGTGATCAAAATATGACAATACGAGTTAGCAAGCTCTTTCCAAAATGTCCTGAGCCGAGTAGCAAGAAAGGCTGAGCTACTATGTGAAAGGCATTTCCTTCTTTTATTATATATGCTGCCGCAGAAATCTGCCAAAATTATTCAAATGACAGAAAACTTACCGATAAATGCTACCATTTTTCGTCTTTATAAGCAACTGCTATTCGCACTCCTGAGTAGGTAGGAGCCGTTGTAGCTGTTGAGGTACCATTGTGAACGCGACGAGACGAGTACAAAGGATAGATACAAGCACATAGACTGATGGAGCGAGAGGAAGGATAAGAACACAAGCTGAACGAAGACTTTAAGTTAAAAAGCAAACTAAACCAACCTGATTTCTGTAAAGTGATTTGATCCGATGTGACACTTGATAATTCTGCAGGTGGAGGTAGAGATGTGATAGGTAGCGACGTGATGTCAGATCCACGTGTGAAATTGTCAGTAGCACCACTTTCCATTCTCAGTCAATAAAACAACAAAAACGCCAACACAACAGCAGGGTGAATCTGTACGAATCACTTCAGTTTGGATCTCTATCTTTCCAGCTCACTTCGAGTCTGCTTGTCGACAATGCCAGATATTCTCAACCATGCAAACTCTAAAAATCGTTCTCTCTTCAGGACGGGGTAAAACAACAAAAACGACAACGCAACAGCAGGCAGAGTGAATCGTTCAACTCCCTCTTATGTCTATCTCTGCAGTTCAGTTCGCGTCTCCTCGTCAGTGATCCCCGATGAAACGAAAAACTGGAAAATTCTTCTTGTTTCGGTTGTACTTCCAACTTCCTACTTCTTCTCGTTAACTTGACAACACGTTCTGTACTGCAGCTCTTGTGCGGAAATTTTAACTCCGTTGGAAATGTCGGCTTCTTTGATTATGAGTGATTGACAGCTTGCTCTCTCTCGTCATTTGTTAGGCCAGACATGGAGCCGAAGCTTTGCTGTCGTCAGTCTCCTTCGCCTCAGGTGCGAGCGAGCCACCGATTCATTCTAAATAAAAATGCGTAACCGCGCAGCAGCAGACATAGGCAACTCTTTCTCCAGATCAAACAGACCCCTGCGATGTAGTGCAAGCGCGCAGCAGCAGACGTGGACCTCTGCGGTGGACAAGGCCGTGTTGCTAGTGCTAAAAGTAAACGAAGACGAAAAATAGCTGCATTGATCAACTGTTTATCGGCAAACGCACACGATAGAGATTTTCGCGCGACGCTCCGTATTAAAAGTTTAAAAGTCTGCCCAATGGCCGTTTCGCCTAGTGTTTCTGCAGCGATTTGGGCAAAATTTTTGCGTCGCAGAATTCGTTGTTCTGTTTCACCTTAATGTACAAAAGGTGGTCGAAAACAAGTTCAGAAATGATTGTGTCTACAATGTGAAATTTAACGCAGAGTTTTCTCAATATTGGCCAATATTCCACGAAAAATCTTTGGTTTGGCAATAGCTTTAGATATAGTGTAGATACTGATATTTTTCAATTGAGTCTTCATTATTCCACTTCAATTCTTTCCACGCACGTTACATCTGTACCCTAGCATCGGTTCTCCATTCACAGGCAGGACCAGACAAAAAGACCGGTCGTTTAGTGAAACTGAAACCGTAAAAGGTCAAGTTGGTCGTTAATGTGGCACCATATTAGACTGAGCTCGGTTGAATGAAATTGGTTGAATGACCTGGCTGAAAGATCATCAAGAATCTAGGCCAAGATCCCAGTCAAAAGATTTTGGTTGAGTTGACGAGGATTTAAGACAATATCTTGTAACAGTTTTTCAAGCAAGTGTGAATTGGGCATGAAAACCAGTTCATAACAGAAACGAATCACACACGATGTTCAACAGCCACAAAATACCGTTGCTAATTTTCAGAGACTCGACAAACTAAACATTTTCCATAGGTGCAAATCGACGGGTTTTACGCCTCGAACTTGTGATTTTATCACATCGAAAATCAGCCACAATAACTCACAAGTGGAAATCTTGAATTGGCAGCCATCATCAAATATGACTGGGCCTAAATACAGACTCTCTTCATGAAGGAGAATAACAAACATGGCCAATGCTTTCAACTTCTAGAAGGCAACCAAATAAATCAATACGTATTAATGGAGGATGGGCTTGCAACTCGGAAAATCCTAAAGAAAAGTAAATGCGATAGGAAGAGACACGAATTTCCTTTTAATTGCCGCAAAACCGAGACAGAACCACGAAATGCTATAAAAGTACACAGGTGAACCAACGTTAAAGTCAAAGGCAGGGCATATGGTAAACTACCAAAGTCTGGCCTCGATTTCAAACGAAGGACCTCATTTTGGTGAACAGTCGCAGCCAAATAAATAAGGATAAGTCACTAGTTCGCAGCTCAGGGCCTTTGCAAGATTTGAAACGAAGCAACCTACCTAGAAACGAAAGTTTGTAGATTTGCATAAAAGCGAGACCATCTAAAGATGGTATCTCAATTATCAGTATCAATAATGAAACTGACAAGCTTATTTCAATTCCAAAACTAGATTCTACGTGGGCAAAATCCAAATATAATAAATATTACTTACTTATCTCGGCAAATTTGGAAATGTTCAAGTATTTTATGCCCGCTATCCACCCTGATTTGTAATTTCCTTTTATCCTCCTACTTAAGCGGTGATTAAAAAACTATTCATACTTGCAGTGATTAAGACACGAAAAAATCAGACTTAGGTTGATTTGTAGACATGAAGTATGACCAATAATCTTCTGGAAAGATCACATGGAGCAGGACATCCCTTTGAGTAAGGGGAATTATTAGAACGAAAGACGAATCTCGTGCAGCGTGCAAATCCTACGGATAGACATTCATCATGTAGTAACTGTGAGATCAGACTAACTTCAAAGGTGTAGGATCCACGCCTTTTATGCTTAACCCCTTCTCCGCCATGGCTCAAATCCTTACTGCAACGTATGGAGATTTAGCTTCCTGTGACCAACAAATATGGGCAAACCTGTGTTTCACCTTGTTTAGGACGCCCACTAAAAGTCGATAACTGCTTCTTCGTGGGTCTTGTGCATCAAGGACTAAGCATAAAGCTACCTCAAGTCTAGATTTAAATTAATCATATGGTTTATCAACTGGGTGATCTCAATGCATAAAATCAAATAAAAATCAAGGAACAGTCGATCCTTTAGGTCTTTCTACTACATGCCTATTTGTGTCATGGCATAGTCTCAATGTCTTCACAAAGTCCTTGCTATGCATCCTAATTTTGAATAGGGAATAAGAAGCTGTTTATCACAATTGTCGAGAGAACACGAACGGAGCAATATGCTCCCCGAATGTTACCAAAGCACAGCAGGTTTCGTTACAATTACTTCCATCATCAGTACTAATCAATTTTCTCGTGTTCCCTTATCGGGGGCTCCATGTCCCTAATCCCCTTCTTGATGCCTCTTGACATCAAACCATGACGTGGGCCAGGTAAAGGTAATTTCTGGACCAGGAATAAGCGCTTTTCCAAAACACAGTAGGTTTCGTTACAGTTAATCGAACTTCAGCACTAATCAATTTTCTCGTGTTCCCTTATCGGGGGCTCCATGTCCCTAATCCCCTTCTTGATGCCTCTTGACATCAAACCATGACGTGGCCAGGTAAAGGTAATTTCTGGACCAGGAATAAGCGCTCTTCCAAAACACAGCAGGTTTCGTTACAGTTAATCGAACTTCAACACTAATCAATTTTCTCGTGCTCCTTATCAGGGATGTCGTGTCCCTAATCTCCCTCTTGATGCCTCTCAACAAAAGGAACCGGCATCGGTATTTAGACATTTCATGAAAATCGCTCCACTTGAAAGGCAGGAAATAATGTAAATAAACCGCCAATGACCGCAGGCGATGTTTCGTGTTCCAATCTTGCAGCATGGCGCCAGATAAAATCGGTTTTCTTTATTCTTTATGATCGCATTTAAGAGCAGCAATCACACCTCCATAAGATTACCACACATCGAACCCTGAGAAAGAAATCTGATCAAATTTTCTTGGAAAATTTCACGGCAAGAAAAGTTCACAAACGTATTACAAGGGTGAACTAATTTTAGGAAAATGTAATCTGTTTAGCGAAAATTAAAACGAAGAAAAAGAACAAAAAAATTTGAAGAGCTGAAGTGAGAAAATGAAGTCTTTCTATCAAAACAGCACTGGCCTTTCAGCATTTATGTGGACAGATACCAAAACACCAAAATCAAAAGAAGAGCTAGTTCTAGCAATAATTTGAAACCAGTCATAGTCACAATCTGTGTTTGCAAGTACATGTTGGACCATGACAGGAATGTTATGCGTACGATTGGTTGTAAATGTGACAAACAAAGAACCAACACAATACAAGGTAGGACAGCAGAAATAGAGAAATAGAGACAGAAACAAACACGAACATGAAAGAAGAACTATTCCCCAAGCGATAACCAGGTCTATAAAAAGAGAGAGATTACTTGATTGAGAGAGAGAGAAAGATTATGTGGTAAAACCCCAGAGAGCAGTAACACTTTTCTGAAGTAATAAGCAACAATTATTACCTCTTAGCTCATCTCTTTGCCAAATTAATGCCCTCAGCTCAGCCTAAGAAAAAGTGGGGTTGGTTGTAATCCCCATTGTTGAGTTAAATTAAGAAAACCTTGATGCGCCAATAAGATCGAAGAATTTCAGTTTCTCTTGCTCTGATTGGCTGATATAAAAATCCCCGTACAAGACGTGAAGCCTCGAAGCCCCGAGCAAATAGAGGTTAGTCATCTGGGTTTACCCTTCAATTGCGAAAGTAAACTTCCACTCATAAATGATATATTTATTTTCCCATCATGAAATTATTGACTTCCTTCCTATTGTATTTTGAATGGTTTGTTTGCCGAACAGCATCAATAATGATTCAGAGGTAAACAAAGAAAGTTGCAANCTCATAAATGATATATTTATTTTCCCATCATGAAATTATTGACTTCCTTCCTATTGTATTTTGAATGGTTTGTTTGCCGAACAGCATCAATAATGATTCAGAGGTAAACAAAGAAAGTTGCAAAGATTAACAACAAGAATAACAAAGGGGTGTAAAAAACCAAAACGGAAATGATGGGTTGGTTAAAATTGATGACATTTGCTTGCGAAATCTTCTGGTAGTAAAGATCATGAGAAATCTGAGGAAATTGAAACCATTTTTAGAGACGAGTTGGAGACAGGGGTGTTAATGCATGGTTATGAGTCAGCAGACCTATTCTGCAGTGAGTAGAGCCCCTTTGTTAACTTAGGAATGAATGGAAACAGTTTCGAGATGTTTTCATGAAAACTGCACCATGTAACTTTACAATGGATCTTGCTTGGTCAAAATGGCTCTCATATCACTAGCAAAATTATCTCCAAGAATTCTACCATTTGCCACCAGAAAAATAACACTAGATCCTCACATTATGTAGGAGGCATTTAATATCTCCCAAATACCTTGAAAATGACGAAGTAAAAGAATAATTCTTTTTCACGGTAATGTTCGTGCAGGGCACAAGCAAGGAAGCAAAAAATAGATAATTAGACAAGAGAGAGAGAAAAACAATTGCTGCAAATTAGGAAAGACTAAAGACATAAAATTTAGACTTATGGCATGAGTCGTCGCATTTAGGCTTGCCCATCGCTAAATTTCCGAAACAGCAACAACAACGCCAATCCAACACAACGAACTAGTGTAAAAGAAGATTGACGTAATTGACAACTACTGGTAATTGCCCTATCACAGCATTTATTTCCTCTGCTTGCTCAAAATCTGAACAATTTCAAACAAAATAAAGTGATATGTGATCAGGGGCGAATGATTAATGAAGTGTTGTATTAAATGATTGCAACTAAGACGAAAGCTGGACACAACGGAAATGGGAGGCGAATGTGGCGTATGAAAATAGATTTGATAAAACCAGATAGAACCAGAAACCAAAAGAAAACGCACCGATTTTAAATCAACCTTCCTGCGGACGTCATTCACCTTATCTGATCGTAAAAACAAAAACTGTTCGATTTTAGCCTTTTTGTGTTTGCGTAAACTGCCAGCTTTTATTTAGTAGGTAGATCGATCAGATTATAAAGTTTAAATTGACGAAGTTTTAGGCCATGTGGCGTGACATGTGTTATCCACACCTCTTTGGTTTTGAGGTCGGCATGTCAATATCAAATGTCCTGCATTGTGGACATACTCAGTTTGCTGTTCTTAAGTGTCTTTACTTTATCTCTTTGAGGCCAATTCCAAACACATCGACCCTCGATCTGTAATGTCAGCCAAGCCAATCGGAATATGTTATTCTTAGTTACCCTCATGAAAATAATCCCACGTGCCCTACTTAACATTTCACGAAATCAGCTATAACTAAAAGCCTTGGTGGGGATTTGAGCCACCAGAAGCTGTTTTGAACAATCTGTCTCAGTCTATTTTGAACAATCTGTCTCAGCCAATCAATGCTAGCATGCTGAATGGACCATGCGCAATAACGACTATTCTTCACAAAACCAGCAAACTGAACAGTATCGTGTGAAACAACCGTTTACAAGGCTGGCCTTCCTTTGTGGTTAATTATTTCCCTCGTCCTTTAAACCGGTTGGTATGGATTACATTAGGCTTCATATTCAGCGGGTAAGGTTTTTGATCAGAATTCCGAAATTTGAATGAAATCTATTGAAAAATTGAGGAAAACGATTTGTGGGCAACAGGAAAAGGCTTTGATCAGATCAGCACAAAGCAGCGCAACTTCCATCTCCTAGAAAGTTTGCAGGCAGACCCAGACCCCTAGACTGATTACATGTCGTAGTTTCGCTCCTCCGCTGAACTGATATACCCAGTCTCGTTTTGGTGAGCGATAACTGGGACTCAATGTAATAAGTCTACCAGACCCCTGTGAAAGCATCCATTCTTGTTTATAAATTCAATATACTCAGACTTTTTCTTTTCACCAACGCAACGAGAGTTTCAATGCAAAAGATGAATTCATTTAGTGATACCTATAATCAATGATCATATCACTTGATCAATAGCAACATGATTGTTCCAAGGACTGCAGAAAGGGACTTTTTAACCATCGTCCTTTACATCTCGTCGAATTTCTATTGATAATGATGGGTCCGTGATATCTACTGATTTATACGTGATTTCTACAATCTTTGCACATATATCCCTTTTCGCAATCGCCTATTGATTCAAGTAATTTAAAAAAATAGGCAATCTCACACAACAGTACATTTTCTTGGATTCAATAGGATATGCCAACCATGGGAGTGGGATTGGGGAAAATGGGGCAGGGAAAAGTAAATCACTAAAATCTAAAATTTGCAACTTTTAACACTATTTAATGAATTTCCTGAATGAATGTGAATTTTCTCTTGCCGCTAAATTTTTCGAACAGTTAAAAAAACAAAAGACGCTGGATAGAGCCCTTGACAGGACTTAGAAGATTCCAAGTTTATGTAATTTTTCCACCTACAAAAGATCCCTTGATAAACTGAACCTCCTCTNTGATCATATCACTTGATCAATAGCAACATGATTGTTCCAAGGACTGCAGAAAGGGACTTTTTAACCATCGTCCTTTACATCTCGTCGAATTTCTATTGATAATGATGGGTCCGTGATATCTACTGATTTATACGTGATTTCTACAATCTTTGCACATATATCCCTTTTCGCAATCGCCTATTGATTCAAGTAATTTAAAAAAATAGGCAATCTCACACAACAGTACATTTTCTTGGATTCAATAGGATATGCCAACCATGGGAGTGGGATTGGGGAAAATGGGGCAGGGAAAAGTAAATCACTAAAATCTAAAATTTGCAACTTTTAACACTATTTAATGAATTTCCTGAATGAATGTGAATTTTCTCTTGCCGCTAAATTTTTCGAACAGTTAAAAAAACAAAAGACGCTGGATAGAGCCCTTGACAGGACTTAGAAGATTCCAAGTTTATGTAATTTTTCCACCTACAAAAGATCCCTTGATAAACTGAACCTCCTCTATCTTCAGCCTCCCTTCCTTTGCTGACGAAGCCTCGTCCCTGACAATGGGCTTCACAATTTTTCCCTTAAAAACTACCCAAAGAGATTTGTGATATTTTTGGAGGAAAAAGATTGGTTTTATATCTAAAAATGACATACCTGTTGTGTTTGAGTGGATTTCTTTTTCTTAGGTCTTCTTAATTTTCTTCTCAAGGGTTCAAGAATTAGCGACAACATTATTGTGATGTAATTTGATATCTAGAAGAATGGTGATACGAAAAGGAATAATAACATCTCAACAAGAATGGATTAGTAATTGCAGGAAAATATAAATTGGATAACTATTTAAAAACTAACTTTGGCGGTAAAACCATTTGTGGAAAGCTAAATTTATGTAGCCAGAAATATTCATTTTGTCGCTTTGATTCTGCAAATCATTCTTGCCATAAAATCATTTATCAAAGAAAACATTTCGTTAAACGTGAACTTCTTTGATTATCTGGTCAACTAGGTGAATAGATGGAACCATTTAATGCTCCAAAACTCTGATTTTGATAAAAAATAAAAAGATTTAGTTACCTCTACTAGCAAACAGACATTTTCTAAATGTGAACCATTAACCATTTCTTTATCTCCAGTCTTCAACACCAAATTTTCTTTACAGCTGTTGAATGATTCTGAAGGAAACAAAGGAGACTCAAAACGCTTGAAATATATACATTTACAACCACATTGGCTCTAAAAGAGTTCAGTCTATTTCGATGTAAAAAAATGCACAATGGCCCTGGAATGATCAGCTGATTGTTAGCTCTACATACTTTAAAATTGCATTGTATCTAACGAAATAATTCGCAACATATTTTGGTCTGACATAGGCCATCAGAAAATGTGCACCAACAGCCTTCACCAGCTATAGATAACAGAGAAAATTTAGGTTAAATAAATATATGGCCTAGCATGAAGATACTAATCGTTACGGCATAACCATTCATCATTAGTCTATTGAAAGGATTCAAATCTATAGCCTATTTTTGAGGATGAGAAATTCCAGTGCTGAGCTGTTAAATTTTGTCACGTTTTAAAAGCATCTTATGTGATATAAATTTGAAACCGAAATCCTAAATCATGGTGCTTAAAACATATTGATTCTTACCTTTCAACCACTTTGTCAGATCTTCAATTTGTGTTTGCACGTTTGCTGCAAGTTTTGCTTTATCTATCATAAAAAGAGAACTATTCTCAATAATTTGAAAAGGTGAGTAAAGAAAATCATCCATCTATTCTCGAATTATGGCACTTTGTAAGGAACTGGTTCTGAAGCAAGGGTAGATATTCTTCACAATACTGTAATGCTCCATTGGAGAAAGATAATGAAATGTGCTGACTTTCTACAGACTTCAAATTCAGAAAAAGATAGGGAAGAAGAATAAGGCCAACAATTTTTGGGGGGAAATAATAGATTCTTATGAAGAATATTTAACTTTGTATAAATCTGAAGCTCATGAAGCTTTGAAATGTGCCTAACTCACAAATTACCCTGACCAGAACAAAAGGCAAGACACCTAGCTAAGAGACAGCTAGCATGGGTGTTTACTTACTAAGACCAATTTGCTGCCACATTTTCTATTCTTGTTGTTACTCGTCCGAATATAGAGACTCTTGGCCTTACCAAACACAAATTTGGAGGTATTATTGATGTAAATTTTTAGGCATTAATCATTTTAACATTCAATAGGTAAATGTGAGGTTGTCAGTCTTTGAATGATTGCTTCATTTTTGTGAGCTTTAATGCAAACAATTTTCGACTTTGATCTTCGTCAGTGTTATTTTCTTGCAAAATAGTCATATTATAATATTTCTAAATGGTATTCGTGCACCAGTAAATACAGGATTCTGCAATAGCTTTTCGACATTTAATTCTGTTCGCAGGCAAGTATGCAGCCTGACTTTCTGCATTAATGAATTCAGTTGCATCGATCAGAACTTCGGAGGAATTATAGGCCGACGAATTTAATGGCTAATTTTAAACACAGTTTCTTTTTATTTTATCAGTATCTTGTGATCTTGTGACATACCATAAGCATAATCTAAAACGATTACAAAAATTTAAATTTTCGATGTATTGAAGATGATAGATTATGAACAAAATTATATCAATCAAATCAGGAAAATTGTAATATTGCGTCTCTCAAAGATAAGAAATAATAAAAAGTAAGAGAAATTTGATCAGATAAATTGTGAATCAAATGGAAAGAACATTAAATTAATGCATTTACAAGCAGAAGGAAAGAATGATGAGGACATAAAGTGAATATTTGTTAATAATAAAAATCATTGCCGGATTTCTAGGTCAAAGAGAAGATTCACAATCATTTCTATCGCATCATTAAAAACTTTATCTGGATTTAAGTGTAGAAAAACCATATTTTACAATGTAAATATTTTACAAAGACAAACATCTTAAATGCAAAGTACAGATCGAGGTCATTTATGCAGAATGAAAGGATCAGTTTCGTTAAGCCTGGTGAAAATTGAGGAACAAATTAAGATGAAAAGAAGTCACGTCTCCAAGGATTACTACACGTGGTTTTAGACCCATGCCGAAGCCAGAATAAATGCAAACGGCAATCGAAGGATGTGACACCTTTAAATACGATTGTAACTGAATTTTAAGTAAATTTATATTTATTCAAGAGACCACCAATCATCCTTCAATTACTATAAGATCTTAGCCATTCGAAGTTGGTTTAAATTACTTTTATATTAGCTAATTGATTTTTGCACCAACAGTAAATAACGCAATGAAAAGTTGAGGTTATGAAAGACCACTTTTCCTGAGATTGAAGTAAATTCGTATTTATTCAGGAGACCACCAATCATCCTTCTACTACTATGAGATCTACATCGAAGTTGGTTTTAACTAGTTTTAAATTAGCTAATTAATTTTTATGCCGACAATAAATAACGCAATGAAAAGAAGCGGCTATCAAAGACCATTTTTCCTAAATTTTAGGTAAACTCATATTTACTCAAGAGACAGCCAATCTTGCTTCCCTCAGAATTTCATAAACAAATCAATTACAAAGAGATTTATGTCTTAGCCATTTCAAGCCAATTTTAATTAATTTTATCTATGCTGAATGATTTTTGTACCAAATATCAACAAAGCAATGAAAAAGGAGTCATTGATACCTTTTGCTATCATAACCCAACTCTGTTTTATGTTATCCTGAGCCAACAAACCAGTGAAACCTTTTGTTCTTATTTTCATTTTCAAATCTTTTTGCTGCAAATTCTGTTCTCTTTCCAGTTAATATGTTAATCCCCAAGCCTCCCCGGCAACTGTGTGCTTCTACCCACGTTTTAGGAATAAAACCATTTTTTAATTTCAGGTGCCACAACCGCTCAACCATTTTTACAAAATTTAGTTCTACAAAGTTTAGATAATAATGTTTGAAAAAGGATTTAAAGAAGAAACAACTGTTAAATATAAATTATTATTGGCTTTTTATTATGAGTTGGTTCTTAAAAGAATTCAAATTTGAACTTGTAAGTTAGAGAGAAGGCTCCAAATTAAACTTAGACTTTATCCATGAACGATTTTAAAGCTTATTTTTTCATGCGCTAACTTTTACAAGGGGGTCCTCAAAGAAGGGGTGCAAAGAAAGGGGTTATGATGTATTGTTTGTGCTCTTTTCAAGATATTTTGGTTCTTAAAAGAATGCAATTTAAAGCTTCTAAGTTAGAGAGACGATTTCAAAGTTAAAGTCCATTTGTCCATATGTTGTTTTTAAGACTTTCTTGTACCAACAAATACGTGGAGTCCTTCGAAGGAGGTGGGTAAGGAAGGTTATAATAGATTGTAAAAAAGCTCCGTTCAGGGTAAATCGGTTTAAAAAGACCAGCAAGTTCTAACTTAGAGGGAAGACTTAAAACGTTCAGCCTATCTAAAATAGTTTGTAGCTAAACATTCTTTTGTAGCCATGTTGTAGTTAATTAGGATGGAGTATGGAAGTTACATATATTAAATCAAGAGCCATTTTCCATAGTAAATACGTTAGTAAAGTAAATCCCATGAAATACTTCCAACGAGCTTTTCAAGAAGCTCCTGAAGATTTCTATTAGATAGATCTCTTTTTAGGTTGCTCTTACGTTGTTACCTTTGTGTAATAAGGTAGGCCCCTAATAAGTTGTCACAAGAAATTTTACTGATGAAGATGAATATCGAAACGTTAGGAAAGCTCTAGTATATTTTGAATTACATTTATTCAATAACATCAGTTCACAGGGGGAAAAGGCAAGGGGAGGGAAAGTTTTAAAAGTTGATTGGGTAAAATTATTGAATATGGTATGCATCAACGATAGCAATTACCACCCATGGATTTCATTAAAGAATAACTAAAAATCGACAAATTCGTTCATACCTTCACTGACAAGCAGAGACTGGAACAGTTTTGCGGTCAACAAAATTGGTTCATGAAAACATCCATCGATGAAAGGCAGCCATCTTGATTTTGGTGGGCTATGAAGTCGATGACGTGACTCGCACTGAAAAAGAAAAACATTTCATTTTTATGAACAAAATTCTGAACTAAATCTTCATAAATATGAAAGCTGCATCTTAGAAAGTTAAAACGCAAAGAAAGGAAGGACTAAATCAGATACATTTTGCTCAGGAACTAAATAACACAGAATCAAGGTGTCATTAACTCAAAATGCCACTGACTGTCTCAGAATGCTTAACCATTTGCAGATCCACTACCAAAAAAAGGCTATTTGTTGATATACCACAAGGCTCCTGCTTAGGTCCCCTGTTATTTATCGTTTATCTTAATGACTTTGAGACATGCCTGAATTCGACCGCCACATACCGTTTCAAATTCACAAACCTCCATGAGAGTATAGAGACAGATGGAGATGATCTTACCGCACGTGATAATATTCTTGTGAAATAATGCTGAGACAAAATATTGCGATTATTTAATTTAATAAGAAGATGGGACAAGTCAGACCAAGGATGAAAATATTACCTTTTTCTCCGCTTTAACTCCTTCCGCTGCTTTCAAAGTAATCTCTTCGATCTGGTTGATTACAGCCTCAAGGTCCTCTACAGATCCATCTTTAGCTGTCTCCCCACCTCCATTGGTCATTTGAACGTTCTGCTCTTGGCCAATTTTCTCAGATGCAATCCCAATCATTCTTAGAGTAAGGCAGCGATATCGAATCCATAAGACCTACATAAAAGAGTAATAGAAAACTTATGGGAGATGCTGCTTGTACGATTTAAGAAATGCTGAAAGGAAAAAAAGAGACAAGAAACTAAATTGACTAAATTGACANTCACCCAGGGTCCTTTGTGGGCACGCTGCAATTTCAGACTGTCTGAAAATCAAATTTGGCCTAAACGGAAACTATGGATCCACACTGCAGTAGTTGAACTGATAGAAAAGTTTGATTTTAGTAGATTTTTCTGTCGGTTCAACTACTGCAGTGTGGATCCATATTTTCCACTTAGGTCAAATTCAATTTTCAATATCTTTAATGAGGTAGAATTACCTTACGAAATGCTCCGTATCTGTAAGCAGCCACGATTTGCTCTGGAGTCTGAAAAACAAAGAATAGAAAAAGTTTACGAAATCTCGACGGCAACTGCAACTGCAACTGCAACTGCAACGAAATGCTGCTTTTGTTTCAGAACATCGGCTTCGATAGATTCCTTGTTTTCGTGCGAATTTGCTCCCTTGAGATAATGAAGTTGTCCTTTTCAATAGACGATTACGGAAAAGATGGCGTCGGGGGGCATTTGACCAAGATGCATTTCGTTTGGTGATCGAATTTCTATAGAATCACTGTTGATTCTATCATAGAACGCAATGCATCTTGGTCAAATGCCCCCCGATGCCATCTTTTCCGTAATCGTCTATTGCACAAATTTGAAATCCTGTCGTTCTGCTCTTCACATGTAGGTCTCCGAACTGAAACTGGCTCATTTTGATTGTTAGTTTTTCGAAGCAAATAGATGGTTCTCAGGCATTTGACCGAAGAAGAAGAGTTTGTTTTGGAATTTTGAATATTATGTGAAAGGTTATTTCTGAAGAAGAGAAAGCGAAACGTGAAGTCATCTATATTTTTGAGATTCTGTAAGAGGTAGCGTATAGGAAATAATAGTTTTTTTTGCATTCCATTAAAAATTTTACAATACATATTACGGATTAACACTACTTACAATCTACATTACAATACTACGAGGACGATACCACAGGGAGCAGGAGACTATGCCTACCCCATGGCTATTATATGAAAGACATAAAACAAAAAGGAAAAAAATAAAAAATAAATAGATAAATAGATAAACTACATACAAAATACGCGTAATTACTACAAATGATGTAATACCTGCAGTCTGTTTCACATTAGATGTCAGGTCAAATTAGTGATGATGAAAATTTACTGGGGGGAAACCCGTCTTTTAGTTATATATAATAGTTTTCTTGCAAGAAATAAGATGACGTTTTGACCGCCGTTGCCATCCTGGTTTCTTAAACTCTCTAATAACAAGGATGAAAAAACTGAAAACACTGCTTAGCAACTATAATGCAGATGAGCCTTAATTCCCTCAAAATCATGTTATATTTCGATCGCCATAACGACACATTCGTCGTCACAAATATGCCTTAAAGTAGTATAGAAACCAAGGTTAGACTTTCATCGTTGGATTATAGCCAAAGTCTCACAAATCAATTTAATTCTATCAGCATATACTGTCATCCAAAAACTTCCAAGTTTTTTCCGATTCATCTGGTAACCTTGGTACTAGGTGTAATGTATAATAACGGCGTGTTCTGTGCATTGAGACTATCTAAATAAAAGTACTAGAAAGCAAATTCCTACAGCATCGATTTTCCAAACTTTTCATGTAGAGCAGTGGAAAATAAACGAGCACACGAACACTGCTTGAAGGGAATTCTCATGGCCCGTCTGCAGGAAATTTTGCGAAGGTTTCAAACAATCTTGTGCTGGGAAAAACAATCAGCCTAAATTTTCTTGTGAGGGAAAGCATTGTTTTTCCAGCCCTCCTGATATATCAACTTCTTTCAACAAATATTCACTTGGTCCTGTATTCAATTGCGCATATTAAAAACTGGCTTTCAGAAACTGTAAGAAATAAAAAAATATCTTACATCTTTTTGGTTTGCATGGAAGAATTTCAGCGTTGCAGAGTAAAACGTCGATGCTGATTGAAAATGACATAATGGTTGTGCGAACCTCGTTAATTTATACCTAAAAAAAAGAAATATACTAAGACGTCGATTCAAACATACAAATAGGATCAGTTAAAAACAAAGACGAAACCATCCGTAAAATCAATTACACAGCCTTCTGTCTAGCGTTTTTATTTTGAGTTGAAATGCATGATAAACTCCTTGATGATATATCCTCTATAGCTTTCTATTATTCTATGTAGCATGGAGTTATCGTCAACAGCAAAACTTGAAAACACTTCTGGTTAAACCGTTCACATCTACACGTTAAAGGCAGTCTGTCACGCATCTGATTGGCTGCAATAAAGTCAGAGCTCAACACAACGAATGTCTTTGTGAATTCGTGCATTGGGAACAAAGGAGGGCTGATCTGTATCACTTTTTACGGCCGTAGAAAGTGATTAGGATCAGCAGCCATTCAGTTCTCCTATTCTTTGTATTGTCCAGATCACCCAATCAGATGCATGACAGACTGCCTTTAAGGCCCATTTCCACTTCATTCACAATTCACAAAAAGCATGCGATTTGCCAATTGTGAATCCCGAACTCATGCGAATTGAATACACACTTTAAAGTTGTTCGCACGAATTTCAATTGTTTATCCAGCCAATGAAATCTCTTTTGATAGCGCTTGTCCCCTTTGTCTCTTTGTTTCGCAAAGTTGTTTTCTAATTGGCTGCCTTCAATCCGGGACAATGGTTCGCATGCGAACGTTCGCAAGAAATCAAACATTGCGAACAGGTCAAAATCGCATTGCGAACGTTCGCATGCGATTTGCGAACGTTCGCATGCGAATTTTAAACAAAAGATCGCATGCGATTTGCGAATTGCGAATGAAGTGGAAATGGGCCTTTAGCGATTCGAAGTTTGCTGTTTTCAACCGTCGTTTTCAAATGAAAAAAAAACGTTGTTTTGATATTATGATTGATANATTGGGAACAAAGGAGGGCTGATCTGTATCACTTTTTACGGCCGTAGAAAGTGATTAGGATCAGCAGCCATTCAGTTCTCCTATTCTTTGTATTGTCCAGATCACCCAATCAGATGCATGACAGACTGCCTTTAAGGCCCATTTCCACTTCATTCACAATTCACAAAAAGCATGCGATTTGCCAATTGTGAATCCCGAACACATGCGAATTGAATACACACTTTAAAGTTGTTCGCACGAATTTCAATTGTTTATCCAGCCAATGAAATCTCTCTTTTTATAGCGCTTGTCCCCTTTGTCTCTTTGTTTCGCAAAGTTGCTTTCTAATTGACTGCCTTCAATCCGGGACAATGGTTTGCATGCGAACGTTCGCAAGAATCAAAGATTGCGAGCAGGTCAAAATCGCATTGCGAACGTTCGCATGCGAATTTCAAACAAAAGATCGCATGCGATTTGCGAATTGCGAACGAAGCCTTTAATCTTTGCAAATTTCACAAAGATTTTCAGTTTACGACAGAAGATGATGAAATGTAGCTTATTTTTGCATTCAGTGCATCTAAATTCTGCAAAGTCTAATTTTCTGCATTTGAAATCTTTGGAATTAACAATCGGGGAACAAGCCTGTTGTCAAGAGGCAGGTCATGCAAACATTCAACAAAATTAACTACTAATATTTTATGTGCTAAAAGATTTAAACAAAAAGTTTAGCGAATCTAAAATGTGCTTTAAACACAGAACAATTCTGTGCAACAACGTTTCACTTTTCAATCCATTTTCAAGTATTCCATAATATGGAAAAAACTAGCCAACTATTTATGAATTATGGAGCGAAAAAGATGGGTTTTAAAATTCAATCCAGTGCTGCTATGCAACAAACCAAATGTAGAATTTCTATGACGTCATATATTTACCCAAGCGTGTCCAACATGATATATTTGATTTCTAATTCTTCAGCTAATTTCATGCATGGTCCAAAAGCCCCTGCAAATTAAATAAAAAATTAATTAATTTTAAATTGCCAGCTACAAAAGCACCTTAGCATTGCCAGTAATAGCATGTCTCTTGGAACTTTACTAGCCTTCAATAAAACGTCAGTTTAAATTTCCTTTTAAGTGGGAACTTTTAGGCCTATTCTTAGGAACATTTTGCAAACATAGAGGAAAACAACGTTGCTTCTTGGATCTCTTGGGGACAGGAGTAAAGAATGATAACCGAGGGAGATCCTTTCTAGGTTCAAGAGGTACCATAAATAAAAAAAGATAAATTTCTGCTGTTTAGGAACAATAAATCTATAAAGTACGGCTGTGAAGAAATAAGCATTTTATTACGCCGTTGTAAGAATTGATTTCCAATTCAAAAGCTGAATTCGTTTGCATTTTCAAAATGCTCTGAAGGTCAAAAGGATCGCTTTGAACAGAGTCATACAATACTTAATAAATGTCTAACAAATTTACTGGCCTTTCAGTGAGGAAATTATAAGGGTTTTTCATGTCACATAATTGCAGAATAATGAAAACTACACGAAACACCAATTTGAAATAAATTGTATTTCCAGTTAATTTTCCTTCTCAATACAAAAAGACTTTATGTTCCAATGACTTAATAATCATCAGATCCGCATGAAAAAATAATTCAATATACCAACATGAAGTAAATTAAATCATTCAAGATTACGAATTTATGGCTAATACGCAATGAGAACTGAGGATTAAAAGCAAAAATGGCAGGATTTCATAATTTACAGGTAAACTTCGACAATGCCAATTTATCATATTAGAAACTTCTTTAGATATAAAGCGACGGAAATGTGTAGGTTATTCGGAAATACAGTCATTTAAACGTTCATTGCAAAGTCGTTGGTGATGCGTGTTCAGTTCCTTGGTGCTCGCTGTATCAGGTAATTAACGACGCATGGTATGTTTAAATAAATTTGGAAAATCCATTTCCGCAGCCTGAGTCGAAAGATTTTTTCTTTCTTGGCAAACAGGACAAAGGAAGAAATACAGAATTCAAGGAAGAATGAGTTTTTAACAAAAGAACAAAAGGCCGGCTTAAAGAAGGTTCAGTATTTATCAAAGAAACAAGGCGGAATGTAAGAAGTATAAGTAATTGATAAATAAAAATGAAAAGAAGAAAGAAAAGAGATTGAAAAGTAAATACCGATTGAAGAATACATTTCCAGCATGATAAGTTTGAATTCATGATTCGATGGGCTATGTCTCACTGCTTCTTCAAGGATCAAAAGTGCATGCCATACTGTTTCTTGCGAATCTACAAGATAAAGAGGATGATCACAGGGGATCAAGAGATGATAACAGCTAGAAGGTATCTACCGGGTGATCCAAAAATACTTCACAAGCTATATCGCGTCTTGCCTACTGGGACCAAACATTATCAACACAACGTTTCCATCAGCAATTCATTCTTTAGTCCAGCCACCTTTGAGATGTTGCTTGGTCAATACAAAGCATGTGATAACAGCTTTCGATTTCAAGAAGCTAAGTGCGATCTCGCTCATGAAGTTTTGTTGGGGTCACCCTGTACTAAACATCATTGCTACAAAACATGCTACAAAAATGATGTAAAGAATTAAATATGGGCTCCTTCACTAGCTATTTGAATTCAACAGAGAATTAAAAAATGCAGCAAAATTTTCCAGACTCTAATTCCATTTTTCAATTGCTGAACAATTTTTCTATCTCCTTGAACTCTCTACCAAACATATACAGCCCCAAAAGTAAGATAGATAGATGATAATGTTTCAGCTACAATATACGTAAGAGTCGTCAAATATAGACAAAGAAACATCGAATAAACAGTTTCTTTGTAAGGTATTTTGTAAGTTTTTATGTGGAGGGCCCCTTAATAAATTGAAAAATGAAAATAATATGAGAAGACGTTACGTCTAGAGGATAGGATACAGATCTTTTATATAGACCTGTAATAGCATTTAGCCCTGTATTCTATGAAAAAAGTTGCAATGAATTGAATTGAATAGAGACGTCTTTCAGTTTTGAGCTCTGATAAGGCAAATTCAAATTTTGTCCCGTCCAACCCCCCACCCCCCCCCCCAATTATTAAGATCACTCCATTTAGCACTGAAAAATACACCATTGATTTTTCAAACAGTCCTTCTGCTAATTCTGCTAATGAATGGTGTTTGACTTAATAGAGTTTTGCATAACATTTGTCAAATTTTTCATATTTCTAAGAGACAATTTTTTACATAAATTTTTTCATCTTAAAAATGGATTTTATCTTCTATAGTTCCATATTATTTCCATATTTCCATTAATTTTATTATTTCTACATATTTTCAAAACAGTTTTCAACCATTTATTTCACTAACCTTTGTTAGTGTTGATTTTCGTATCTCATAAATTATTTCTATCTTCAATACTTCGCTTCAATTCAAATATCAGAATCAAACAACACTTGCAGCTGCTGTTTACTGAAAAATATTTTGATGGTGCAAAACGTGGAGATAGCTTTGAAAGCTGGAACCGAAACTACTACCGCATTCGCACTGAAGAAGTAAAACGAGAGACCACGATAAGTTTATGTAAATCCTCCCAAAAAACGGTAATGTCCAAAGAAAAGATTTCAGCATGACAAGTTTTTGGTTTTGGTCTCTCTTAAGGTTATTTTCAAGTCTCGTACCAAAATAGACTATTAAAAAATAATCAAGCAATTTCCTTTCCAGGCTCTCGTCTTGAACCTGATCAACAACTTGCATTCTTCGTTCCATGACAATTAAGTTGAAAAACGACCTACCTTGTTTTTCCTGAATGTAAATGAGCAAATATGCAGCTAGCAATGCAAGGGTATCAACTGGCTGTACGTCAGTAGGTGGAAAATCTTTTCCTATCATAAATAAAAAAGGCATTTCATTTAAAATCAACTAACGCAAGGGAATAGAAAATAAGAACTACTTGGTTTAACCAAAACCTTTTTGCTTTGAACAATAAAATTATAACAAAATAAATAATTGAAAATGCACCACACAAGATACAGAGTGAGGCAGATTGAAAAAGTTTTAAAAACAAGATTGAANTGAGCAAATATGCAGCTAGCAATGCAAGGGTATCAACTGGCTGTACGTCAGTAGGTGGAAAATCTTTTCCTATCATAAATAAAAAAGGCATTTCATTTAAAATCAACTAACGCAAGGGAATAGAAAATAAGAACTACTTGGTTTAACCAAAACCTTTTTGCTTTGAACAATAAAATTATAACAAAATAAATAATTGAAAATGCACCACACAAGATACAGAGTGAGGCAGATTGAAAAAGTTTTAAAAACTGTCGGAGTCAAAGATTTTGATGAAATTCACACTGTAACAAGTACAACAAAAAAGACACCTTTTGAGAAAAATTCAGGTAGCATTTCAGCTGTACTTGCAGCGAAATGAGTTTTTGAAAACGATGGTCACTAAAACCACTACAACTAAATTCAGCAAGTGTTTCAGAAATTGTTCAGTCATCGGGGTCACCTTTTCTCGGCCCACAAGTTATATGAGCTGCAACAAATTTGAAATTAGCTAATAAGTGTCTAATGAAATCAAATCTTAGCAGTAAACGAGTTCAACAGTAATTATAGGATTTACTCTGATGCATTGACTGTCAAAAATTTTAAAAGAATTTTTCAACATGGAGTTGCAGTCCTCAATAAATTTTCACACCAACCTCTCTCTACAAGAAAAAGTTAAGTTTAGTTGATTATAGCCACTGACCATAGTCTATACATTCTTTGTGCTTCTTCATCAATTCTTTAGCTTTCTCGAGTCTTTCTTTTGAATTCATTTGCTCATGACATCCTAATCTTCGCTCGATGCATTCTTTGCAAATAAATCTCTGCAAGGCTTTTATCTTGAAAGAAAGGGTCAGCAATTACACACCAATCAAGCAGCTAGCAATAAAGAACAGCCTTTCTGTTGAAATTGCAATGCCAACAGTGTATCATAAATAAGCATACTGGTTAGAAATGTTGAAAGTCAATCTCTCTTCTATGAGAAAAAGGTTGAAGGGACCAAATAACACCACTAAAGACTTGACAATGACCCAAATTTTAACGAAATGGCTGCATAATTTTAAGTAGCAAAAAATATCATTCACAGAGTGTTGCAAACCAACCCACTATCAGCTTATATGTGTTGATAGAAGGTCTGGTGCTTATCACATTCTGTTGTGCCATCAAATATAGAGCGGAGTCTTGTCTCATTTTATCAGCATGCTGACAGAAAAGGAAGCAAAATTCAATAACGCCAGTATAGTATGATGCGTTTAAAGCCCAGAAAAATCAAACACTGTTGTCCAAACAATTGTGAATCTTGAATGATTATCTGACCAATGAACAACGCCAAAAATGAAATAAATATATAAGACTTACTTTCTCAGTAATTGGTGCATCCTCTGCGACTTCTTCTAATCTGTCAGCGATAAGCTTTGTGAACTATATGGGAGAGACAAATACCTTAAGCTTTGTGAACTATATGGGAGAGACAAATACCTTTAATCTAAAAATTTCAGCATTGAGACTTTAGTCAATGAATCATCATATTATTAGTTATATGGTAGACTGATTATGCCAATGAAACTGATCCCTCGTCTGTTTTGATTTGATTTTCAATTATTTATACATTCAGTAATGTAAAAATAACTGATTTACAATGTGCCCTGTCAAAAAACCTAAGCTAATTAACTTACAATCTGCAGTAACAAGGAAAAACAAAAATTAATATACGTTCTATTATGGTTAGGCTGTCATGCTTAATATAAACGTACGGTGGCAAGGCTTATCCCAACCTACCTCAGCTCTTTTAGCGTCATCCAACAAATCAGTGTATTGCCCAATATCAGTAAAACAGCAATTTCGAGATCCAAATTTATCGAAATATGTGACAAGTTGGTTGAAGAGTTCTTCTTGACAATCTAAAGAATAAAAAAAAAGATTTGAAACAGCGTTGAGATGCATTTGTCTTGATTAAATATGAAAATTATCTCTCTTACATCTTAAATGAATTCGATTCGTTGGATTGCCCAATTAATACCGCATCCCCACTGACACAGTTAAACCAACTTTGTCTACACCACGTTAAGTTTCAACCAATCAAATACACTCGATTTATTGGATTGACCAATTAGAATGCCCCATTTGATAACCTGGTTTAGTTTCAGCTGGTTTAACTTGCAAGTGTGAATGGAAAGTGTGAGTGCGAGTTCTATGTTCTGCATTTTGAAGGAACAACAAATACTCTCATCAATCGTTTGAAATACAAAAAATCCATTTTGTGATATATTTATCACAAAATGACAGCCCTAAATAGCAGAGTTACTCTTAGCTAAATGGTCCTCACGACATAAAACATGACAATATCTTAAACTATCATTACGAAATTCCCATCACAGAAGCAGGCCACCTCCACCTGGCACCTCGTCCCAAGAATTTATGCTCTTCACAAGAGAAGCTTACAGGATGAGTGATCATAGATTACCAGAAGATAGGATTGAAATCCACGACCTTTTGCATAGGAGGCGATGGGAAGGTGAAGGCCATCCATCACCTCGGTATTTCTATCTGATCACAATTAATTTGTTACCTGTCCCATCAACAGATATTCTCTTCAGAAGTTCAATCCTCGCTAAATATGGCCCTCTGCATGGGTCATTTTCTTCTAATTGTTTGTTCAAAAAGTCTTTGATTGAATCCAAAGTATGATCTGCAGTTGCACTGTTGAGAATAAAAATAAATAGTTAGTTTGTTTTGTATTTTTATTGTTAATGTTTCAAATTGTAGTACCTAAAGCTATATTAAACCCGCGCTAAACGAGCATAAGCCTTTCGCCAAACATTTGTAATATTCTGGTCAAGTAATATGTGTGTCCATGTGGAGATGACACAAAGATCAGCGTTATTGAGATCAGCGATTTTTTTCTTATGACAAGAAGAAAACTTTTTCCACTTTTTAAAAACATTGCCCAGGAAACTCGCCTTGCACAGCAATGTCCTTTATGGTTTAGTTAATGGGAGCTTCACCATCAAATCAAATGTTTGCCAAATTGTTTGGCGAAGGCCTATACCTATTAGTTATTTGTCCAAGAAGCCTGGGTCGAGTGCAATGTTTAATGGAAATGAACGATTTTCGAGTGCAAGCAATAAGATCTAAGTCGAGCAATCGATAATTCTTACTGTAATGAATCTCACTTAGATCTCAATGGCCGAAATAGTGGTTGGCCAAAATGACCAGCCGTCGAAAATTTTGAGCAATTAACTGTCTGCTTCAAAAAATTGGTCTATTAAAGAGAATGTAAGCATATAAAAGTGGCTCAAGCCACTTGCGGTCAAATTGCAGCCAATCAGATATCAGTATTTCCTATTGACATACATCAGTTACCCAAATATGGTTCGGCACGTGCCACGGACTATTGTCTTTGCATGGCTATTTTTATCAAAGGCTTATATATGATTAGATTACCTTTAACAGACAAGAAATAACAAAATAACGAGAGATATTTGATAGAATAAAATACACCTAAGGATAACGCGACAAAAATTAATTCAACATAAGCCTCGCATTGGTGCCGAGGTAAAAGATAGAAATAAAAATAGACAGAAATATCGTCACAAAACAGAGGCTAAAAACCATCAGTCAGGAAATAGAAAAAGACAACAACACATATAAAAAACATTCTGCTAATTTTGTCGTAAGTTTGATGTTAATTAGCAACGAACACATGTCTTGTAAAACATTGACTTCAACAGGTATTCAGGTATCTTAGAAACAGATATAAAACATAAAAACAGAAGTCAAAAATAAAAAACAAATTACTAATCATTTTAACTCTTAATGCATTTATAATAAGATAAGCTAACGCTGGAGGAGATGGCAGATGTAAAATCAGCTTTCAAGTTTCAAGCGACTTTCAGCTGCGTGGTGAGATGGGTGCCTCCAGGATATAAGGTATAAATTTAGCCATAAAATCAATCGACAGGGTTGTAATTTTCGGCTCTGATCAAATTTGGAAAGTCTTTGAAAGACGGCAGGAGATGAGATGAGTGCCTTCGTGACCTTCGAATGATTTTTCAAGGTATGCATTTTGGGTTATGAGAAATAAATTTAATCATTAGGGTTGCTTCTTTGGCTCTGATTAAGTTTTCATTCATTCATTCATTCATTCGTTCATTCATTACCTTATTTTAAGTAGCCTGGAAAGATTTCTAGTTATATCACAGCTAATTTCGGCCTACTAGGCATGCCCCATCCAGGCATGGGACCCGTAGATTAACGTCCCTTTCCAAGTTTGGAAAGGCTCTGGGACGTGGTTCTCTTCTGTTCAAACGTTTTGTCACATGAATTTGACATAAAATGAAGTGAGCTCTCCACACCCTAACCATCATGAAATATTCAGAAAATGAGGTTCTATTAAAGTAAGTTCTAGCCGAAAAGAAGCTCTTCTGTCTATTTTCAACATGTAATTTTCATTCATTCAAACCGTCATCTGCTCATCACAATAAGTTATGGTCTGTTTTAAAGGTTTTTTCACATCAATTTTGAAGAAACTGAAGTGGGCTCTCAAATATTAACTATTTAGCAAGTGAGGTTACATAACACAACATTCGCTTAAAAGGCGCTCTTCTGACTGGATTTTTAAATAAAATTTGATTCAGATGTGCAAATTTGTCCATGTGAAAAGATGTTGGAGAAATAGCGAAAAACGTTGGAGCTGCAAGGGAAAAGAGTTATAAGAGACATATTTATCAGAATATTCGTAGAAGCTGGTGAGTAGTGTATAATTTTTACAGTAAAATAAAAGCCATACTTATTTTCTGTATTTTCATCGTTTGGAGACCATTTCTCTCGAATCAGTCGCATGGCAGAATCCATATAACCTACGTAGTAAGACCATTGATCAGGTCTACAAAGGGAACAAAGATATAGTTAAATGGGCGAGTTAAAATTAGAATCGGCGTTTGCCAAACTGTATGATAACGAGCAGTTCATTTTCAACGTAGGATTTGGATCTTGACATTTGTTGTGCGAAAACCTGTCATCTCGTTTTGGTGTTATGGGCGATTTTCTCTGGGAGCTGTTTGAATGTGCTTGAAGAAGGATTAGACATTTTAATCATAATTTAATCATATGTTCAGCTTGAAAATGGTGACAGCAAACATAACCAGTCTTCTTAACGAAGACTTTTACACCGGGTAAGTGACAGAAACTTTACCAACTTTACTATTATAAACTAGCTACGTATCGATTTCAACGTACGATATATCGTCTTATCAGCTAACTTGAATCTAAATAAATTTGTCTTAAATCGGCTACTTCATTCTGGAGTTATTGGCGATTTTGTCCGGAAGCTGTCTTTGAAAATGTTTGAGGAAAAGAGAATAAAAGAAAGGGCTGTTTGAAAATTTAATGATGTACAATGAAGTTAAGTTGCGATCAAATAACTTACCGCTGTTTTAATAGCGTTTTGTACATAATGTTCACTTCTGGTAAATTTTCCAATTTTTCTAAATATTCAACCATCATTTCCTCTTTCTCGTTTACGAATTTCCCAATGCTGCCTGCAAGAGGAAAAAACACAATCATAGCAAAGAGATGTAAAGAAGAAAGTAATCTTTTTGAGTCGTTATCTGGATGGGCTGATAAACAACAGACAAACTCCACAAGCAAACTCCTATTCTTCTACCTTAAATCCTAGAACCTTTGTCCTCTGGAACAACCTCCCCAGCTCTGCCCCCCCCCCCCCCCCCCAACATACAACCTATAGGCTTTCAAACGTTCGATAAACTCCCAACTCCCTTGATCTCACTTCTCTCTGATAGCCCTTTTCTTTCTTCCAGTTCCTAGGGTACTTGTAATATCACATCTCCTAGGGTCAAAATACTTCGAAAAAAATTTTGAACCCAACCCCATTATGTTCATACCAGGAACTTCTGTGAGCTGGCGAACGAGATATCTGTGCATCAAATCGAATTGGTGACATTATCTTTAGAACTCGTAAAGCTACAATCGTAAAAAAACATTGTTGAGAGTAACGATGTAACTTGCATCCAAAAAGTTACGATAAGGTCCTAAGGTGGGTTTTCGTTCCCATTTTCCCAATGACATTTTGTTGGAAGTCAGATATACAGTCGCTGATAAAATCCCATCCCCAGTTGTTGGCATCATCAGTCCCAGTTCATCGAATCACAGTTCCGGCACAAAAATCCCATTCCAAGAGTGTCACTTTAGGCGAATCCTTAATCAGCATCCGGAATAGACCTTTTAGTTATTCTACAAAAAGACAGCATTAGGCTCAAATCTTTCAAATCTTCAAAAAGGTGGGTGTAAAATTCTATCACATGTTTCCTTGAATTTAATGGCCTAAACATAACATAGGGTTCTTTGCTGTATCTGTCGTGGAAAGTTTTTGATATCTTGATTATTTTCAAAATGGCGGCGCTTTCATTTTTATTGAAAGAATTCATGGACAATTAAAAAAAAAAAATCATCGTAAATCCTAAATTCATAGAGGAAAAACAGTATAATCTTCAAGAAAACCATAGTTTATGAGGGTCTACAATATGGCGGCAAGCAGAAATCCACAGAAATCTGACGCTCTTCGGGTTTAGGATTTAAAAAATTGATGACGTCACAGCCTCAAATATAATAAGTGCTGCCATTTTGAAAATAATGATGATATCAAAAAATTTCCACGGCAGGTTTACATAACAGTACCCTAAGTTCCTTTCAAGCCATTCAATTCAAAGAAAAAAAATGTAATATAATTTTACACCCACCTTTTAAAGGTTTGAGCCATATGCTCAAAAAGACTGGATCGAGTGATATTTTATACATTTTTATTAGAAGGGTTCGATTGAGTCGTGTTAACATTATTATCACTGTTGTCTACATTCGACCATTCGTCAAATTTCTATAAAATGTATGAATATATCGCTCGATCCAGACTCTTTTGTAGGATAGCTAAGAGGTCTTTTGCCACTTCAGGACCGTCAAAAAGCAATTGAGCACCCCCTTTCCCCATTAACATTTGTTCAGATGGGGTTTTCTTCCGTAGCCTATCAATCAGACTATTATTGAACATAAGAGGTGGATCGTGTCTCTAGAGAACATTTGTTCACGACTGTAGTCTAATTTTCCAGCTGCCTGGACTTAAAGTCTTCGTTTTCGTAAAGTTAATTTCAAGTATAATCTTTTGTAATTCAATCTAGAATGAACTGGCCAGCACAAGCTGTCCAAATAAATGTAGAAAATTGAATAAAATCCTGAGCTTGTTTACATTTTGATTCTATGGAGAAAGTGAGCTCACATTTGCAAGACGAATTTGTAACAAAAGCTAGTGTGTACAATCTACAGCTTCTTGGCAATCAAAAGTGTAATGAGAAACTGCAAAGGAGGAGCCTAGATAATTTCAATGTTTGGCAGAATTCAATGTTTAGTTAAATGCTTGATCGACAAAAGATGGGAATCGATAAAGAAGGGCAATTTTCGTAGATAAACACTTTAAACTTGGAGAACTTAAAAGCAACATTTTGATTTAAAGTTCCACAAGATATGACCCATTTCGACATTTTGACAACTGGTTGACGTGGTAAATAACAAATTTCGTTTTCCTTTCAAGGGAAATTACAAGAGAGCGTGCTGACGACGAGTTCCAAGGACATCTCTGGACGAAGAAAGATAACCTAAAGAATTTTGGAAACATTTGGAAACAGCACCTTGGTATGTTTAGTATTTAAATGGAAGTAGGTATTAAAGATCCGCTGTATTTCCGCAAGTGCTGCCATCAACGAGAATCGATAATTCCAGCAAAGTTTTAGCATAATTTCCAGCTTGCTTCTAGCAAACGTAAACAACTAGTAGACATAGTAAACTTTCAAATAAGTTCTTAATAACTTTAAATAAGTAAGGTATGAAGTTGCAGCTAGATAACTATTAAAATGGTGGCGTTTTTCTTTCATTGAAAGAATTCATAGAAAGTTCTGAACAAAATGAAAATCATCGTAAATCCTAATTAAATAGAAGAAAACGGGTACAATCTTCAAGAATACCATAGTTCTTATGAAGGTCTACAATATGGTGGTAAGCAGAACTCTGCCGTTCTTCTGGTTTACGATTTAGAAATTTGATGACGTCAAAGCCTCAAATATAATATATGCCACCATTTCGAAAATAATCAAGATATCAAAAAATCTCCACGGTAGAATTACAGAAAAGCACCTGAAGTTCCTTTCAAGTCATTCAATTAAAAGAGACCAAGCGGTCAGCGGTAATAGAATTTACACCACCTGTTTCAAGATTTGGACCCTATGTTATGACAAGGAATTCCGAAATAAAGATATCTATTTGGAAGGATTTGTTCACAATTTATGGCAAATGTGCACAGTTACAGTTACAAACGTAACATACGAACACTAATGAGCGATTTATAACATTGAAATAACGCTAGAATAGACAACAACGCCAAAGATGGCGGCCGCACAAAGCATGCTGGAAAAAAGCTCCCCCACGACCACCTAACGACATGAAAATTTTGGTCTGCCGTTTCGACTAGCTAGCTGTGGTAAAGTTCAGAACATGCAATCAATGTAAACAAATAGGAAAATTTTGAAAAAGAGATTAAAGAAGTCTTGGATTGAAGATCATAAGGTGAAAGTTTATCTTAAATTTGCAGAAGCAACAGAATGAAATCCAACATTTTCAAAGAGCACTGCTTCTTCATAGATGGCGGGGACTGGACTTTGAAAATGAGTCGATCATTATCATTAAAACAAACACTTTTGGTAAAAGCAAACTAAAAATATAGAATCACTGAATTCTNGTAAATAACAAATTTCGTTTTCCTTTCAAGGGAAATTACAAGAGAGCGTGCTGACGACGAGTTCCAAGGACATCTCTGGACGAAGAAAGATAACCTAAAGAATTTTGGAAACATTTGGAAACAGCACCTTGGTATGTTTAGTATTTAAATGGAAGTAGGTATTAAAGATCCGCTGTATTTCCGCAAGTGCTGCCATCAACGAGAATCGATAATTCCAGCAAAGTTTTAGCATAATTTCCAGCTTGCTTCTAGCAAACGTAAACAACTAGTAGACATAGTAAACTTTCAAATAAGTTCTTAATAACTTTAAATAAGTAAGGTATGAAGTTGCAGCTAGATAACTATTAAAATGGTGGCGTTTTTCTTTCATTGAAAGAATTCATAGAAAGTTCTGAACAAAATGAAAATCATCGTAAATCCTAATTAAATAGAAGAAAACGGGTACAATCTTCAAGAATACCATAGTTCTTATGAAGGTCTACAATATGGTGGTAAGCAGAACTCTGCCGTTCTTCTGGTTTACGATTTAGAAATTTGATGACGTCAAAGCCTCAAATATAATATATGCCACCATTTTGAAAATAATCAAGATATCAAAAAATCTCCACGGTAGAATTACAGAAAAGCACCTGAAGTTCCTTTCAAGTCATTCAATTAAAAGAGACCAAGCGGTCAGCGGTAATAGAATTTACACCACCTGTTTCAAGATTTGGACCCTATGTTATGACAAGGAATTCCGAAATAAAGATATCTATTTGGAAGGATTTGTTCACAATTTATGGCAAATGTGCACAGTTACAGTTACAAACGTAACATACGAACACTAATGAGCGATTTATAACATTGAAATAACGCTAGAATAGACAACAACGCCAAAGATGGCGGCCGCACAAAGCATGCTGGAAAAAAGCTCCCCCACGACCACCTAACGACATGAAAATTTTGGTCTGCCGTTTCGACTAGCTAGCTGTGGTAAAGTTCAGAACATGCAATCAATGTAAACAAATAGGAAAATTTTGAAAAAGAGATTAAAGAAGTCTTGGATTGAAGATCATAAGGTGAAAGTTTATCTTAAATTTGCAGAAGCAACAGAATGAAATCCAACATTTTCAAAGAGCACTGCTTCTTCATAGATGGCGGGGACTGGACTTTGAAAATGAGTCGATCATTATCATTAAAACAAACACTTTTGGTAAAAGCAAACTAAAAATATAGAATCACTGAATTCTACCAATTTCCGTCCGACAAGCTTCGTTTGTCGAGATATAAACCTTAAGAGAAAGTATATTCTTCCAATTAATAATGAGATGGCGGAACAGTTTAATTTGTCTACCAAGTTTTAATCAAAAATAGGAGTGAATATGATGTGTTTCATTTCATGCCTCGATTCGGTGTCGATTTTTCGAGCTGATTCTTGCGTCTGACACCTGATGATGATGAAACAAGGAAAGGTGGCGACCAGAAGGTGTTTCTAACATAAAACTAAGTTGTTTTCTCTTCTTGAGTAAAAAGTTGACAGAAACCGTTAGTGTAGTCATCATCAAAAAGATGTAGACTGATTACATGAGTCTCAGTTTTCCGCATTGAATTGAATGATAGTTATGGCTTCAACTGGTATGAGAGAAAATAAAAACATCAGATTGAAAACGTTGAACGAATACAAGGAATCACGCCGTCAGTCTAAAAGGGATGTACGAAGAACACTAACTAAAATGAGGTGAGAAGTCAAATATAGGAAGTAAATTTAACAGACGTCAGTCTTCGTGTGAGAAAAAATATTTCAATAATTAGAAAATGCACAGTTATACGTGGGAAGGTGAATTATTTGCACGCTAAATTTAGACGAAGAAGAAACAGGAGGGATGTTCTTAAGACACTGCTAAAAATACTCGGAAAGCATTTTCAAAGATGCTGCTTATAGAACGGAAGAAAAGGAAGAAGTTTTATTAAGCAAAATTAGCGATTCTGACACAAAGATTATATTTGTTCCCAACAGGAAAGACTGGAATGAGAGGAGGTTTTAACCAACGATATGAACTAAACTGATAAACTGATTACAAAAAGATGAAATATCAACCATCAGAAACGAGGTGAACACAAGTGGGTTTTTAAGAGGAGATAAACAGTGGACAATCGAGATAAAAACAGTTGCATAGGCCAAATAATGTGATTTTGATAACGATAAAGAGATCCCTCACATGTACGTATTTGCTACGTATGAATAGTGATGTGAAGAAATCCACAACTCAGATGAACTCAACGACTACATGAAGGCATAAACACAAAAGACACGAGAATATTACTGTGCAGAAATACACAGGTGGAAATAAATCAAGGACCTACAGAATAATCCGTAGATAAAGCTGTCTTAAACTGGAATATAAAACTGTGATGACCAAAGGAAGGACAGGTTGGATGTCGAATTAAATTAAGTATAAAAAGACCGAGAGTAATTCTGTAGACGTATCATACTCAAGAAATTTCTCATGATAGGATTTAAGATTTTTAGTTATGAAAACAACAGTCAAAAAGATTGGAGTCTGTTGAATCTATAAACTGGAATGTAGAACTGTGATGACGTCAAGACGGGCAGGTTGGATGACAAATTAAAATAAGCATAAAAAGACCAAGAGTAATTCAGTAGACGTATCATACTCAAGATATATCTCGTGACAAGATTTAAGAGTTTTAGTTATGAAAACAACAATCAAATCTGTTCTTCATTTCATAACAAGGAAAGGAAAGTAATTTTGCTCACAAAGATAAATTGAATGAATGATTTACAAAGCGACGCAAGAAGGATTGAGTTTGTAGTTGATAAGGCGAAACGGAAATTACACTTGTTCGATGATACAGCTGAATAAATAATCGAATGACTGACTGACTGACACAAAAAGGAACCAGTCTCTTCGTTCGCTCGTAAGAAGAAACGGAAAGTACCTTTGCTGATTCAAGCTGATTCACAACTGATTCAAAAAGCATCGATACTATTATCTAATTCATAAGAAGGAACGGAAATTAGTCTTCCTCGACACAAGGCACTCCGATTGAATGATTGACCCATAAAGAATCTTATAATAAAGAGAAGAGATCACATAATTTTCGTTATTCTTTCAGGTATATATATAATATTATAATAATATAATATAATATTGGCTGGACAGAAGAAGGACGCACAGTATCAGGACATTTGGATCAAGCATAGCTTCTGCACAGTTCATATCACATGTAGCTGGCTAGCAGCCAAGAAGTAATCTGTCCATACACTACTGAAAAGATACTTATCCGCGTCTTAAATACATGAAGTGAACGAAGTTTGCTCCTCGAAATATAACGATCGCCACTTCTGGACAGTTCAGATCAAACATAGCTCACAGATTGGCCAACGAATATTGATAGCACAGAAGTGACAGAGAAGAACTTCTTTTACCCTATTGTAAAGAGATTTTATGGTTATTTGCAAAACAACAAGTTGATGCAGACTATGCGTCAAGAGATCGCAATTCTTCAGCTACAATCACAAAGAAATTTTTCTACGCTACAGTAAAGAGACCTTATTCACGTCTAAAATACAACAATTGGATGCAATCTATTCATCGAGATGTGGCGATCATGATCTTCACAAACTGACATTTTAGTTGAACCTAAAGCCGTCGTTAATCCTGAAGGAGGAAACAAGTATTCGAAAAGACATAACATAAACTGTATTTCACTGTTGGAAGAGTTTGCCGGCCTCATTTGCTATTGACCATTTTCAACACACAGAACACAGGAAAACATTCAATCTGGTACCGTGACAAACCCATCTTTAAATGGCAAACTTGACCAATTCAACAAACGTCGTTCGACCAGAGATATTCGATAAACCATGGCAAAATCTGATCACAGTTCTATTCATTATTGTCAGCATTACTGGCATGGCAGCAAATTCTTACGTCATACGAATAATAGTACGGGTGAAAGAACTCCACACACCATTGAATGTTCTTCTCATGAACCTATCAATAGCTGATCTTCTTGCGGGTATAAGTATCTATCCTTTCCTATTCTTAGACGTTAGCAGAACGAATATTCGTGGCGCAACAGCAAACATTCTTTGCACGTTCAGTACAGCATTAATGTTATTTTTCGTAGCTGCAGGGGAGTCAGTATTAACCCTCTGCGCAATATCATTCAGTCGATTTTTAATCATCAGATTTCCATTGAAGCCTCATTTCAAGTTGACGATACGTGGCAGCATTTACTTCGCAGTGGTCTCATGGGTGACGTCTATCTCTTTACTAATACCAAACGGTTTGACATTTCGTTATGAAGAAGATACGGGATACTGTTATCGTTACTACCCATCTTGGATCAAATGGAAGCTGTACAGTGCAGTGACTATCTTTTTCGGTACAGTACTACCATTAGCTACAATGACTTTAACGTACATCGTCACATGGCGTACATTATGGCGTGAAGGGCCTAACTCCTCCATTACAAATAATTTCCAATCTCGTAAGAAGATCATGATCATGTTAGGAGGTCTAATAGCTACTTACATGTTATGTTGGAGCCCATTTTATGCCTACTGGACAATGGTTGCTGTGCTCAAATACTACAAAAATACGCCTGAAGATCGAATCAAGATATTTCGGTTTTATACAATTGCAGTTTTGTTTGGTTTGTGTAACTCGTTACTAGATCCTTTGATTTATACCCTGAGTGGTGGACAATTTAAAAGAGCTGTCAGGAGGCACACGAAAGTTCGTTCAGTACAATTTGATCCGAGAGTCAGGCTGGAGCCTTCAGTCCATGCAAAGACTATAGCAGTTCCCAATCCTTCTTTACACCAACAAACAATGCCAAGAAGACAGACCATAATCTGAAGATAGCAAAAAGACCTGGCTAATTTGTGCTCTTAAAAGAAACTTGTTCGTACCCATCGCTCGTAACTCTAACTGACGCATTCCCAAATATCCCTCTACTTCAACGACAACAAAACCAAGGAAGAGACAATCTTTTGATCATGGCCACCAAAAGAATTGGAGAATTGTCACTACTAAAAAGACATCCTCTTATATATCCCCCTTTACTGTAAATGACAATTCTTAGATAAAAACTTAATGTCCAATCTTTAAAGTCTNTCCTTCTTTACACCAACAAACAATGCCAAGAAGACAGACCATAATCTGAAGATAGCAAAAAGACCTGGCCAATTTGTGCTCTTAAAAGAAACTTGTTCGTACCCATCGCTCGTAACTCTAACTGACGCATTCCCAAATATCCCTCTACTTCAACGACAACAAAACCAAGGAAGAGACAATCTTTTGATCATGGCCACCAAAAGAATTGGAGAATTGTCACTACTAAAAAGACATCCTCTTATATATCCCCCTTTACTGTAAATGACAATTCTTAGATAAAAACTTAATGTCCAATCTTTAAAGTCTCGTAGCAAACATGTAAGCAAATTGGGCCTAAGAATTGACACATGCTCCCCGATCGGGGCTTAGGCCTAAATCAATATTTTCAACAGAACTGCGCATTTCATATCGCCCTTGGTCCAATCTTTAAAGTCTCGCTGCTTTCTTTCAAAGTCCTAAACTTTAGAATATCAACAAAATTTCGTAGATAAAGTTTTCCCCAGTTTTCCCTGACAACAACCAAAAGCTGTAACACATAGCAAATACTGTTACCAAGACGGTTTTATTGTCGTAAAAAATAGTGCTCTGGTTAATTTAGTTTCTGAAAGAAACTGCCAAGTGATTTCTTCGAGTTCCGATCCTCAGAAAATGTCTTCTTTAAAAAGGACTCACTTGCTGAGTTAACATAATAAATGGCAAACTCCCCTATCCTGACAATGTGAGTTTTTCATTAAATTAAGGACAGTGTGAACTCAAACATTTAAGATCAATCACCCACAACGAGTCAACATGGCTCACAACTGGTATGAGAATCTTAGCAGCTGGGATAAAATTTAAAGAAATCAACGACGAATAAAAGAAACTGTAATCATAGGCTTAATAACAAAGCCAAATAAAATTCACCTAATAATGTGACAGATTTGAAATTCTTTGCTTGTAATTAGCCACACATAGAAGTTGTAGCTTTGTCAAAGATGATTTATTTAGCAACATAGATGGCTTTGTTGTGATATATTTATTGTCTCCTTCTATTGCACTGTTGTGGAAATAGTGCTCTTAAAATTCTATAGTGTAACAAGGAATTATAAAAGAAAATCTAATTTCAGACGAACAATTTCAGACATAAAATTTCGAACAATTATTATATTATTCAAACATTGTGCAATCTGAAACTTTTGGATTTGATTAGATAAACAAACAGAAAAACATACCTTCTGATTCATCTTTTAGAATTGACAACGCTTCTTCATATTTTCCAGCCTTTTCAAGAATCATCAGATACAGTTGTACCTCTGAAATTAAATAAAGCATCTTCAAAATTCGCAAAAATAAACAAGTTAGCAAGTTTCTGCAAGATTTGTTCAAATTTCTTCTGAACCTGAAAACAAATGTATCAAGTACAATGCCATTTTCCGAACTGCAGTTTGTCATTAAAATTTTGCAATTGAAATCTTGCACAACAGAAATTAAGCCTGTAACTTTCCTGCAATATCTAACAAGAATGGTTCTATTTTAAACATTGCACAGCATGAAGCAAGGTCTTCATATTACTCTCTGTGTCTGTCTTTTTAAATACAATGCCGATTCCATGAAATAATAAAATCTTAATTTTTGTGCAAAAAATATTCTCTGGCAAGAATTTTTGTGGGATTATACAACAACACATTTTAAATGCTTGTCAACTTTGACAGAAAGACAGTTCAGAAAAAACTTTTCACAAAATAATTTAAATTCAAGAAAATCAAAATAAGAAGATTACCAGCTTCAGCTTCAATCTTTTTGTCTTTGACATATTTTGAAACCATCCTTTCAGCTAATGGAAGAAGCATTGATTTGACAGCTTTCTCATCTTCAGACATCAGGGCCTAGTTTCAAAGAAAATTTTTTTTTTAACAACAAAGTTATAGTTTTCTTATATTTTCTGAGCCAAAAAAGTCAAACTAGAGGAAATTTGACTGGAGAAAGAAAGCCCATTGACCCCAAAAAAGTAAACAAATTTTGTTGTGTCTAGTGATGAGAATTTAGTTTGAATCAATCAGAAATTATTCTCAAAATGTTCCTTGATAGTTAACTTGAATATGAATACCTTGCTTGTTGATATTGTTACTGTTAGAGTTAAAGTAGTAATCTTGAAAGTTAAAATATGCCCCCACCTCCAAACCATAGCTTCAGTGTTTTGGCCTAAGCAAATTCTTGGAGCATAGTGAATTGTCAACAATAGACTTGATGAAATGTGAAACAAGATGAGACAATTTAAAAACTGCAAAATAAATTAGTTCTAACAGATATGATAAACATGACACCAATCATCAGGGGAGTTCTCTATTGAACTTACTTCTTTTCTAACAGCAACATCTTATTCTTACATTTTATTACAGTAATGAGTTTTTGTATGAAGAAAGACAATATTCTAAAGAAATTGGAGATGTCCCTATGAAACAATAAAGTGTTACCTGCATATAGATGCTCATAACTGCCCAGAAGTAGTATGGATTCTTTGAAGGAAAAGACTTGTGCAAACTCATCGCTGCCTGAAAACATAGAGAAAATGGCTTGAACTGATGATGCGTATTCATTCATTCATTGTTTTATTTTAAGTAGGCTGAACTGGAAGATTTCTAGCTATATTGCAGATAACTTAGGCCTACTATGCATGCTGCATCCAGGCATGGGACCCCTAGTTTAACATCCCTTCCGAAGGATCATGGGACCCCTAGTTTAACATCCCATCTGGATTTTGACCTCACACAACCGAGCTTAACTTCAGTTACCTTACGGAAACTGTATAAGTCGCTCGGCCACTAACGGAAACTGTATAAGTCACTCGGCGCACACTGAAACTTTCAACTGTTTTGATGAAGATAGTTACTACTTTTTTGTTAAATAGACCATTCCGCAGTCGAATGCGAAGGTGCTGTTCTCGCTACATCTCGGTATTGCACGGATGGTTTTGAACTTGAAATTGAATCCGACTTCGAAACCCCCATGCAAGCCTGAGATGTAACGCGAACAGTGCCTTTGCATTCGACCGCGGAATGGTCTGTTCAGTCAGGTTTAAGGAAAATAACATGAAGAAATCTTACTTTTTGCTGTTTTAGATTGTTTCCAATGCGAACGTAAGCCATAAAAAGATGACTTAGAAATTCTTCATTCTTTTGATTTTGTACCACTGCCAGTTCATAAATGGCTGCAATTTCTTCCGCTGTAAGGTGAAGGATATCACAGATCAGAAAAAGGTAAAACGATAATTTCAATTCTTCATATCTATTGAAAATTTTCTGTGACCAGTGTCAGGTCAGAAGCAGTATTATGCACAACCTTTAAACTGAAAATCAAGGTGCTGTGGAGCAAATTTGTTTTGTTGTTATCTTTTAAGGTATATCATTGATTAACACTTTTGAGAAAAAGTTGCCACTTTAAGCAGAAGATTGATGCCTTCTCAATTAAATTAAGGCGAACATTGACCGTCAAAACAACATCAACAACAGTCACTAAGAACTCTGCTTGTAATTTGAAATTTTGGGGCAATTTTAGTAGATTTTGAATTCCTTTATTATATATCTCATGAGATTTTCATTTTCCTTCAACATTTTTCATCACAGTTCATTTCATTATTTATATTGTCATATACTTTAGATTCTCTTTTTTCTTCCACTAATGCCATATTTTGTGGGTTGGTGCTCAAAATACTTACGCTTTTGCATCTCTTTATATGTCATTGTCATACATTGCAGGATTGAGTCATCCCATGTGCTTATCTTTTTCAATTCTTCTTGCAACTCTAGGCATTCTGATGTTCTGTTTGATCGCAGTAAGGCAAGCGCTTTTAATGCTTTGGCGCAATGGAAGTCTTTCTGCTTCTTCAGGATTTTATCAGCTAACTGAATTGCTTGTTTGTTGTTGAGGTTGTCCAAGGCATCTGAAAAAAATGAAATGGTTGGAATTAATTGGTAAAAGATGGGAATTCATTTAGTGGCAAATGGCAAATGGCAAATGGGGTGCTCTGCATACTGTGAAATAGAAATGAATATAATAGACGATAACACTAAATATGGTGACAGGGTGCTTTTTACCAAGATACATTGTGTTCTAATTAAGAATCTTCAACGATTCTACGGGAATTTGATTAACGAACACAATGCATCTTGGTAAAAAGCTCCCTATCACCTTCTTTGGCATTATCATCTATTAACAGTCCAGTATGGTAACCTGTTTTCACCTGTTATTGGAATGTTTAAAGTAAAGTATGCATTCAGGTTCCGAATGAAATGTGCTCTAAAATATATGTCAACTGATCAAGTTCTCAAAATTTAACAAAAATATGAATTTTTAGGTCAGGGGGCAATTTTTTTTCAATATTATTTTGAATCAGAGGGTTGTTTTCCAGCTTAAATGATCCTGGTTAGACCTATTTAATGTTTTTTGTGAGCGAGGCCAAAATGAACAAAAATTTGGCCATCAATCAAATTTGAGCACCAATCTTTCAAGGATTGTCGGCGCTTGTGCATTTACGCACACCTGTGCCTGTACTGATCCTAACTAAAAACCCTACTGATCCTAACTAAAAACCCTACCAAAGCCCTATAGAGGTGTGCGTATCTGCACAAGAGCCGGATTGTCCTGCACAATGTTTTCTTTCCATCTTAGTGCTTGCTTTTTGCAGCAAATTTGACTGCTTGTGCCAGGTAGGTAAAGTCTCCAGATATTTCTCTCTTTACACCGAGTTCTTTAAAAATGAAGCACCAACATGAAACAGGGAAGCAAAAAAGCAAGCCAGGTGGGTAAAAAGTTGCTTGAGGAAATGTTGTTTTGCTGAGCCTGCTCTAAAAATAGTTGCACTCCGTCAAGATTTTTGGATCATGCAATATTTTTTATCTCTCTGAATTCATTTTCAATCAAATCTTGGAGGATACTCACCATAAACGGGTCTCAATCTTCGTTCATTTACATCAACGTGACCCCTTCCCGCCATGACTGCATGCTTCAACGACCTCTCTTCCAAAATTGCTAGCATTTTTAAGTAGTCTCGTAATCGATTAAAGTGTATTGGTATCGAGGCAAATCGAATATGGTAGCTACTGTTCAAGCATTTTTCGAGGACGTGTATTCTTGCAGGAGGAGAAAAGATACTTCACAAAATGTCAGAAGCACAAGATGAAGAGCGAGAAGTTTTGCAGGCCATTTATGATGGAGATGATAACTTCAAAGAAATCAGCGCAAATTGTTTCCAATACAAATATGGACAAGAAGATACTCGCAAAACATTTCTGCTTGAAATTTCCTGGCCTAATGATTATCCATCAGAACTGCCAACAATAGATTTAGATACTTTTTTCAATAAACATTTACCAGATGACTTAAAAAAAGAAATTAAAAGTAAAGTTTTGGAGCAAGCTGAAGAATTCAGGGACTCCCCAATGGTGTACTCGCTATTTGATTGGATGAATGAAAATTGCCAGGAATTCCTTGAGAAAATACCAGAATTCGCACAGAAGGTGAAGAAGAAATCTATTCAAGTGTTTAACTCCGTTTGTGTTGGATACCATTCAACACCAGATATTCTGGGTTAGAAACTTGACAGTGTACACAGAAGACATCAAATGCACAATTTGGGGGGACAATAGAAACACATTAGGTCTATTGTTAGAAACACAATAGACTTATTTGTCCTTTTTTGCAAAAAGATTCAGTAGACCGTAGCAGAGATTCAATTATTTAGAAATTTGTTATCAGGCAGCACACCTAGTTCTAGAATTTTTGAAATTTTCCCCTCCCCTTCATTGCACATCACAAACTACGACTTTTTGTTTCATCTACCTAAAGTGTCTTAATTTTCTCTCATTTTGTAGGAAGAAGCTCAAGATATAAAGCCAGATGAATCTAATTTGCCAGCAGCTACAAAGTCAAAGGATAAGAAAGAAATTTTAACAAAAGCACAAAAGAGAAGGATAACTGAAAGAACCAACTATAAAGGAGAAAGAGAACGGGGGTGGGACTGGGTTGATGTTGTTAAACATCTTTTTCAAACGGGGGCAGGCAAAGATGAGTAAATTTCTAGGGTTGGGTAGGAAGTTTTACTTTGTTTTTCAAAGACTTTGCTTGCTTGTCCTGAGGGATACTTATTCGTAAGGATTTTTTGATAGATGTAGAAAATTCTGTATCACTTTGTACAAATGATACTGACATGTGACCGGTTAGAAGAGATGTTCCTGTCCTTTACCATATCAATACCATTTGCTAATTAAAATATTCTCAGCTCATAACTTTGAGTTGTACCTGAAATTTTCATGAAAAGAAAACCAAATGCTTAAAGCTGGAAGATCTATTCTTGAAAACTATTATACAATACATACATACTGATAGAGAATTATTATATGATATGATGTACACTTTATGATATCATCTAAACATTTAAAGCAGATTCATTTTGTAATAAGAATAAATACGTAGAATATGCTGTTGTGTCGAATATGTTTATGCTTTGGCCCATACTCGTATCTCTTCGTGTGTGAGCTGCGATGGAGCGAAAAAGTTTCCTTCTAAACCTGCGTGGGCGCGAGTGATTCATGCACTATAATCGCTGTGGTATTGTGTACTTTTGTTACTTTTTAAAAGGTTGCTAATGGTGTTAAATGGAATAAAAGAGGTCTCTACGAATAAATAAACAATTGTAGCGATAGGGTATTGTCTAGGAATAATGCATTCTTTTGTCGCTGTAAAGAAATTGCATTTCTATGAGATGATTAAAAAAGATTTCTAAAATGTCTTGAGTTCATTGAAGGGTGAAAACATTCCTTCGAAGTTTTGACAGCACGTTATCAGAATATTGCCAAAGGTTTAAGAAGCTTTCGAAAGAGAAAGCAGATTCATTTTGGTAGATTCAGGAACAAGAAAAGGTAATCATGGGTCGTGCTCTGGTTTCAAGAAACTTCGCAACGGCAGCATGCTGGATTGGTGTACTACAAATTCTCTTTGGAACATGCCTTGCCCTTTGTGGTTTCATCGAAATGGGAATGTTTCATCGACTGTCTGCTGATGGATTTTGGACTGGTTTCCCGGTAAGATTCGACTTGAAATGTATTATTAATCACTCTATTTAAAGTGTACAACTTTTTCGAAGCATTGAATTTTTTTTCGACAGTCCTGCTTCGCAATGATTTTCTGAAAAGTTGAAAAGTTTTGCGATTATTTTGCCTCACCTTGGGCTGAACGTACCTAGAGGATGGAGGAATATATCGCGGAGTATATGCCCGTGCAGTGTTTTTGAGTGGCTTTTTAAACATCAAGCAAGTGACAGAGTGATTGCTAGGCCTATCTCATAGTAAGACCGCAAGAATTTTAGTAAACTGCCCAAGCCCGTAAGCCTCAATACTTCCAAAAATAACCTGCCTTGACCAGTTTGACGAACTTTTTGCAAACAAAAAGCTTTACTTTCATATGCTGCCTTCTAACCATCTTCATTTTTTGCCCCTCGATATGCGCTACCAAATTTGTTGCATGAAGTCTAGATACATTTTCCAGCTGATCTAACCCAATTTTCTTCTCGCCCTAGCTTCTTGTTCCTGGATTCCTGGCAGTTATTATCCTGGCAACACGTCGAAGAGAGCCGGTATGTTGTTAGGCAGTTACCTTGGGTACCAGTGAGAGTCTGGTACCCATGGTATTAAATCTTGATTAGCTTAGCGACTTAGCTGAAAAATTGACACGCCTCTGCGAATTTGCCAATCAGAATGAGTATAACAATTACAAACAACGCAAATTTATGCCCATCTTACCCGTTTCTACCATTCCTTTGCAACACTATTTTCTGCAGCAGGGAAATGCTCGTGAAAAGAGGTTTTATTATGTTTTTGTGTTATATGCGAATTTAATTTGCAGCGTGGCATTGTGTGAATGGGCTCTCACTTTGCATGTCAGTTCCCCCCGCAAATTTCGGAGCAGCCATCTTTGTTATCCTTTATTCCTGTGCGCAGTTAACTCTTTTCGTTTGAATTTAATTCAGTCAAAATGCATGTCAAATAACCTCTCACAATAGTAAAACTTGTCAATGTCACTGTCAATGGTCAATAAAAATACTCATATGATGTTTTACATTTGTAGGTGTTTCTGTTCTTCGTGGTGAACGTGATCGTGTTAGTTTTATGCATCGTACACGCTGCTCTCACACGCAAAGAGATTGATCATTGGGACAAATTCAAAGGACTTTATCTAAATGGCAAATGCTATGAACGTGGAGATATTTGCTCATGTCCTGGTAATCCACAAACCAAGTACTATGGTAGGCAATTCAAAAATTTTCGGTAATCCCTTCTTTTCCATTCTTTGTTAGTAATCCCCTTTTCGTATATTTGCTTTAAAAAGCTCTGGTGTCCTTGCCACATTATAGGCCTAAAATATTGACTAACGGACCATTGCCCCTACAGAAATTTTGGCTTAAGTCTGTTGCTGCAGTTGGATGTTTTAACTGGAAAAAAAACTGGAAATAATTGGAAATTTGCCGAGTCGTAACTTTGCCTCCTAAAAATAACGCAGGACAAATATAAAACTTTGCACTGGCTAGTTGAGACAGGCTTCCTTCGAGGTATTAACTCTAGTTAAATAAAGCTTATACAGAACATGTTCTTTGAGGCTTTCAAAGTAAAGAGGCCTAAAGGGGGTTCAAAGCCTGCGAGAATGTCCACGGGACCACTGTGATATTTCGTATGTCAGTTGGGTATCTTGTCGTTATTTTTATTGTTTATACTGTCAAATGTTTGAATTTCAGTGCAACGTTGCGAGCTGTTCAGTTTTGGATTTGATTTGTATTGGGCATTTGTGGCATTCGACATCGTTGGCGCTGTCATGTCTGGACTTGGTGCAATTGCCGGACTGTATGGATCATGCAGAGAGGACCCCAAAGAAATCGAGGACGTAAGTTTGGATGCTGCATATTGATACCTGGCATATCGACGTTGACTGCTTGAAATACCTACTTCTTTGCACTCAAACTAAATCTTGATTATATCAGATCAATTTAAAGTTAACAGGGGATCGTTGCTCAAATTCAAGATCGAAAAAATGTTTTAAAAGACTTCAAATGCAAGATTAATTTTAAAATCAGATGCCAATGTTGTTTTAGGCCGTTCTTCTACTTTACGTCAACTTCCATGATCTTTGTCTACGATGCCAAGATATGACAAACGTGAAGCAATGAAGTAAATGAAATGGAAGCTTGGTGCAATCTGTTTGCAACAGTTTTTTTTACAGTCATTCCAAAGAATTTTCTTAGAAGTACTACACTAAAGTTCCAGCTTATCAAGTCGAAAAGGATTCATTATGATGATTAATTTTATTATCGTTTGGCCTAGGAAAAGGAATTCTTTATGTTTTCTCATAATTCTAAGTAGGTTTCACGGCACATTTCGTTTCTGGATCGAGTAAAATGTACCCCTTCCCACCTTCGTGAAAGCGAATAATTCTTATTCTTTTTAGCCTGCTTATTAAGCACAGATGGATGGATTTTTGCGGAGGTAATAATATTTCGATGATAAAAACATTTCCCAAAATATGTTTTTCTTAACTTGTGATGTCTTTACGCTGTACAACTGTCCGTGCACCTTAACTGTCCGTGTCCGTGCACCAACTGTCTGTGGTCACACTAAACACACTTTATCTCCTGTATCATGTCTAAAATACGGGCTAACTACTTCGTGATATTTAACCGCTCTTTTTTTCACATACAGCGCTGTTCCAACGTTTCGTTTCTCGGACCTGAGTCCATAGAAAACTATCTGGTCCAAAACAACGGGGTAAACAAGGTGCTAGACTTGCCCCAAGTCTATTTCATGAAGTCTTTCCGACCGATCCCTTTCCCATAGTTCCCGGATCCGCCATTCCGTTAAAAAAATGGCGGATCCGGGAACTATGGGAAAGGGATCGGTCAGAAGGACTTCATGAAATAGACTTGGGGCAAGTCTAGCAAGGTGCCGACCTAGATTTAGGAAAATAGACCAATCACAGCTAGCAATCTTCTCATTTTCTGAAATTCAAAATATTTTATCTGCCGCAGGAAATTCAGGTGCTGTTAAGGGGTAGAATGGTAGAATCAACGCGAACGCAGAACAATAGGATTCGAATGGTTAGTGCCATCATGTCTAGCCCTCCTAGAAGGGCTAGCCCTCTTCATGTAAACGCAAAATAATTCCAGTCCTCTCCATGTAAACAGGCCCTTAGAGATTTGCATTGATGTTTTGTTTTCCTCATGAACACGAAGATTAATTTACGAAGAGACTGTATGCATTTAAGCTAGTTAAAAACACTGACTCGAATCCGATTGGAAAGGTTCTAATATGGACTTACAAACCACGATTTTTGTTTGCTTGCGAAGATCCACTTGAAATGTCGCCCGTTCTGGACCCTTCAAGAGGCGATTTACGGAGATGGCAGACGTCATTAATCTTTTTATACGGGGAACGGAACCGTTTGCCGTTTGTCGGAGTTTCTGTGTGTAGAAATCATGACCTTTCTACCGGAGCCAGTAACACACCGAAAATTTGGATGCTTTTACCAAATGTTCGTAGCAAGGGCCCGTTGCACGAAGGAAGTTAGCTTGCGCTTGTTCAGAAGTATCCTCGTTGGTACAAGCCTTCCTTTCGGTACACCCGGTCTTCTGTTCTCTTGAAGAGATCATCCCAAATTTGATCCATAAGCGTGAAGAACTTGTTTTCTTTCAGGAGACACAACGAAGTCCAATGGAACGAAATGGTGCAACAAGTTATCGAAATTTCATGAAACAATAATTCAACCACTAAATTTTGCTTATCTTTGGTGATGTCTGCACGCAGGCTATTTATCTGTATATCATATTTGTTATTTCATTTTCATTTTTATATTCATCATTAGCAATTATATAGATAAATCATTTTTCGTAAGAAAATTAACGACGTACGAGAACAGAATTACCAGAAATATATTCAAGTATGAAAGGATGTAAAATCGATATACCCTCGGGTCTTGTAGCAAACTTAGAGAAAGACTTTATTGTATGACTAGTTTCTAGCCTGATTTGTGGATTTGACGAATGAGGATTATGCTGCCAAACTCAGCCTCTCAGTCGGTCAAAATGACTCGGTTTCTTTTGTAAAGCATATCAAACTGATTAATTTAATGATTCATTAAAGTTAGTTTGACTAAAAATCTTTAGGTGTGACCAAGTCCTTTTTGGCTTTTAAAGGGAATGTAAGCATATAAAAGTGGCTCAAGCCAGTTGCGGATAATTTCTAGCCTATCAGATATCAGTATTTCCTGTTGGCGTAGATCATTTACACAAATATGTTTCAGCACTTGTCACAGACTATTGTCTTTGCACGGCTATTTTTATCCAAGGCTTTTATATGCTTAGATTCCCTTTAAAGTAATTTTCTAGGAGAAATTCTCAAGGAAACCATCTTTCTGAGTGATTTTTGCATTGCTCCTTCCCAGTTTCACAAAATAGCAAACTTCCAAACCCAAAATAGAATTACCGAGGTTTACACTTCAATAAATCAACAAACTAGCTGCAGTGGCTTTTGTATTAGATCAATAGAATAAAACGTGTATATTTATTCTTGTAGCTTAGTAATGAGTATGGTAATAGTGTTTCGTTTAATAGAAACGCATTAGTAAACTTATAATTTGTCATTGTGAAATTATTTCTATATTTGATATTTTCATTCCATGAACCTTTTGTGATTTAAGGTAATCGACACTGATAAGACACGCGAGTTGAAACTAGAATAGATCATACGCCATCTGATTGGACCTCGCTTTCGAAACGCCATCTCATTAGACCTCACTTTCAAAACGCCATCTCAACATTGAACCGATAAAAGTAGATGTGGCGTAAGACCAATTTAACCGTTTTGATTCACTTTAAAGCTGGACAGTAAAAGTTGCAAGCAATGTGCTCGTCGAGGAAAGCATCGCGTATTTCATTGGGTTTTTCTTTTCGACACAGAATTCTATACCGTCAGCTCAGATAATCGTTTTGCATTTCTGTGACATAAAAGTGAGATACGTGGTATGAAGATACTTCAGATGGTTGCAAGGCAATCGAATCGAATTTAATATTTTGAAATGTGAGTTTTTGCACAGCAACGTCAAAATCATTCCCTTTCATCTCACCTAGTAAAATGTGTAGGCTACTGGCCCTTAAGGGGAATGTAAGCATATAAAAGTGACTCAAGCCACTTGCAGTTAAATTCTAACCAATCAGATATCAGTATTTCCTGTTGACGTAGATGAGTTACCCAAATATGATGTGGCGCGTGTCAAAGTCCATTGTCTTTTCATAGCTATTTTTATCAAAGGCTTATATATGCTTACATTCCCTTTAATCAATAGCCAAGCAATCCTGACTTTAAATTACATATCAAGCATCGCGCTCTTCTTCTTTCAAATATCCAATGTTACTAAGTTCCTTTACTCCCAAGTTCCTGTTCCATGGATGTCCGTTCCGGAATTTGCAAAATCATTCTTTACCTTTTGGTTCCCTGTGATATTGCCTCTTTCTCGTTTATCTTCCCAAAATAAATCACAAAATGGCGACGAAGAAGAAAAAAATCACATGGTCAAGTTTTAAGCCAAAATTATCACAAAGAACGCTCGATGCACTAGAGATCAACAAGTTCGTCTTTCCAACACCCGTCCAGGTAACCTTTCGTTTCTTTACAACATCGAAATTCAGAATTCTTTTCTCAGTATGATGTTTTTAGAGTGAAAGAGTAGAGAGGGCCTATTTTGTTTTTTTTTGCATCGAGCGTTGTTTGTGATAATTGTAGAAACAATTTATCTACATCTTGCATCTCACGCACACTCAGATCTTGTCTTTATTAAGAGAGGAGCAATTCGTCAGGATTTTGACGCACACATTTTTTGCAGGAAGAGGCGTAATAAAGTAGAAAATTAATTGTTAATCTATATTCAACAATTATGGATTAATTTTTTTCAGACGGCATATTATAAAAAATTACTTGGCTGAGAAATAAAGCTATTTACAGAAAGTTAGCTTTTTGCGCATGCAAGTTTGGTGGTCTAAGTCAAATCTTAGCGATGAAATTAGCGGCTGAAAACAATAGAAAAATTATGTAATCCTCTGTTTAACAGCTAGACTAGGTATACCTGTATGGAAAGTTAAATTTTTGTGCACCGCACTTGTGCACCTAGATCCAATAAGAAGCAAAGAAAACAATAGAAATCAGGGACTCGGCGCATGGCACATGTGCCATGCACACTTTTTCTTTCCATACGGGTAGGTATACAAGCAAATTGCAATGCAAAATAATCCTGGGTGCATTCTTTATAAACTCCACATCAAAGATTATGCCAGTAAAATAATAGTTGCATTCAATTTAATCAAATTTCAATAAATAATGTATTATTTTTACCTGATTTTTACGCCAATGCTGAGAAAAGATCTGTAGGCCTAAATGTATGAAATGCATCCTGGAAAAGGATCACTGTGTGCATCACTGTTTGACTGACGTCATAAAGTAATGAATTATTTCAAGATAAACAAATTTTCAAGCCTTTTTTCTTTTTGTAGGAGACCTGCATTCCACTTTTTATGTCAAACAAAGATGTTGCTGCGGAAGCTGTAAGTTTTATTTTTCTAACCTCTTGCTTGTTCTTCTGTGTTTCTTGCTTGTTTTTATTTATTCACCTTCTTGCTTGTTTTTCTACTTTTGATGATTTTGAGAGCAAGAAAATTAATGAAAACCAGGTCCCAAACTTTTTATGACGATAACTATCAAGACTGAACAGTTGCATCAAAATTATTACTGAAGGAAGATTCGTCAAATCTAACTTGGAATCATCTATCTGATTTTCAGGTTACAGGATCTGGTAAAACACTGGCATTTGTCATACCAATAGTAGAGATTTTGATGCAAAGGTAACCTTGACAAGTTTGTAAAATTTGATTTCATTTTTAGTTTCTTTGCTATTTCTTGATGTTAATAGCTCTTAAAGTTTCAAAATGTTGCTTTAAAGGTTAGTGAAAGTTGATAAAGATGTGAGTTTTGGTGTTCTATGCAGGGCTCTGTCATCAGCTCTTTTATTCTACTGCATGTTACAAGGAACAACATGATGGAATGTAACATATGTTTTTTGCATTTATCATTGTAGGGAACAGAAACTTAAAAAGAACCAGGTAAAATAGCCATCATTGTCTATTTATTCTTCAATCTACTATGCATTTAAAATGCTTTTTAACACTATCTTATCATGGTGCTACAGAAGTCAGAATTTACAATATATATATTCAGTATTTATACAATACAGGCCTTATGTTCATTAACATTAAAGAATTCTTAAAGAAGAATCCATAGCCAAGGAAACAGTGCTATCGTACGAAATCCTGCTGGCACTACCACTTGTGGAAACGAAATTCTGTTACAATGCACTACATTTTGTTCCTGATACATCGAGGGATAGCCGTATGTGAGACCTGTACTGTAACATGTACCCAATTAGATGTTTATTCAATTTGACTGCAATTTTTTATTTTATTCACAGATTGGTGCAATAATTTTAACACCAACAAGAGAGCTTGCTGGTCAGATAAATGAAGTTCTTGAGATGCTTGTAAAAGATTGTCCGCTCAGGTATGCATCATATACAGTTATTTCTATTTACATTTTGTGCAAAGTGCATGCATTTGTTACCAACATTTAATTAAAATAGTTCAGCTTATTTTGCAAGCTGTTTATATATATCTGTGCTTCTGTTCATTAATAGTTCCATTAAGGCTCTTAAATACAGTGACAATAACATGAAGAAGACTGATTCAATTATCAATTATATTTCGAGTACTTTTCATAGAACTCAATCTTCTGGTTTTTTATCTGAGACATTCAAATTTTCTGTCCTTGTCGTATTTTGCATCACTTCTGTACTATTCATCTTTCACTGGCTAATAGTTTAGACAACAGTGTTGTGATATGTCATATATACTTGTTGTGCCAACAACGTAACTTTTAGTAATTCTGCATCAATTCAATAATAGTGTTTGACTGGTTTGCAAGGACGGGTTTCCAACAGCGTAGAGTGACATGTTTGCATGAGTTAGACATGAGTCTTTTTCTGTTCAAGGAGAGGTAATATTTTTTCTGTACTTGGAGAGTTTCATTCTCTTGAACACTATACTGTATTGCTTTGTTAATTATTCCCTGGCGCATTTGATCTAAATATCTTTAGTCAGTTGAGCATTGACCGTATTGAGGCATTCTCATTTCTCTGGAATAGTTTCCAACTCCATATTTCTCTTCTGTCTTGCATTTTATAGCCTCATTACACTGACTTTCATCATCAATTTGTGTTTCATCCCATTTGTTGAAAGTAGCAAGTCCATTCCATTGAAATTTGTTATCAACTTGTCCGTCTTCTGATGTTTTATAAGTTGCAAGCCTTTGGTCACCTTTCAAGTCTTGGTTCTGTCGGTCTTGTCCCTTCTTGAGAGACCAGCTCTTTCTTGAAAATGAGATCTTTCTTATAGCTTGTGGGTGTTGTAGCAACCTGCCAATACTTGAAATAAGTGATGCCACTATTCCCATACTAAATGCTCCTGTTAAAATGGTAAATATAAAACTGTAAATATTTATTTTTCCATGATATTTCACATCTCCGTACCCAATTGTGGTTAGTGTTTGGAAATCAAGATATAGAGCATCTACGAAAGATAAGTCATCTGAGAATACTAAATACCATGTTCCAATCATCATCGCTCCAAGAGCTAGTAAAGAGGCAACAAAAAATCTTTTTCTTGCCAAATTCCGAGCTTGCTGTCTTTTAAAGCATTTGCGTTCAATTTTGTTTATCATCCAATCAATAAAGTACTCTATTATTTCCCCAGCCGAGGTGTAGACTGCCAAGGCAAACGGAATTCCTAAACTTGCAAAGAAAATGAGTGATATCTTCCCCAAGTCTGTTTTTGGAGTTGTGTGGCCATATCCTGAAAATTAGAAAATATTATTGAATATTTTTAAGAAAAAGTTCTAATTCTCCTAAAAGAGAGCTTTTATCTCAACGTCACTATTTTGCTGCCATCAATATGACCATCTGTAAGGCTATATTGGGGAGTAAAATATTTCAGGATCTGAATGTATTTGAAAGCAAAGTATCTCTTGTTTGAAGATGAACAACAGGAATAGTCTTCAGACACCTTTTATAGTACCGGGTGTCCCAAAAAACTGCATACCAGTTTGAAAAATTCAGATGCTAAGACTTTTTGCCAAATCGCCTCAAATTTTTTAAAAACTCCCAATAGTAATATTAGATTTTGGTATTTTTAGCATTGTCGGTAACTTGATTGTAGAGCTATAAATCAACAAACGTGAAGTTTCCCATCGACCAAACCAGATGTGGTGAATGAACAGACAGTAATTTATTATTACTTAAAAAGATGATATCATGACAAATTTAATTACCTATCGTTGTACAGCTGACAAGAGTAAACTCCCACCATTTCAGAAGATTAGGTATTCGATAAGAACACTCTACTTCGTCCAGATTCATTTGGTATGCTGTCGTTATATTTAATATTTTNACTGCATACCAGTTTGAAAAATTCAGATGCTAAGACTTTTTGCCAAATCGCCTCAAATTTTTTAAAAACTCCCAATAGTAATATTAGATTTTGGTATTTTTAGCATTGTCGGTAACTTGATTGTAGAGCTATAAATCAACAAACGTGAAGTTTCCCATCGACCAAACCAGATGTGGTGAATGAACAGACAGTAATTTATTATTACTTAAAAAGATGATATCATGACAAATTTAATTACCTATCGTTGTACAGCTGACAAGAGTAAACTCCCACCATTTCAGAAGATTAGGTATTCGATAAGAACACTCTACTTCGTCCAGATTCATTTGGTATGCTGTCGTTATATTTAATATTTTAATATTTAACACATATATAAATAAATATGCACCAGCTAAAGTGTAGATTTCGAATGCAATAGTCAACTTAATGAACTTTTTGATCAATTTTCGTAGTTGAGAAGCCATTGCTCTTCAATTGTAAGAAAATCAGTGTCTTTGCATCAATTATATTCCTTCAAAAGGAGCAAATTCGCAATTTTAATTTTGATCCTCTACATATGATTTATACAGAATTTTCAGCAATATTTTATTCCAGGATATTATAATTGCCTTTAAACTTCATACTCGAGGTCTTTTGCTCAACTTTAATTCTTCACTATGATGTTGCCTTTCTTCTGCAATTATTGAATTCTTGAAAGCACACAAGGCAACCAGTCTTCAATTAGCAACCCTCCCTACCACGTCGAAGTTTGATTGCAACAATTTTTGTTGATTTAAATCTTTATTTCCTGAGATCAAGATCTATTTAGTTTAACAAAAATGTCTCCGTAGCACACTCCTGGTTGATTGTTTACCTTCGTCAGCTAAGAAAGATTTTCCATGACGTTGTTTGCTCTCGTTTGGCTTTCATCCCATGAAGTGTATGCTGAACTTTATCATTTGACATAACATTGATCCTCAAATATGGCAAAATGTACTAACCCCAACTTGAAAGGAATTTCTCATCGTGTTAGAAAGAAATCAAGAGCTCAAGAGGCGAGAAATTGAGAAGCGGGGGATCCATCTTCCTCTCAAGTTATCTCTTTTTATCTTTCCCTAACAAAGATTGTCATCATCAACTTGCTAAGTCTGTCTTTGATGGCCTAAATCTATTCTTGTAATGTCTGTACTATACCAAGTCTATATCTAGTTGATCCATAAACGCAGCAAGACGTACTCCGTACAACTAGAGGTTTCAAATTTTACTTATCGAGGAATCCGTCTTCTTCTCGCGTTACCTTTTATACTTCATTGATAAAGTTTTCCGACGTTTGCTTTCGAAAATCATCCTTGATTAAACCAAGTCTATTCTTGTGACGTCTACGTCTTTGCCTATACCAAATCCCTAATGTACTCATTCCACCTCAAAGTTTCTCGTCTGATCTAGAGAAGAATCTCTCCACGTTCTGCGTTCAATTTTAATCCATCACTACTAAAGACTTCTATCATCTGGTTGCTAAAATCAGCTTTGATTGAACCGACTCTAATCTTGTGATATTTATATCTTTACCAAGTCTATATCTTGTCAATCAACAATCATGGCAAAATACATCCTTTCAACTTGTAGTTTCTCATCTGGCTTTTCAAGGAATCTGCTTAATTTTCATGTTGGCCTTTTATTCTCTACTAAATCAACATTTCTCACCATCTTCTTGCGAATTTCATCTTGGATTGAACGCAGTCTGTTTTTGTGATTTGCACCACAAAATTTAACACATTTATATGTGCTTGTGAATAAGATGTCGTCGTTTTCTTCAATTGTAATTGCGGTTAAAAGAACGATTAAATATGATAGTGCAAACAATTGTTAATATGATTTAAGTAAGTTTTTAAGATTAAGTTTCAGCAATTCTTCTAGTTAAATTTCTTCTTTTGATGAATATGTTTGAGAAAGCTGCTCGCCTTCAACTTCCAACCGCCTTCTATGCTAAATCTAATCTAAAAGACATCTACCGTAAACAACGTTCGTCTTTTTGCTAATTATCACCACTGCAGTCTAGTTTTTTTTTTTATTCTTTAATGACTTATTTTTTCAAAGGTTAGTCTGCTTTAAACAGGTGTTCTTTTGTTTGCTAATGTACCCATGGGTTTTGAAATCAAATAATAATATTTTCAACTGAGCTTTCACATAAAAGACAGGCGATATGAGATCTATTTTCAATCAAGATCAGTCAGAACCTTGCTAATAGTTGATTAATTTTAGCGCTGCAAAATGTCATGTAAATACAGCGAAACTGACCAATTATTATCAGCTGTATTTATTATCAAGTATTTTGGCCTAAGCAAATTCTTAAAGCACAGCAAATAAGTCAACAATAGACTTGGAAAAATTTGAACCAGGAGGAGAAAAATTAAAAACTGCACAACAAATGCGTTTCACAAAATATAATTTACGTGACGCTTGTCATCAAGGGAGCTCCGAAGTAAACTTTATTCATTTTAAGTGAAACAAATTGTGGATATTGCTTATGCCAAAACGCCAAAGCTCTGGTTGGGAGGTGGTGGAAATTTGTCCTTTGAAGATTCATATCTCTACTCTCAAAGCACGAATGTCAACAAACAAGGTATCTATGTTCAAGTTAACTATCGAGTAATGTTTTAAAAATGATTTCGGATTGATTCATGCTAAATTCTGATCGTTAGGGTTGACCAAATCTGTATACTTTTTTTTGGGACACCCGGTATATATAAATGTGCTTCTGTCAATTAAAAATTTCTATTAAGACTCTTGAAAATATTTGCAATAATATAAATAATACTGATTCAAGATACTGATTCAGTTATCAATTACATTTTGACGATTATCAATTATCAATCAATTAATTTTCTTAAAACTCTATCTTCTGGCTTTTTTATCTGAGACATTCAAAGTTTCTGTCCTTGTCATTCTTGCATCACTTCTGTACTTTTCATCTTGTACCAGCTTACTGTTTAGCTGTTAAATGACAGACTTGTGACATGTCATGCTTGTCATACCGACAACATACTGTGAATGTCTGTGATCCTGCATCAGCTCATTAATGGTGTTATGAAAGACTGGTTTGCAACCAAGAGTCACATTTTTACATGAGTTAGACATGAGTCTTTTTCTGTTCAAGGAAGTAATAATTGTACTTAGAGAGTTTAATTCTCTTGAACCTTATACTGTATTGCTTATACATCCACACCATATTACTCAAATTGAGAAGCTATTTCCCTGGTGCATTTTATCTATATATCTTTAGTCAGTTGAGCATTGACCGTATTGGCGCATTCTCATTTCTCTGGAATAGTTTCTAACTTCATATTTGTCTCCTGTCTTGTAATTTGCAGCATCATTACACTGACTTTCATCATCAATGTGTGTTTCATCCCATTTGTTGAAAGTAGCAAGTCCATTCCATTGAAATTTTTTATCTACATGTCCGTCTTCTGATGTTTTATAAGTTGCAAGCCTTTGGTCACCTTTCAAGTCTTGGTTCTGTCGGTCTTGTCCCTTCTTGAGAGACCAGCTCTTTCTTGAAAATGAGATCTTTCTTATAGCTTGTGGGTGTTGTAGCAACCTGCCAATACTGGAAATAAGTGATGCCACTATGCCCATACTAAATGCCCCTGTTGATATGATAAATATAAAGCTGAAAATTGGCAGTTTTCCATTATATTTCATATCTCCGTACCCAATTGTGGTCAGTGTTTGGAAACCAAGATATAGAGAATCTATGAAAGAAAATTCGCCTGAGAATACCGTATACCCTGTTCCAATAATCAACACTCCAAAAGCTAGTAAAGAGGCAACAACAAATCTTTTTCTTGCCAAATTCCGAGCTTGCTGTCTTTTAAAGCATTTGCGCTCAATTTTGTTTATCATCCAATCAATAAAGTACTCTATTATTTCCCCAGCCGAGGTGTAGACTGCCAAGGCAAACGGAATTCCTAAAGTTGCAAAGAACATGAGTGATATCTTCCCCAAGTCTGTTTTTGGAGTTGTGTGGCCATATCCTGAAAATTAGAAAATATTGTTTAATATTTTAGGACAAAAAGTCCAATTCTCCTAAAAGAGAGCTTTTATATCAACGTCACTATTTTGATGCCATCATTATGACAATTTATAGTCTGTGCTGGAGTGCAAAATATTTCAGGATCTAGATGTAATTAAAAGCAAATTATCCCTTGTTTCAAGATGAACGACAGGAATAGTTTTTAGACACCTTTCATAGTACCAGGTGTCCCAGCAAGTTTGAAACTGCATACAAGTTTGAAAAATTCAGACTCTAAGATTTTTTGCCAAATCGCCTCAAAGTTATTAAAAACTCCCAACAGCTAAATTAGATTTTGGTATTTTTCTTACTATTGTTGGTAACTTGATTTTTTAGCTATAAATCAACAAACGTAAAATTTCCCATCAGGCCAAACCAGATGAGGTGAATGAACAGACTGTCATTCACTATTACTTAAAAAGATAATATCATGAAAAATTGAATTACCTATCGTTGCACAGCTGACAAGAGTAAACTCCCACCATTTCAGAAGATTATCTATTCCATAAGAACACTCTCCTTCGTCCAGATTCATTTGGTATGCTGTTGTTATATTTAATATTTTTATTCTTTCTTCTTCATTAAGGTCACTTCTTAATTTAAGAAAGCTTAAGAAGTTTTCATCTACCAAAGCAGTTTGTTTTTCAGGCAAGCATTCTTCCACATATAGAAATAGATATGCACCAACCAAAGTGTAGATTTCAAAGGCAAGATTCAACTTGAGGAACTTCTTGATCAATTTTCGTAGTTGAGAAGCCATTGCTCTTCAGTTGTAAGAAAATAAGTGTCTTTGCGTGAATTATATTCCTTCAAAAGGGACAAATTCGCAATCTTTTGAATTTTGATCCTCTACATATGATTTATTGAGAATTGTCAGCAATATTTTATTCCAGGATATTATAATTGCCTTTAAACTTCATACTCGAGATCATCTGCTCAACTTTAATTCTTAACTATGCTGTTGCATTTCTTCTGCAATTCTTGAATTCTTGAAAGCACACAAGGCAACCAGTCTTCAATTAGCAACCCTCCTACCACTGTGTCTACGTTTATACCTATACCAGATCCCTAACTAACCAATCCATAAATAGGGCGAAATATACTCATTCCACCTCAAAGTTTCTCGTCTGATCTAGAGAAGAATCTCTCCACGTTCTGCGTTCAATTTTAATCCATCACTACTAAAGACTTCTATCATCTGATTGCTAAAATCAGCTTTGATTGAACCGACTCTAATCTTGTGATATTTATATCTTTACCAAGTCTATATCTTGTCAATCAACAATCATGGCAAAATACATCCTTGCAGCTCGTAGTTTCTCATCTGGCTTTTCAAGGAATCTGCCTCATTTTCATGTTGGCCTTTTATTCTCTACTAAATCAACATTTCTCGCCATCTTCTTGCGAAATTCATCTTGGATTGAACGGAGTCTGTTTTTGTGATTTGCACCGTCAAATTTAACACATTTATATGTGCTTGTGAATAAGATGTCGTCGTTTTCTTCAATTGTAATTGCTGTTAAAAGAACGATTAAATATGATAGTGCAAACAATTGTTAATATGATTTAAGTAAGTTTTTAAGATTAAGTTTCAGCAATTCTTCTAGTTAAATTTCTTCTTTTGATAAATATATTTGACAAAGCTGCTCGCCTTCAACTGCCAACTACCTTCTATGTTAAATCTAATCTAAAAGACATCTACCGTAAACAACATTCGTCTTTTTGCTAATTATCACCACTGCAGTCTATTTTATTTTATTCTTTAATGACTTACGTTTTTTTCAAAGGTTAGTCTGCTTTAAACAGGTGTTCTTTTGTTTTGCTAATGTACCCATGGGTTTTAAAATCAAATAATAATATTTTCAACTGAGCTTTCACATAAAAGACAGGCGATGTGAGATCTTTTTTTAATCAAGATCAGTCGGAACCTTGCTAATAGTTGATTAATTTTAGCGCTGCAAAATGTCATGTAAATACAGTGAAACTGACTAATTATTTTCAGTTGGTTTCTTTTGAAGAAGTGAATGACGAGTATTTTATCAGCAAACCGCTAATTACACCCCGTCAGGCGTCAGATATGTTTTTTCAATCTCGACGTTGAATCGAGCTGCAGCGAATTTCCAAACTTTGGTTTTCGTGACCCCAAAGTGTGTCCGCATGTTTGTTCGTAGATTGCAGCTAGACTGATTTCGATGAGTCCCATTAATCGCTCATCAAAACGAGACCAACATCAAACCGAGGCCGCCCATCAATAGTGATAACTATGACCATGTAACCAGTCTAGATAACAGCAACCTCATTTTCAGTTTAGCCAGTTTGTTCACCCATTTTAGACTTATTACAATGAGTCCCAGTTTTCGCTCATCAAAACGAGACTTCCACTGAATTGAGGATGACAGACCTCGCAGAGGCTTCTATTGCAGATGCCAACATTGCAAAGTTTAATTATATATTTAAAGAAAATAAAGGAACATTTTAATTTCAAATGTTCAAACAGGCTTCAGGACCATTTCAGGTACCCAAAGATTGTGGGAGAGAGAAATGACACAAAGAAATGACAACTTATGAAAACTAACAGAAAGACTACCAAAGAACTCTTTTTAAGAGATTAATAAAAATTGTTTTTCGTATAAAATGCTAACTAGATGTACTCTGTTGAAAGTGCCCATCCGAAATTTGTTAATCTTCTAAGGTGTTTATATATACACGGTTCATTAAGAGTTACAAATAATTCTTCAGTAAGCAGTAATGTTTGAAATTGATTTCATGGTTCATGATTTCATGGTCAGACATTAACATTAGAAAAAATTGTGTCATTGGTTGCCTTTTTGATGACTTAGATTTTCGGCATCACGAGGAGCCACGTATGTGCAGGAGTAACCACAGTTTTCTTGCAGTTGAAAAGGGCCTTTTTAAATCATGATTCAGAATTTCTCATAAGCTCTCGTACTCTGGGTTATTTTTTCTCGTTCGTATGTTGTTCAAGCCTCGTTGGAATGGTTTTCAGGTATAAACTCCTCAGTTCGTTTTTCTCAGAAGTAGGCCCATTACCAGGTTGCAATGCGTGGCAAAGGGCTTTGAGTTGCGTATTTTCTTTCCTAACTATACCGGTTCGTTTGGGTTTTCTCTTGAATTTCTTTAAGAGAGAAAATGTTGGTTATTTTTCTTTCATTGTGCTATTAATTTCTTGACAGATATCGTAGGTAGTTCTTGAGTTTATCGGAATTAGCTGTAACTGAAGGAGATTCGTGAAAAGCGGGTTTGATATCCATTGTCGATGATGTATTTTAATTCCTTGTAAGTTCTTGGAGGATTTCGTAGATAATTCTTGGTTATTTGGAACTTTGAATGAGGGAGAAAGCCGACAGAGGATTTAATTTGTAGTTTCTGTTCGTATTTTGTTGCCATTGGTCACAATTTGCTTTCTTGCATTCCACGCCTTAAGCTCCAGCTTTTCTGCCCAAACGATAAAACCCTTATAATTTTCTTTCCATTAATCTCAGTCACTAATTTCACTGCTGCTGTTATAAGAGAGGCGATAATTCCCAGACCAAAGACATGCAGAAGCTTGATTATAAACTGCATCAAATCATCATGCTCTGCCATTGGGTAAACATCCCCGTATCCTATTGTCGTAAGGGTCTGGAACCAATAGTACGTGCTGTCAATCATAGTCAAGTTACCATACTTTTTCGTTGTGTTGATATACGACACACAGAAAAAGAAGACGAGAAANACGATAAAACCCTTATAATTTTCTTTCCATTAATCTCAGTCACTAATTTCACTGCTGCTGTTATAAGAGAGGCGATAATTCCCAGACCAAAGACATGCAGAAGCTTGATTATAAACTGCATCAAATCATCATGCTCTGCCATTGGGTAAACATCCCCGTATCCTATTGTCGTAAGGGTCTGGAACCAATAGTACGTGCTGTCAATCATAGTCAAGTTACCATACTTTTTCGTTGTGTTGATATACGACACACAGAAAAAGAAGACGAGAAAAACCAGCGTCATTGCAAAGAATGTTTTTGCTGTTAGCCCTCTGGGATCTCGTCTTTTTAGGCATTTAGTTTCGATGAAGCAGATTAAATTTCTAATGGCTTTTGTGACGAGTTCGGATGATGTCGTGTACATAGCTATTGATAACGGAATTCCAATTGCCGCGTAAATTATGGTTGTCATTTTCCCAATTTCTGTTTTTGGTGTTATTCGGCCATAACCTGTGTGGGAAAATAAATAATTAATATACATTCACATGATTAAAATATGAAATTTTAAAGTCTTCCTGCTATAGGGCTGGTTTCCAGTTAGAAAGTTTTGAAGAACATACTTACCTTGGAGTAATCACTGATGAATTGCTCAGGTTTCGCTTTCTCCGTTGCCTCCCTTCTCCTTCGCAGAGGAGCTGAAATAGTTCAACCGTGAATTAAAGGGTTTGTGCAAGGTTGCATTTGCAAAGAGCAAGAACATCTAAAAATATCCCATTCAAATCTTCAAATCGAAGTTGCAAACGCGCCGTGGAGAATGGGTAGCCAAAGAAACAATGCTGTGTCTGAGTGTTTTCTTTGTTCTACTTATGTACCAACAATGACCTATTCATAATCATCTATTGTGTGAAATGTGGCTATTTGCTACGTTGCTTGCAGATAATATGTGGCTAACCGTCACTTGTTTTTACCACTTTTCGGCAATTTTAACAAATAATGTTTTTTATCAACATTTTCCCCATCCAAATGATATAGCCAGAGCTAAGCTTATCGAAGCAGTGTCCTGCTCCTTCCTCTCGATACGACCACACCTCGTGATTCCTTTTGCCTGGAATTACAGGGAGTTGGCGACTATTCTCACTCTCTGTAGCAGGTTCGACAGGGCGGGGACCGGGGACTCGAATCACCAACCTTCAGATTGGTAGTCAAGCGCGCTACCCTGAGCCATCCCCCATACGAGGCCCTGAGCCACCCCCCATACGAGGTACAGCAAATACATTTTATGACCTGCCTGCATACAGAACAAACACTTATGGGTAAATATTATGGGTTTTGCAGTCGTGCATGAGTTTGAAATAACAATGCGTGCTGGGAAAGTTGTTTTGAACTTCTAAGCTATTTATTTATTCCAAAAAGCAAAAAGTAAGCTTGTTCAATCATTAATATTTTCATGTATGCGTTTACTCACCTATTGTGTAACACGTTACTGTCGTGAACTGCCACCATTTTGCAATCGTGTCATGATTTATTTTACAAATTCTTTCTTCAGTTGTCACGAAGAAACTTTTCGTCAAATTTAAAATCCTTTCCTTTTCATCTTGTTCGATATCTTTCTTGTTGTTCACATATTTCGAAAATGATTGATATTTACTGGTGTTGTTTGTACGCTTTCCCTTACATTCCTCGATATAGATGAA
>REGM01000001.1:4218131-4255698 GCA_004194415.1 Aurelia aurita | reverse complement strand
TCGCGGCTAATTTAATCTTAATAACCCCAACCTATGGCCACAATATTTTTCAAAAAGCAATCCACGCGTCTCCTACCGCCCATGCCTTAACGTGATAGGTGACTATCTGTTTTCATGTTTTAAGCCTTTCTGGTCTCCTATGAACCATTTAGCTGGATTTAAATGCGAGATTTCATGCACAGCTTCTCCCACTTCAGCTCCAGTTCAGTGATTGCATCGCGAAATCGCGAAGAGGATTCCCTCTATCCGCCATCTTCCAGAAAAGTAGCGCGCCGTCCCAGACCTCTGTGAAAAGGTCTATTGTGATATTGCATGCAGAATAGCAGTTCGCAGCAGTTCACAGAATCAATCTATTGCGACTTTGCATGCAGAAAGCAATTTGAATAATGGGAGGTAAACTGCTTTTTAACGACACCACATAGAATTTGCAAGCACTGGTGGCTGCATTCAGATATAAGTTTTGTTTGTGCAAATCTTGCAACTTCATTCCATTTTGTTTTTTCTCTACATCAATTGTCTTAAAATATCTCTTTCGCAGTAGGTTTCACGTCTCCTCGATATACTTCAACTCGGCATTAGTGATATTAAACCAGGTCAACATTCGAGTGAACTAATGGAAGATATAAGTTATGTTTATGAAAATCTTGCAACTTCATTCCATTTTATTTTTTCTCCACATCTTCGTCAATTTTCGAACCTATCTCTCTCTCACAGTATGCTTTACGTTCGTAACTATCTAATTCAATTCAACATTCAGGTTATAAAACCAAGTCAAAACGTAAGTAAGTTTATCGAAGATATCTTTGGTGTTTGTACAACTTTTGCAACTTCAATTTGCTATTTTTCTTTGCTTCTTTGTCAGTTGTCTCAAAATATCTCCTTCGCAGTAGACTTCAAACTTCTCTCTTTCCTTCGACTGTACGTTCAGATCTCAAAACTGGTCAAACTTTAAACGAACAAAGCTAAAATGAGCTATTTCATGATCAATCCCTCTGATTTTGATTGCCATCTTCAGATTTCTTTGGTAATCTCAATATTTGAATTCTATTTCGGTTGAATCTGCTTACAAAATGAGACATCTGGTGGGTACACAGTAATTTTTTACGGCGCTTATTGGCAATCAAAACACAATACTAGTCTAGCCTAGCCACTTTCTGTTTGGCTCATTTCAACATACAACTGGCTATGGATTCGCGTTACATATTTCGATTATCAACAGATGTATTAAGTCACATTGATTTATCCTGATTTTACTGCCATGGGGCATTGATTTTATTGCCAGAAGACTTTACACTGGTCTCTCAGCCAGTTACAAATTTAGAGTCTATGTCGACTCGTCCTGTTTTCTTTGTATAAACATTGCACAAATGCAAAATTGATCTAAACTAACTATTTATAGATTACAATTCTCCAGGCAAGGCAAACGACCGAAAACAGATTGTATAATCTTGTCTATAAATTAGCACTGTATTTGAATTAAGGAGCCATCTGCTGCACAATCGTCTATAAGGATGGCTCTGAGGCAAAAGAGTCTTAATTAGGGTTTTCCAAAGAACAATGGCAAGGTCGCTCCAAAAATAGTCTCCAACTGAGATTGTGTCTGGCTTCCTCAACTCAAGTCTTTTTTTAATTTCTTGCTTCAACATTTGGTCGAAAGGCCTATCTAATTTTTAACACATTATTTGGCCCCCAAAAGTGTTGGTGCCTGCAAATGCATGGCTTATAGGTCGACACACATCAGGGTAATTCAAAACTATTTATACAAGATCATGCTTTCAGATGCTGTTAATCTGTTAGATTTATGTTTGATATCTTAACTTGATTTTACTTTGAGCATCACCTTTTTCACAATTTTAGGGCACACATCATTGTTGCTACACCTGGAAGACTGGTGGACTTATTACAACGAAAAGATGAACATGTTGACCTGAGATCTTGTTTTAAATCTCTAGTAGGTCATTAGTTATTTTTTATCAGTTTGCTTTTCCTATTAAAACAATAGACTCATTACAGAAGTCTCAGTATCGCTCATTGAATTGGATGATAAAATAAAAAAATCAGATTAAAAATATTGAACGAATACAAGGAATCATGTCGTAAGTCTAATAGGGCAATATGATATCGTGTTTTCAGATATGTTATAAGCAGAGGAATTAAGTAATCTCCTTGGTCATATTCATCTTCTCTTTCTTGTGTAAAACCAGGGTGTGATAAAACATTCGCAGGCACTGGTTTGTTCTGTTGATAGAAACATACAACACTACACAAGGACCCCCGTTTTACGTGCACCTGAAGTCAGTTAGGCACCCACGTTGCATCACGCGCGATAGGAAACGAGTTCGGTGTTTGACTCACCTGTAATGTATGTATTAATTCTCTTACCTTCTGCTTGTTATTCAGCTTGAAACAGGCCTAAATGAGCCCGCTGCTCCATGTGAGCTTCCGTCGCCATTTTGTTATTTCAACTGCCAAACTGTCCGCCTGCGACACCGAACTCGTTTCCTATCGCGCGTGGTTGCATTCATTGCATGTCTTAACGGAAATTTTTACATATTCGTATCTACATCAATAAAGCCTGGTTCCCACAGTGCGATANGGTGTTTGACTCAACTGTAATGTATGTATTAATTCTCTTACCTTCTGCTTGCTATTCAGCTTGAAACAGGCCTAAATGAGCCCGCTGCTCCATGTGAGCTTCCGTCGCCATTTTGTTATTTCAACTGCCAAACTGTCCGCCTGCGACACCGAACTCGTTTCCTATCGCGCGTGGTTGCATTCATTGCATGTCTTAACGGAAATTTTTACATATTCGTATTTACATCAATAAAGCCTGGTTCCCACAGTGCGATAAATTATCATCGCTTTCCTCATTGCCTACTTTTCAAGTGAGATGGAAGTTCACCTTTCACTGGGAAAGACATTTGACTGTAAAGCATGATTTTTAGGACCAATGTGAATCAGGCTTTACAGTCAAATGTCACTCCCAGTGCAAGATAAATTTTCATCGCATTTGAATAATTGGCGATGAGGAAGCAATAATAATTCATCGCGCAGTGGGAACCAGCCTTAATCAGATGATGTAAAGTTGAAGACCCTCTGCTAATCATGTAGCTTTGCACGCCGTTGCTGTCCCAGAATGCACTGCAAATGGACTGTTAGATTATCTGAAAGTCTCTGATGCTAGGCCGATGTTGTGCTGTTTTCTCATGCGCAGCACGCAAAGCCTCGTGGTTAGCAGAGGGTCTTTAAAAGCAGTCTGCCCCCTTTGGCTGTAAGTTTTTGTCACTGGAGCGAAATTCATGCATCACTGAGTCTCTATGACCTTGCGTTCTTTGGATAAAGCAAATAAGCGCACACGTATGGAATATTCAATAAAGATCTTTATCGATGTTATTTTCATTCATTAAGGGGACAGGCTGACATCAATTTTGAAAATACTTCAATAGCGAAGGTTGCCAAAATTCCTAAGGATCTTTTTCTGAGCTTGAAGGCTTTTTTACTTGAGGTCTGTTGGACGATAGTTTGATGATTAATACAACTGCAATACTAGAAACAATATTTGTCCATGTAGTTTATCTTTCCATTTATGCATTTAGTTTAGTGTGATGCAGAACTTGTTTGTTTTGTAGGAAGTTCTAGTTTTGGATGAAGCAGATCGTTTGTTGGATTTAGGTTTCAAAACAAGGTATGAATTTTTATTTCTGTAGCATAGCATCTGTTTCCTCACTCAATTACTTTTGATAAGCTGCAAATTGTCATTAAAAAAATTGCAAATTATTTTATTATTTAATGTAAGATAATCTTGAGATAAACNTTCTGAGCTTGAAGACTTTTTTACTTGATGTCTGTTAGACGATATTTTGATGATTAATACAACTGCAATACTAGAAACAATATTTGTCCATTTAGTTTATCTTTCCATTTATGCATTTAGTTTAGTATGATGCAGAACTTGTTTGTTTTGTAGGAAGTTCTAGTTTTGGATGAAGCAGATCGTTTGTTGGATTTAGGTTTCAAAACAAGGTATGAATTTTTATTTCTGTAGCATAGCATCTGTTTCCTCACTCAATTACTTTTGATAAGCTGCAAATTGTCATTAAAAAAATTGCAAATTATTTTATTATTTAATGTAAGATAATCTTGAGATAAATGTGTTGCAACTGTTTCTGCAAATGAAAATATATTTCGTTTATAAAATATTGAATACAGGATGAAAATATGTTTTTTGAAAATATGTATTAATAGTTTATTTATAACGGAAATGTATGTTTAGTATTTAATTACCTGTCAAGGTTTCGCCTACTATTGAAACAAATTGAATCCTTCACTGTTATTATCATCCATAGTTCGTGAAATTATTGAATGATATTTTCTTGTAAAGCAATGCTTTACATATTTAACGTACAGTACCTCGAGTTCCACATCAGCAAAAGATTTACACAGCACATTACACATTACACAACACGTGTTCGAGAGAATTTATTGACGGATAGGAACTCTCGCGCTTTCAAGCATCTTTAGAGTTCAGAATTGCACGAGAATGCTTGTTCGGAGGATTGTTCCACAATTCTGGACTCTACCCCATCTTCGTATCAACTTGAGATTAAAGAACCATTGGTAACCATGATCCTTTTTGCGCCCAAATGAAAAACAAAACAAACAGAACTTAGGCTAGAAATAACTTTCCTATCATAAGAAAGTCGACATTGGGGCCGCAATGGATCTTGGTTAGCTGTGTGTCTTAAAACTCTTTTGATTGTAACTTTGCCATACTATGTGTTAACTGTTTTAAATTCATTGTATATTTAGATTTAACATGAAGACTGTCTTACAATCGAAACATGTCTATGAAAATTTAAAATGTCCAGATTTTTGTCAAATTTCGAACAAGTTTGTTGCTATTAAGATCATATAGAAAAGAAACATTTGGAAATGGCGTACCATATAATGTTCTAGGGTATTTATTATAACATGTATAACAACATTATTGCAAGAATTTTCTTTATCATGCCACAGTAAACAATTTTCAAAAGAACTTCGATACCAACGAAAGCTTCTATTTCTTTTATAGCATAAACACAATCCTCAGTTTCTTACCAAAACAAAGAAGAACGGTGAGTAGATCATCTATTGTTCTAGAATCTTTTGTTGACAGATATCCTCAAAATTCATGTCAGCAACTCGTAATGTCCAACCATAGTCCAACAAACAAGCAAAAGAGGAACGTGTTCTGTGTTTAGTTTATTGCCAGCATTTTACAGTGTATGGTTGCACTCTTTCTTTTTAATAATAAAAACCTTCTCATATAGATTTCAGCAGTGTAAAATACGCTAGGTAAAGATCTAACAATCCAAAATGTTATTATCGCTATGTTGAGCAGCAGCTATTATGTTCTTCGGAAGTGAAATAGAATGATTTACCAGTTGCCATGCTCAAACAAAAAGTTCTTGACGTAAACTCAAAATATCTCATGTCCGCTGATGTAAGCAAAATCCTCTTAAATTATCTTTAAACATGTCATGTGTAGTGACTGTTGCAGCCAAAGCAGTCAGTTTCTAATAGAGACTGTCTTTTTTGTAATTCCAGAACTAATCAGTTTGTAAACGAGACCGTCTTTCTTCTAATTCCAGGGACTCTTTTCTGCGACCCAAACAAAAGAGACCGAAGACTTAATGAGAGCTGGTTTACGGAATCCTGTCAGAGTCGTTGTCAAAGATGAAACGGTTACCCCGGTAAGCAACTTAGCATGAAAGTATTCAAATCAGTAAACAAATTTTGACCTTGATTAGGAATTTGTTTGCGTTCATATCTCATCGCTGAATTAGTCAAAGATGGGCGAAGAATTTTGATGCGATTTTCAGGCAGGCTCAACAATGCGAGAAGGGGTTGCACAAAAGTTGTTTGCAGTCTGTATTTATTATTAGGTACCCGCCGGATGATCACTTGAAATCCTATTCTGGTAAGGAACCAGTGCAACTAAATAACGATCTCAGGAACACGTTTATGTACGTAATTGTAAACTTTGCTAACATACTTTGCAACAATCATAAGGCTAACATTATGTGACGCTAAACGCTAAGAACCTGCAACTTTACCTTCTCTTTCAGCTTTGTTTCTGTAGTATGAGAATTCAAAGTAATTGGACTTACCCGTAATTGGCTAAATGTACCGTGTTTGATCAACAAGATGAACTCATTCGAATGAAAAGCGCCAGTCGTTCGTATGCATTAGACAGTTGTTGGTTGACAACGAACACCCAATGAGAGAAGATAACAGTATACCAACACTACACCTCTATCTATCGTCTATTTTCTAAACTTCTCCTATCTTGACTACAATCTGTCCAAATTAATTTAAATTTCTATTAACAATTGATCTTATCTTCTATTTCCCCATAGTTTCAATTTTTTACAGAGATTAGCGGCCTAAATTGTTGTTTATAGACTTTGGCTTTTGCCGTCATCATAGTTTAAGGCTTAAGAAAATTGATATGATTGCAACAATGAATCATTTTGGTAAAACCAATCTCACTTATGACTTTTTTCAGGAGAACACAGTTGCAGGTCCCTTTATTCTTTTGAAACATTACATAACATTAGCCAAATTTCATAACATTGAATCGATCGATCAATCTTAATTCCTGGCATTGTTTCTCATGAAATTGAGTTATTTGGTGTAATGATCGACACTCGAACCCAGACTCCTTTGTATATATAATTTAATACTTCCGTCATGTTATGTTCATGTTGATATTTAAGATGGCGTGTTTTGTGTCGCAAACCTGCGGGCACAATAGTATCGAGGAAGAATACAACATTTGGTTCACAGTAGCCCTTTAGACAAATTGTCTGGGTAGACGAACACATAGACGGACAAAATCAGACGACTTGTACGTTGAAAATTTTGTCCGTCCCGTTTTCACACCTTCATTCGCAATTCGCAAATCGCATGCGATCTTTTGTTTGAAGTTCGCATGCGAACGTTCGCAATGCGATTTTGACCTGTTCGCAAGGTTTGATTTCTTGCAAACCATTGTCCCTGATTGAAGGCACTTTGTGAAACAAAGAGACAAAGGGGACAAGCGCTATCAAAAAGAGATAGATTTGATTGGCTGAATAAACGATTGAAATTCGTGCGAACAACTTTGAAGTGTGTATTGAAGTCGCATGCGTTCGGAATTCAAAATTCGCAAATCGCATGCGTTTTGTGAATTGCGAATGAAGTGGAAATGGGCCTTAAAACGACTTGTCTGTCGAGATGATTTGTTCTTCTTCTGAAGGGCTATTGATGTTGTTGTTGTCGTTTCAGTGAGGTATAGTGGGGTTATAGCAGTTTATATCATGAGGTAGAGGAGCAAAACTGCTGGTCCTGGGTCCTGTAGTGAACCTAACTCGTTCTACCTAGCAGCAGTCATAAAACTTTGCCCAAGATAGTTACTTATGCTCAATAAAACTACGACACAGGCCTCATTAAAAGTATTCTGTGACTGCGACGAGCAAATGACTGGGAAAAATGTGCCTGCAATCAAATCACTCTGAGTACAGTAAAGATGGCAGCAACAAATGTGGAATGATATTTTGTGCCTGCGAGCGGCGCTCGTGCACTCGCACACGTTAATGAGGTCTGCTACGACACTTTTGTAATCGAAACATTTTTAACTTCTGTGCCCTTTCTGTTTCAGTCGGATAACAGGACGCCAAGTTCACTTGAAAATTTCTACATGGTAGGTTGAAAATCTAAATAATATGTCAATCGTCTTCTAAGCTGTAGATACCGGGTGACCCAAAAAAGAACTTCACGAGCTCACCGATGCTGGCTACGAAATTGCTGAACTTGCCAATTTCTTTCCAAACACCCTTATGTAGACTCACTACATAGTCCCAGTTATCTCAACAACAACGAAAACAGCACTTTTTTACACTTAATTGAATTAACCCTAATGCTGCCATTCCGTTGAATATCTGTTAGTTTTCATACTTTTGATCGATCTATTTTATTATAGATATGTGAAGGAGATGAAAAATTCAGCCAGTTAGTGGCTTTCCTGAGACTACACAAGGTACTTGCTTATATTTTATCGATAAAATTATTCCACCAGTGTTATCGTTTTTATATCTCTGCTTGAATATTTATCTCGAAATCTGTAAAGATAAGGATCTGTTTTAGAAGCATTTTATCTAATTTTATGATACCTTTTAGACAAAAATAATAAAGCCTACCATGAATGTTTGAATAGATCGTAATTTGTTATCGTTTTCCTTGGCCCAGAATGTTGTGTTGTCTATCGTGCATATAAATATTACTTAGATATCGCAGGAAGCTCATAGAAAATACACGACTGATTTAGGCCTGTTTTTCTCAAGTAAGCTCAAGTAACTTCATAGAAGTCCCGTATGTAAACACATCATAACGAGGCACTACAACAACAACAACTATAACAGGTAACAGCACTTGGTGTCAATCAAAGCCAGTTGATGCTATTGTGATAGAATCAGCCCTTGTTTATTCATTTATTTACCTTCAAGAAACACCTTTTATGAGACACATTAAATAAAGTAGACTCACGTTCGGCATATTCCATCTTCAGACCTCAAGATTCATATTCTGTCTATGCTTTATCTGTTTCTGATTCTTGATTTCTTTATTTTCAGGAAGAAAAACATATCCTGTTTCTGAACACTTGTGCTTGTGTGGAATATTTCATACGAATGTTGAAATTGTGAGTTCACATTGCGAGATTCTACTACTCAAATCCGTCATTTCAACATTTTCAATTTGTTTTACTTGCATCAACCAACCGTCTACAAATACATGCTGTCGTGTTTACAAGCACTTAAACTTATACTCGCTAGTCACTGACAGGTATTTGTGCCTCATAAGGATAGATTTTTCTAGGAATAAACCGTCTTTAATTGGGTGCAGTTTTGGTAAACAAATCCTTTAATTTTTTTTTGAAATCGAAATTCCTTAAATGTCTGCCGTCCAAAGAGGGTATGAAATTGTCACAAGAGGGTATATAAGGGCGTACCCCTGTATAAAAGACGGTGGAGCAACCCCCTTGGAAATTTATGTAGATCTTGGTCGCATGTACGTTGCTATTAAGGGCTCTTATCCAACCATGTTCCTTTTTGTGCCCTTTTTATGAAAATGAAGATTTTGTGGTCTATGAAAATGGCTTCCACAATAGAATAGAATTGTACGCGCAAAGGCTGCTGGTTGAATAAGAGCCTTTAAATGTTGGCCTAGAAGTTGCATGCTTACATGTCCTGGTATTGATTTCTGAATTTCTACCTCACAAATATTTGTTTTGTGAATCATTCTTCCAAAAATACTGATCTATCTTATTTACCAACTCGTCAACGTGTTCAATTCCAATAAACATCAAATTGCGTCAGAGTCAACAAATTTGATTTTCAAGATGAGCTAATTCTAAATCGTACAATGAAGCTGAAAGTCCAAATTGTTTTGAGTAAACAAGTAAACATAACAGGTTGTTTATTGACAAGATCTTAAAGAATTGGATTGAAATGACGCATAAAGTCTTCTCTGATAGATTTTGTCAAGCAAATATTTTCTCTTCTACTACAATTAATGTTTAATATTCATCAACTGCAATCCTGGACAAAAATTTTACGCAAATTGACGCTGTCATTGAGTGCAGAAGATTAGCGACTTTATGTACAATGCTAACTTTCTATCACCTCCCCTCCCCTCCCCCGTCGCCATTCCCCCCATTTGATATTGGTTCATTTTTGGAGCAAGGCAGTGAACTCCAGCTCAAAATAACAAAAATTTGGAAGAGGGGTGCAGACTTTCTCAACATAATATTTTCCAGGATTTTAGCTTGATTGTAACAACTTAATTCTTTTACTTTGTAGAATCCTGAAGAAGTCTGATCTGCTTGCCCTACATGGGAAGATGAAAGGAAGAAGAGGGAAAATATTCGATCTGTTTCGCTCTAAAACAAAGTAAGATTAATTTTACTCTTGGGTTGTTCTGTTTAAGAAATCCTTAGTAGGAAGGGATGTTATGAGCTAAATGATTTGCAGGAAGATTTCGTATCCCAATGTATTTAACAGTTTGATGTCAAGTGCCACTTTCTGGACACAAATATGATACGAAGGAATCTCTTTATTAAATTGCCAGAGCAAAAGCTTAAGGGAGGGTCTTGGGATTTTGATTCTTGCAACAAAAACATGTATGATCCCTTAGCTGCTTTTCGATACGTTAGTCAGCGCCTGCGAATTTTGCAGCATACATTATCACACGTGTTGCAGTACACAGTGCTCAATTTGAAATAATGAAATGTGTTGCTGCAGTATATTTCTAAACTTATCCCAACTTCTTTGCTTATTAACTTTTATAGGGGCATCATGATTTGTACTGATGTAATGGCTAGAGGTGTCGATATCCCAGAAGTCAATTGGGTCATCCAGTATGACCCACCCAGCCATGCAAGGTAAACTTACATAATTAATTTGCAAAGTAAACCTAGCATCCCTTTTCTGTCATTCAAATTATATTTAGATTCCCAATAAATCTGAAATTTGTACTGAGTGATTAAGAAGCAGATTACGCCAAGTTTTAACAGTCAAAAGCTACACTATGCGCCAGTGAGGAGAAGAGCTATGTTTATGAAATACGAATATAGAAAAGCATTTGACTTAGCAGCCCTATTCCATTCTACTAGTCCGCCTATGTGGTGATTCATGAGACCATTATCGTAAGATCTAATTTAGGAAATATGTTCTTAGTCAAGCCGATCCATTCGATATGTCAGATGATTCGTAATTATCTAGAGTAATCAAGGCGTTATGTAAACTGCTTAGCTAAAATAAGATCATCGTGTTCGTCGTGGTATCTTGATATACTTTAAAGTAAAGCCAGAATAGCTATAAGAAGCCCCTTCTCGAGCTTAGCTTGACGAAAGCTTTTAATTATTAGGGATTTCATTGAAGTATAATTAAATGGGCTGATACACACGAAAGACAGATTAACTGCATTTTTTTAGTCTCTGAAACTTTATGACACCTTTCTTTCTTTGACGATAGTTTTGGCAACTTTCTGTGCAAAATTTTAGTCTAAACATTCTTCAAATTAGTATTCGTTGTCTTTGGGTCCTTACTGTATCATATCTCTATTCTAGTTCCTTTTTGCATCGTTGTGGAAGAACTGCACGCATTGGACACACAGGTATGCCCTGCTGTTGCCTGTTATTCTAAAATCAAGATGGAATTCTTAGGAAATTGTTCATTAATGAAGATAATGTATGCGTTTCACCCATACTGTTCCCTCTCTTCGATCCGGTATCCTTTCACCGCCTCGTTGCTCTTAGATTTCCCAAAATATTCATTGCAAGGAAATTCTACTTCTCTATCTCCTTTCTCCAAATCTGTGGTATTTATTGCTACAATTTTTCATGGTAGTACATTATATGAAAATGCGTTAACTTTAGCCAAAACCACTTACCAATGATGCAAATTTTTTGCTTGTGTCATGATTACAAAAGACAAGCAGAGTTCAGTGGTATGAGATGTCTTAATTCATTGCAGGACAAAACATTGGAAATACGTACATTCATTAAATTCAAACATATTTGCAGCCTACAAATTATTTCAATAAATTACTTGAATTCTTATTTACAAATTTCACATTCAGAACAAGGTTTATTGATTAGTATATCGTAAAATTGGTAACATGAATCAAGATTCTTTATTCATTTATTCTTTTATATTTTGTATTTTATGACATTTTTTATGATCTTGTATTTTGCAGGAAACGCACTTGTTTTTCTTCAACCTGCCGAGGAAGCATTTGTCGATTTCATCAAAATCAACCAGAAGGTGAAATATGTTTTTAATAATCGAATTTATTTATCATCAAACTCTTATTCAATTCTGTTCATTATTTTATTCTTAGAAGGTCTGACCGAACCAGACTTTAATTTGCATTTATTTTGAGTTTTCCAATTACACGCTTTGCCAGCGTTACAATAACAAAGTCAAAACAAAGCGTGTCTTCCTGGCCACTTCAACTTTTTAATTTCGTAGAGTCTGTCGTGTTGCCATTCCGAAGTAAATACTTTATAAAGAACGCGTGTGTTTCAGTAGCTCTTTGTTTTATTTTTGGATTTGTTTTTATTTATTGTATAGACACAAAGCAGAATATACGCGAGCGCGGCAGAACGCAATATTTCAATGTTTTTTTTTTAGTAGAGCAAGCATGAGAAAGTTTTTATGAGCGGGAAATACTAAACTAAGAAGAGCTTGTGAGATAATGTAATATTTCAAATCTAAACCCTTTTCCACTTGCAAACCTTTCAGATGCAGAAGTTTTCAAAGTACTGACTCCCAAGCTTGCGCGCGAACTCTTACGATTCATCGATACGATTTTCGAATGTAAACAACAGTGACAGAAGCTATAACGCCACTCAATCGAACACTTCGTACAAAATGTACAAAAATATTGCTCGGTCCAGACTCTTTTTTAGAGTAGCTAAAAAGTCTATTAAGCAGTATGTGCTGAGAAATGTTTTTTAAAAAGTTGACAAACAATTTCTGCTCCCCACAAGCAAAAAATATTTGTCAAGCAATGTTTTTCGAAGTGGCCAAAGGGACAAGCTTTTTGCTTGCCACGCAAATCTCAGATGTTTAGCAAAGGAATTACAGATTAACAACGTAGATGGTCTTGCAGTAAGCCTACGCCAAGATCAGCGTTGCAGCATCATAAAGACACCTCCTAAAATTTAAGATAAGAGGATAAAACAGATTACCTCGGATGTGTCAGATAACTTTGATATTTATCTTGTTTCTCCTTGGGCAACTTCTCTTCTTAATCTAACGTTTTGATGTTTCTTGATTCAGGTACCACTGCAAGAATTTGAGAAGATTGAAGAAGCGCCAGATATCTCAGTCAAATTGAGAAAACTCGCCTCAAGAGACAGGTGACAATTAATAAATAACAAACGATTCGAATTCTTTTATATGAAGCAGTTCGATCACCTGTTGGGATCATCACAGCGTAAAATGAACACCGATGCTTATTTAATTCGATTACTTGCAATAAATCTGTGCAAATTCGCGAAATCTCTTTCACTGATTTGCGCAAATGCTGTCTAAGGCGACTCCCATTTTGAATTGTTTATTGAAAAGCAAAATAATAATTAATCTTAGGAATTCTGATGTTGTAATTAATTTAATTTTGATCACAGCTGTAGATCTGTTCATATGCTCAACAGATCGATCTGTGTATGCTAGTCTGTCTCTGACCTCAATAACACATGGTGAAGTGAAGGTGAAGTTGCGGTTTTTTGCGCCAAGCGCTGGGATCGCAGAAATAGAGAAGACCTAATCGAGTCCGCGACCCCTTGTCATGACGCTCAAGTAGTGGGGCTCTACCTGGGATCGAACCCTGTCCGCCTGACTGTTCTGGCTGCAAAGTCAGAGGATTACACCACTGCGCCACAACACATGATCCTGCTCCAAGATTGCTCAAAATAATGTCCCGTTATTTGAAAAGTCATAGCAGGGAATTTTTTTACCCAAGCCCATATCAATTTAGACAATTTAAGACTGAGATAGTTTCTTCGAAATGTTAGTTTTTATTCAAGGAAGAACCTTCTTTCGATTTAATAAATATTTCCTCTTGCGGGAAAGCTGGTAAATAGCCGGAAACGTTTAATCAAATCCTATAACAATAAATTGGTTGTAACGGGATGATAGCTATTTATTGAAAATTTTCAAGTTGACAAAACTTTTTCTGCAGAATTTTAAAATGCTCTTCTATTTAAGGTTTTTTTACTGTTTCAATTTATTTTCAGGGACCTATACGAGAAAGGAATACGGGCATTCGTATCATTTATACAAGCCTACCAGAAACATGAATGTAGCTTGATTTTCCAGTTTAAAGGTAAGACCAAAGTTCTTTTAATCTTGACCTTGCTTAGATATTCTATAAAAATTCTGAAATGAATGTCTGGCAATCCTTTATCGACTACATAATTCGTTGGTGGTATTGCAAAAGGTTTTCGTCTCCCTTGCTTCTACTATTGAGAGCGGTTGGGCAAAGTTGAGAGAAAATGTCTGCTTAAAATGGAACCCCGAATATTTGACGGATTAACTGCTAGCGTTCTCCACTTCAGTTAGCTCCAAGCGACATATTTATTGCATGTTTGTATCCATCCTGGGTCGGAGAATGTCGGCCAAATTTATAATAGCCAATCAGAATGACAGCCAGAAATCAAGACCCGTGCGTTGATTGGTTAAAATCAAACAATAGGCGGCCGCAATTATTCAGAGCAATCGTCTTCTACTATTCCCAAAGCCCTGAAATTATTTGCCAAACATTTGAGGTTTGCTTTCAAAGCAACGTTTCCTATTTTGCCACGTCTCAAAACATTTCTTGAGAAGCAGAATGTCACAGATCAACTTTCTGAAAAATGTTTGTCAATGCTTTCTCAGCAGTGTTTGCATCGTTGCCAAACAGAAAAGATTTAGATTGTCGAATGATAGTGGGCAATAGTTGCTCGTTTGCCCAAATATCCTCCGATCGTTTTTTCAAAGATTACCTTGACCAAGTGTCCAAGTGACCAAGTGTCCGTTAATGCTGCTGACTGTAAATAGAAAACGCTGCTTTTAGACACCAAAAGCCAATTTTTTATTTATGGAGGAAATGGAATTTGAAAGTGTCAGTAGCAGCTGCAACCCAAGAGTAAATATCACGCCATTTCGAATGTTTTTTATCGTTTTAAGTAGTTTTGAGATTTTCATTTCCTGATTTTAAGTTTAAGTCTCTTCTTCGTTTATGAATTATTAAAAATATATACAAGTAAGCAATTAATTTATTTAATTTTAGATTTGGATTTCGCAAAACTTGCAACTGGTTTTGGGCTGCTGCAATTACCGAAAATGCCGGAATTGAAAGGAAAGAAAGTAGAAGGATTTAAAAAAGCAGATGTCGACATAAACTCAATCCCTTATCAGGATAAAACTAGGGAAAGACAAAGACAAATAAAAATTGCGAAAGAAAAGGAACTTGGTCCTAAATCTACAACATTTGAAAGAAGAGATAAATCGTGGTCTATTGAAAGAGACAGAAAATCAAAACGTAAAGTGAAGAAAGAGAATTTAAAACGGAAAAGAGGAAAAAACGCAAAACATGATTTTGACGATGAAGATTTAAGTGAATTATCAAGGGAAGTAGGACTAATGAAGAAACTCAAGAAAGGGAAAATTTCAAAAGAAGAATTTGAGTTAGCTGTTAAAGATAATGATGAGGAATTATGATTTTAAATTTTAGTTTTTCTTATTTTGAATACTTATAACATTATATTAAATTACTCGAAACGTTTTTCATTCAATATTCCACCTAAAGTTTAATGTAAGCTGCTTTCTCCTACAACGAAGAATTTCTGACTCAAGAATTTTGGGGCTAAAAAATCTGTCTTCTTATTATGGTACAGAACTTTAAACACAATGTTGAATGACGAAATGAGCTGAATATTTTCATCTGGAAGACTGTTCACGGAAGATCGTCGGACAAGAGCCAGAAGAGAACGAGATGATAAAGTACCTGTTTTCTTCGTATTCTGGCTAATTTGACGATTTCTGTGACATGAAAATATTCAGCAAGTGAAGTTTGAGGTACTTTTATCATAAAAAGAAAACATCAATACAAAATTATACTACCATGCCTGTGTTGCTTTTGCAGTGCTAGATAATTAAGAAGATGTAACTTGTAACTGCTCCGGAATGGAGAATTGGGTTTTTATTATTATTATTATTCTTCTATTCAACGTTGTGTTTCTTGGGTTCACCATTGGATCCTTTTCAAAATAAGGTCCAATTGTTACAGTTAAAAAACTTTATAGCAAAGAAAACATTGGACTGGCAAGAGGAAATGCCAGATACCAGCAGCGATAAATGAGTAATTTTTATTGCTAATTAAATATCAAATCATGGAATGAATTTGTTAACTAAATGATGAAATAATAGTGACGAAACCTAACCTATATTTCTATTCTAAATTTATGATACGCTAATGCAAACTAGACTGGCTACACAATCTCTGTATGCTCCTTAGAACTGATATGTCGCTGGCCATCAGCAACAACAACAACATCGAAATTGAAGGACTAATGTAGCTAGTCTAAATGCAAACGTGGTATTTACAGATGTCCTAACGACTTCGAACAATAGACCTTTTAGCTATTCTGCAAAAGAGTCTGGATCGAGCAACATTTTTATACATTTTGGCTCGAAAAATTCGATTGATGGGTGGGATTCGAAAATTTTCTACAGACTGTATAACGTCGCTCGATCCAGACTCTTTTGCAGAATAGCCAAAAGGTTTATTGCTGGGCGACTTAAACAGCCAATGTAAGACTTCTGTAACCATTTCTAAATGCAACGAATTCAATAACGTTTTCTAAATTTTAAAAGGAAATTCACAAAATAAACTACCAGTGGCTACAATGCGTCAGGTTGATAAAGATGTCAAATGCCAGTTTCAACTGTGTGTATCTAACAGATTTTTGCAATCTCAAGGAACCGTAGATTGTCGAAATTCAGCAATTGTTCTTAAAAGGTGCCAAGGAAACTCAATTTCCAGCTCGCCATTGCACATGATTGACAATTGTTCATATAAAGACTCCAACATTTAAAATGCTTAACTTTATCCTAAACAGTTTATGAATGCTAGTGTTCCAAATTATGTGAAGAATACGGAAGTTTAGAAATTAAGGGTATAGCAACCACAGCTGACTAAAATTGTATCAAGTTCTAGAATTTTCCACCAGGCATCACTTCGAAATTCCTAACTGCATCTCAAGGCATGCCAATTTTACTATTCAACCTTGCAATGCTCATAGTCAACAAATCTAAGTCATCACAACTTTGGATGTAAAATAAATGAAAGTCTAGTTAAGTCAGAATACAAAACATGTGTTTGATATCATACAGCGAGATCTTAAAATAAACAAAAATAGGTTATTACAATTAAATAACAAACTAACATATGAATGTCACAATAATTGAAAACAAAATGCTAATTTTAATTTACTATCACAATTCGTAGTTGCTTAAATACCACGAATTTATAATCGCAGAGCTAAAATTTCTATCAAGATATTCACAGTCAATGCTCTGATTAGCAATATAGGCTACAAATCTTGAAAAAAGCTGGTGCAGTTAGTCATTACGTCCTTTTTTGGATTGAATGGCTTGAAAGGAACTTTGAATGCTTTGTAGTAATTATATTACACAAACTGACCATACAATTTGCTTACCCCTTCAAATGATTTGAAGCATTTGGACTTGAAAGGGTTGTGAGTTTTTATAAACTAACGTGATCAGATATTTCAAAATACTCAGCTTATAAAATTAGTTATTTTCAAGCAACGAAATTAAATCAATTTAGCCGTCTCTTTTTGCTTTTCAGTTATCATCGATTAAAGCGTAACGTAAGATAAATTTATAATTTTTGAAGCTTTCAAGTTTTCATTGTTCTTGATAAGTGTATCACCTGCTAAGAACATGGAAAGAAATCATGTTGTTTTTAGTTCTTATCTTTGGGTGTCTTTTTTCAAAAAATCGTTCTTTATGTCCTTATTTCCAATGTTGCTGTTTGTGGGGTTCACTGTATCCACAAGGGCAGCATCTCGATAAATGTGTCGCTTTCCTGAATATATTACGTGTTCTGCACAATTTCTAATTATTTTTCAGTAAGCGATAATTTAAGAATCCGCTGTAATTCTTCATCTTCCTCTTCTTGCCTTGATCGACTCTGTGCCATTTCTCTTTGTGATAATTCCAAAACAAGCCGTAGATCAGGGTCCATAGAATCATTAGATGCCCCTCTACTGCCAATAAATTGACCTCCTTGCTGTTGTCCATCGCCAGGGAATAGTAGACTTTCTTGAATTGCCCTAGGGCTAGGGTCAGAGCTACGAGAATATTTTTAAACGCAAATTATAATGCTAAAGAAATGTGCTATTGTAGAAATGAAAAATAAGGAAATGAATTTGTTGAAGTTAAAACGCTTCATGAGTAACCTAAATCGCAGAAGACATACACTAACCAGCCTGCTTGAACTGTTGGGTGTTGGAGCTGTCTAAAATCATTCATGTGGTTCAAAGATAGACTTATTACATGAGTCCTTGTTTTCACTCCATACGCCCTAACCATACCCCACAATGCCCATTCCGTTTCAACTAAGTTTTAGCAGAATTATTATAACAATAAATAACAATTCAATTCAATGGAGCAAAACTTTGACTCATATCATCAGTCTAGTTCAAAGATACAGCAGAACATAGCTGAAACAGAGAGGCTAACCCAAGCCACAGACCACTGAAAGTATAGTATTTGAAAAATTTTCAAAATGTACTCTTACGACTTTCGATTTCATTTGATGACAGCTCAATGGTTTATAAAGAACTGAGTCACAAATCCGTGGCTGAGTTACTTTGCTGGGGGTACAATAGACTAACTAAAAGAAGCAAATAACTTATTGGCCTTTGAAATCTACTCAGCAACAAAGTGAAAAGAAAACTGGAAAGCTACATTCCTGCTTTGTTTGTCTCGTGAAGGACTGTTCGCTGTTTCGAAGAAGAAGAAAAAAATCAAAGATGAATGCGAGATACCTTTGGCTATTTTGATTTTCACTTCTGTTATGCCCCAGTACTTCAAGCAAAGTTACATCCTCAGTTGGGTCTGCATCTAACAAACTTTGTTGAATTGCTAATTGTAATAATTCATCATCATCGTCCCTATATCCTCCTGTCATCAGAAGAAAAATGATTTGATTACTTCAGACATTATAGTGGCAAAATTATCATGAAGCTCCGCAGTTTTAAAGCACATCAGGATTTGAGAATGATGAAATCATATACAGAAGGCGATACGAAAGCACTATAATCTAATCATATTAAACCAGCAACATTATTGCATTCTTTGGTCGCTATAATTCATTCACAAACCAAAGCAATATTCTATTGTTCTAACGGGGCTGGGGTTTGTACCCTTCCTGTAATTTCTGAAGAAAACAACAATTAAACTGTCTGCTACTCAATTTTCAGACAATACTCTAACATGGCCCACACTTTTTTAACTGCTGTAAAGAAAAGCTGCAAACTGTGCAGTCCAAGATAGGTCAATTCTATCAAGTAATTAGTAACAAGCAACTAGCGCTGTGTACCAAGAGACGAAAGCATACTTTCTTACGTTTTGCCCCGTTATCAGTAATTGCAAACACTGATTTTCAGGTACTAAGGTACTAAAGCGTACTTCAAGTAACAGTTTTTATCAGAAACCATTTAAATATGCAGCACTCACCAAGTCTTTCATAAGCTTCGACTCCTAACTCCTTATAACCAGTTGGTATTTCAAATATCATTTTATCAATCAAACATCTGACTTTCTTGTGAACTCTGTCTTCGCTCCCTTCACCCTGTGTCCCATCTTCATCAGGATCCGGCGCACTCAGGTTCCCAGCCTCGTCTTCGTTCAATGTGACCAGTCCCTCTGGTGAAGTCTCGGTTCCATTCAAGTTTCCGAATGTTACTCTTGCGTTTAAAACATGGAAAAGAGGAATCTCTGTGGAAGGGAAGATAAAACACTGCAAAAGTTGATTTTGATTGTCATCACGAATATGTTATGATAGAGAACACAGAAGCAATGGCCGTTTGGGACTTTTGATTTGTGATAATTTCCAAATTATTTCCGTAAAGGGAACAGACATGGCTAAATTGAGTTGCCTTTAAAAATGACAAGGATAACACCAATACACGCTTTTCCCTTGCTACTTTATTTCCCTGCAAAATTATAAATAACTAGAGCAGAAATATATCAGTTTTTGCTGTTCTGCAAACTAGTCTTAAACGAGCAACATTTTCTCCACATTTTGTTGAAATTAACGAATTTCAGAATGTTCACAATAGTGACAGAACGTTTCAGTCCGATAGCTGGAGCCATTCAAATCATATTCAAATCCTTAATTCGGAATGTTTAGACATTACTTATGCNTTGTGATAATTTCCAAATTATTTCCTTAAAGGGAACAGACATGGCTAAATTGAGTTGCCTTTAAAAATGACAAGGATAACACCAACACACGCTTTTCTGCTTTGTTCGTTCTAACCTTGCTACTTTATTTCCCTGCAAAATTATAAATAACTAGAGCAGAAATATATCAGTTTTTGCTGTTCTGCAAACTAGTCTTAAACGAGCAACATTTTCTCCACATTTTGTTGAAATTAACGAATTTCAGAATGTTCACAATAGTGACAGAACGTTTCAGTCCGATAGCTGGAGCCATTCAAATCATATTCAAATCCTTAATTCGGAATGTTTAGACATTACTTATGCCTAGGTAGTGTTAGACTTGCCCCAAGTCTATTTCCTGAAGGCCGTCTGACCGATCCTTTCCCATAGTTCCCGGATCCGGCATTCCAACATTCCGTAAAGGAACAAATCTTTTCTCTCGCTCTCTCCCCTTTTTTCCTTTACGGAATGTTGGAATGGCGGATCTGGGAACTATAGGACAGGGATCGGTCAGATGGACTTCAGGAAATAGACTTGGGGCAAGTCTAAGGTAGTGTTCATAAAAAGTTTTTTATCTCGATTTGATTTGATTTCATTTCATTCATCATCATTTGCAAAAGATTTGGCAAAAAAAAAGATTTGGCATAGTTTTGACTATTGTAATAAACTGATCAACTGGTCTGTCTCCTCTGCAAATAAATGAAGTTAAATAATCAACCTATCACGAACTTCAGATCCATAAATATTCTTATGAATAACATCAAGACGAAATATGCGATTTTTTGCGTAAAGAATGAATTATATGTCTATATCATTTTATTTTGGCACTTACCTATTTTGACTGGAAATCCAGCTGGGAGTTGTAATGTAATGAAGTCTCTTAATTTTGCAAAATGAGAATTACTGTTGGCCTGTTTGAAGAGAAATTAAAATATTCTTTCAGTCGTTCGGATAGGATAAAAGAACGATGGAAGAATGATTTAATGAAAACTGAACAGAAGATAATATTTAATTAATTGCTTATATTTCGGATTGCCAAGATAAACACTGGCCCAAAACCCAAGCTTCTTCATTTTAACAATTCGTCACTATATGTAGCACAAAGTGACAGTAACTGTACAAGGGCTGTCGAGCACAAATCACATAGTTTTGGTAAAATATGAGAAAACTAGAACGATGTGCTTTTTTTGAATAATTAAAGTCAACATCTTCTCCTGTGTTTTGAAACAATTTTACGTATAACAGAAGCAGAACTAAAATACACTCTTTCATTCTCAACACCATGTGCTCAAGGTGAGGAAATTCATTTGGCATAAGAAAGCAAGGATCTTACCATTAAATTAATGACAGGAAGAACTTGGTCTTGAAGTGATAAAGGAAAATCGTCACAAAGAGCAAGGGTTGCGGAAAATTTCTGAGCTTTCGATGTCATCTTTTTACATCTTCCAATATCTGAATAGGAAGCATTATGAGTTATCAACATTATGAACATTGCTTTTGAGTTATTAGCTGTTTCCTTTCAGAACCATTTCGATTTAATTTAGCCCAGCATGAATGCTACATTTATTCACTCTAGAGAAAATAATGTACAAAATTTCAGAATTATGTTTACAATATGCATTTCACAAAAGCAACTAATGCTGGATGGGGTTCGTTTTGCAATTGCAGAAGGCCAGCATTTTCAACTACTCCACTAAATGTTAATCAACGTTAAAAACGAAAACTTCATTAAAATGTTTTAAAAAGTTGAAAATTATTGATTTCTATTTCTCAATCTATACTTTAACAAGATTAGGTTTTTGATTTATCATTAATTATTGTGTTCTCATCCAGACTGCTATTAAAGAATCACATACTACTCGTACGTCAATTCTAATTCAATCCAATTTTATCTTGTATGATTAGAGAATAATTGTGAAAAATAATATCGTGAAAGTCTTCCTGGATTTTAGGACTTGTTGAAAAAAGGTCCTTATCAACCTTTAAGTAGTCTTGAACAATAAATTCATAGACTGTAATATCATAACCATCATCATTTCAAGATATTAACCTGAGCTTAACTGAACAGATGGCATCTTTGAACTGATCCTATAACAACCACAATCAAACCTCCCAAAAGAAATTATGAACGAGTCTTACCTTTTCCAGGATTTTCCTTTGGGTTAAAATATTGCTCGAGAGTCAACATGAATGGATTCGTTGAATCTGGGTCCACAGCCTTTTCGTATAATTTGCTCTACAAAGAATAAATGACGTGTTTTATAGACCAAGATGACAAAATTTACGAAATAATTTGTCTTTCGTGGGAAATTTCATGGGAAATACAGAGAGTAAAAGTAAACAACTACAACGTACAGAGCAAGCGACAATATGATTTGCAAATTGAGGAACCCTTGTCATAGTGTTGTAGGTCAAACATACAAACTACATTGAAAACTGGAAGGAAAAACACAGTCAAGGTTATCCAATGACAATTGACAAATTATGATAAGGGGTCTCGATTGCTCTCGAAAAATAATAACATTTACAAAATATTACCTTAATTATCACTGAGCAACGCTTTACAAGAGTGTAAAATTTGGTTCTTGTCTTAGAAATAACATATTGACAATGATGAGCAGTTTCATATATGTCACAAAGCCAAACTTAATGTGTGCAATAGGTCGCGGGTTAAAATACAAAGATTATACTACAAAGGTGAAAATACAAAGGTGAAAATGCAAAGGTTCAAATGAGAAAATACTGACTGTTGAATCTTCTTCATCTTGATTAAATAAATTGAAGAAAGATGGAAGGCGAGATTGAGTTTGTTGTTTCTCTTCTGAAAGTATAATTTTAAAACAAAAAAAGTCAATTATCGATAAATTCTACATTTTAAATGTGAAAATGCTTTAACATGCACAAATCATTTGATGATTAAACGATAATTCGAAATGCAGTAGGCTTGTTTTAGTAACTACAATATTATCATTATCTTCAATGATTATAATTATATTTTCAAGAATTATAATTCAAAAATAAAATAGACTTGCTTCAATTGATGATCACATGATATGTGTAGTTTTATCAATTAAAGTTTATCTCTACAGTTTGAAAATGATTTTGTTATGTTTTGCGAGAAATACATTGACATCATTTCATCAAACCAAGCAGCATGCTTTTTGTAAAATTACCCGTTCACAAATTTCACTGGTCAAACTTTGGAATCAATCCTAGCTTGACCCAACCTCGAACCCAGGGTAAAAATGGGCAGCCAGTTGTTACCCTGGTGCCTACCAGACTCTTCCGTGGTTTTCATTGGCTAATACGTTAACCACGAATTGTCAGGTAGGAACCAGGGGCATCATGTGCGCTGTAGAGAGGCCCAAGACACTGATAGCCCTGGAATCGAGGTTGAGCTTTACCATGCACGATAGCTTAATCAAGCAAATATAAAGTATGAAGCAAATTAATCAGATCCCGTAAACAAAGAAATTTCAAACCTTTGAATCGTTCCCTGTCCTCAGCCGTCATATGCTCTGTTCTCGTTCTTGTAATTATTTCTACGCCAGATACATTATATATTTTCGATTCATATCCATTTATTATTTCACTTTTGTCTCCACCCCAGCCTAAGAATCCTGATCTTTGCCTAAAAAGATGATAATAACAGAATTGAATCGAATTGAGTGCATTGCGAACTCATGTTGTCTTTTAAATTAAACTTAAAATAAGATGATAGAATTAACTAATAAAGTAACCAATTTCTCCCAACTTTTATGAGACACATTTAGGCCTTCTTTGGACATTAATATCAGTAGTTTGGTATCATAATGCATTCCTAAGAAGCTCCTAAGAATGTCGATCAGAAGGTCCGGGAGATGCATATGCTAGAAATTGCTTCTTAAACTCAAGGCATTTGGTATTCTTAACACTAGAAGTGTTATTGCTACGTGTCTTACCTCGTAAAAGAGAGTCGCTCTGTATCTAGGGCTGTTGTCATATTTGGTGATGTCATTCGTACACTAATGATATCAGGAGGAGGCTTAACAGAATCGAGGCTAACAGATTCGTGCCTGAAATGAAGGAATAACATTTGCAGACATGTATGTTGTCAACTGATAAAAAATTCCTGTATATTTAGCAGAAAGGTGTTATTAGTTACTCGTCAAGTTGAATAAATTCAAATATCTCAACAACAACAACAACATGTTTGATCTTTCTTTCTCAAAGCTAAAGATACTTCTCAATTATCTGTCTCCAAACTATATTTAGCCAGTGAACAGGCCTGGGAACTGGGAACTATGGATATATTCCATGAAAAAGATCTGCATGTCGGCTTGACATAATTTGGATCAGTTGGAATCTAGTACATTTCATTTCAAAATGTTTCGTTTTTATATATATATATATATATATATATATATATATATATATCATTCGTTTTTATATATATATCATCAATCAAAGCCTACTCTAAAAAAACGTACTTTTGTTTGTACCATATACAGTGGGAAAGGACAGAAAGTCAGCTGGTCCCGACTGCATATGGTACTTACAATTCAACAAATTTACAACTCATCCAATTAAAGTTTGTCTCACATCAGATGTCAGGTAAAGATGTTCCGTTTTGTTTCGTTACAATAAAAAATATGACAAAAAATGTACCTTAGTTTGACAACCTCCTTCCAAAATGTTTTTTTCTCATGATCGATTTCAAATAAGCATGATGCATTTCCTAAAATCAATCACAATAACGCTCATAATATTTCTAGCAAAAGTTAGCAAGCAAAATATCGATTTAGCTGCACAAAAAAGCAAAATGATCATCAACAACATGAAATATATACAGATATCCTCAGAAGAACAACCATAAAATGCAAGATGTATGAAACAAAATGGGTTTTGAATCTTGTGATAATGACAGGTCGTTCTAGAGGCAAGCTTCTGTATCAACAAAACTGAAAATCAAAATATAGACACTTACTTTCACCCTTGAATATGAAAGTTTGTTTTCCTCTCTGCCAAGACATTTGATCAAAACCAACTAATGTTGTATCAATACGAACATTTGGACCTGTAGCGAAAAAAAATTCAATGACTATACATGTCTGGAGACTTAGCAATTTAAATATTTGAGATAGAAAAGCACACAATTTTACCTTGCTAAAGACTAATAAATTGTCAATTATATATCACAGTTNATGAAACAAAATGGGTTTTGAATCTTGTGATAATGACAGGTCGTTCTAGAGGCAAGCTTCTGTATCAACAAAACTGAAAATCAAAATATAGACACTTACTTTCACCCTTGAATATGAAAGTTTGTTTTCCTCTCTGCCAAGACATTTGATCAAAACCAACTAATGTTGTATCAATACGAACATTTGGACCTGTAGCGAAAAAAAATTCAATGACTATACATGTCTGGAGACTTAGCAATTTAAATATTTGAGATAGAAAAGCACACAATTTTACCTTGCTAAAGACTAATAAATTGTCAATTATATATCACAGTTTTAAATTTTCACATATCAAATATTTAGGAAGGCATCTCCCTTTTCATTTCCTAGACTATTTTGTCTATTATTTTTGAGAGGTGCTTCTAACATCACTAGGATTTATAAGTGCAATCCATAATTACCACTTTTCCAAATTCTGTAGGTATCACTTGGGCACATTCTTGATACAAATGGTACTGCAAAGTAGTTAAAAGAAAACTTTCATCTACAATTTAATTAACTGATAATAATTGATTGATTGATAATAATTGATTGATAATAATTGATTGATTGATAATAATTGATTGATAATAATTGATTGATAAGTTATACAAACATGTATAGCCTTTTAATCAAATTCCTTCACATTACTCCTACTCCATTTTCTATCAAATTATAAGAAGTTTAGGCTTCTACTATAAATGGAATACAACATTTATATTTGAAAACGTTGGATTGTAAAGTACTTATTCAAACATCATTTATGACTGATGAATATCTATGACAGATCGAAATTTTCAAACAAACTGGTCTTGTTTTTATGTGTGATAATAATGAAGATAAGGAAACATTTTTATTGAAAATGTAACTGAATTGAAGAAAACTGTACACTTAGAAGTGTAAAGTTTTCCTTAATTCTGTTACATTTTTGTCTAACACCATCCACACCCTAGGTCGCTGCTTGTAGAGAATAAATCACCAAACAGAAGAAATATTCTGAGGTGAACAATAACTCAGTATAATGATGACACTTCTTGATAAAACAACACCTCATCAAAAGTCGTCTAATAATCTTTCATTTGTTTTACAATAAATTTGATCTTTTGCAGTAATCACCAAAAACTTTGTTTGAAAGAAGATTACCAGTTGCATTGTCATGGAACGCTATATCAAATCTGAAATCTCCATTTATAAATTTTTTATGATTCATTTCAAAACAAATGTAGGATTTGGTTGAAAAAATTTTCTTAACGTTTGCTTACCCCAGCTTGTAAATTCCCATTTCATTTCAAGATAAAAGTCATCAGTCTAAAACAAAGACAAAAAGTGTTGATAATCCTTTGTGAAAACATTTTAAAATCATTTCAATATACGTGAAACCATCGCACATTATGATAAAAGGAATTCATTTGATGAACTGGGAATAAAACATAACGGAATAAAGGTAACTTAAAGAAAGGCTTCCATTTATTTGTGATATTATAAAGTTATTGAAATTATAAATGCATCGCAGTTGCAGAAACTCTACCATTCATGCGCAGAATGAAACAGTGAGTTTTCATGGCGGAAAAATGCATCCTGCAAAAGCTGAAACCTTCTCCAAACACAGAAATTCTAGCCAATGTGTAAACAGGTAGTAATCTTGAGCAAGTAAAACGGAGATCACATGACTATTTTTGCAGCAAACAATTTGCTACAAAGTTTAAACATAAATAATTAGCCTATAAAGTTGTCTTGCGGAGATCTACCTTAATTCTTGGAATTAATTATGATGTCATACTACTTTATCTTGAAACAAAAACCTTTCATTATAAGAATTGAAAGAAATATCGACAATGAAAGAGGATTTAAGGTGACATTGTTGTACCTCTTCAAGGGCTTCAAGGATTTGTGGTACACCTCCTGTTCTCTCTGTCAGTCTTTGAAATTCTCTGTGCTGTATCATCGTTGAGAGCAGCTCAGGATTGCTAGTACCTACTGCTTCTTGCACCACTAGGAAATGAAACCAAGTACATAACAGTCACATGAAATTTGTAATTACTCAAATGTGTTCACATGCTGGTTTCCAGAATGGTCTAGAAGGTCACACGTGCATGAATATGAATCTAATTGAAGGCCTATTTTAGCAATCTTGCGAAACACCATTTTACTAAAATCGCTCGTAATTCTGGAACGGAAAGACTAATTTCGACCAAACAAATTTTCATATCTAAGTTAGCTTTTCTTCTATGCAGCAACTTTAAAGAAGCGAATTTACAAATTAAACTCCATCAATAAGAATTGACAAACACCCCATGTTTTTTCTGACTCACCCGTTATAATAGAATTTAAAAATTCACACAGTATCTAACATTTGCAGTCTTTAGGCAATACGTTCTCTGATGAAATATTGATATGAATGCCTTTGGAAATATCCTTGGTACTAAGTCTGCAATCTTGGTACATAAGTCTACAATGTTTTTGACAGGATCCTTGCAAAGAAAACAGGCTAAATGGCTAATGTAATTTCTCTTCACCAAATGTATTATCCATGAATATAGTTTCAATGATAATTATTATGATTATAGAAAATGTAATCATTATCATATGAATTTACTGCATAACTTACCACTCCATCCTTCTCTGTTTGTAGCATTTGTATCACATTTATGTCTTATAAGTACTTTGACGCAATCCAAATTTCCTAGGGTAACTGCAAGGTGTAGTGGTGTTCTCTTGTGTGGATCAACTTTCTCCGAGTCATGCTACAAAAAGAACAAAATATGATGAGTCTGAAGATCATTAAAGATTAAATATAAGAATAAACTAAATCATCCAAACAAATTTGCCTGAAGAATACCCTGCAATTTGAAGTAGTCATTCCTTTAAACGAATGAGAAAGATGTCATGCCAAATTAGAACATTTCGAACTTACCAACTTTGAAGTTAGGACTTCATCTAATTTCATTGCATTATCCTCCCAAATATACCAATGCAAGGGAAATTCTTGAAGAATGTCTTCATTGCTTTTAAATCCTGGTAGTGCCATTGTTCTCAGTTCAAGGTCTGAAAGATTTGAAAAGTTGTTTTTGGAAAGTAGATCTAAAGGCAACACATAAATATTGTGCTTGTTGACATGCTTTTGCTGTATATTTTCTTTCATAAATCATGTCCTAGATATCAAAATAGATATCCTATATATAATTACTTGCATTGTTTTTTCTAAATATGATTTGCTTTTGAATATCAAGCTGCAGACAGCTAGGTTGTTAATGCATTTACAATAATATAAATCTTCCTTTCCTACTTAGCTGATTTTCCACTAGCAATATGCTATGATTAATTGCATATTAATTAGCTTTCGGTAAATGTGGAGGACAGAAAGACAGGTTTACTTGTTGCTCAATACCAAATGAACATGCAAAACAAAGACCTGCCTATCTGGAAACTTCAAGCATCTAACTTCCATTGTTTTTAAGACAATAGGTATATTGCTCATCTATTGTTTTAGATAAAATTTGGCACCAACACTCTTTTGGGTGGCAAAGCAAATTTTCTAGAATGGAAAACCTGTAGATGTACATTTAAAAATATCATGAATGCTGCAAAGTAGTATCTTTTTTCTCAAATAGATTGCATGATTCCAGTAATATTTGCCTTCCTTGATCAGCTCACAATGACATTGGAAAATTCCTGTTTCATTTCTATTGTGCAATGCACGACGTGATAAAAAGGCCTAAAAAAACAAGTGAGGTAATCAGATCAACAAAATATCTTTTTGGAATGCTTGCATACATTTTTATTCCAAATAATCAGACTTCATCAGCCAAGAGTAGACATCTTGAAACCACGTTGCAGATATTTTATTATCTCATTCACTATCTATAACAAAATATGTGCAGCTGCGATCCAACGCCGTTAAACTGGTTAACTGATGAATATGCTAAACCAGCTTCGTTTTCGTAATCAAGCAGCCAGCCAGAAAACAGCAGTTAGGCCCACTTCAACCGCCCAACTTTAACTGCCAATGCTCTGCTACTTTCTCGGTTATTTGGCGATAAATGGCTCTGAATCAATTCTCAGGTCTTGAAGTAATCACCTAATAACCATTTAGTAGATTTTTCTTCAATCTTTAATCAGCAATTAATGTTTTTATTTCAATTTCTTTTCGTGCGGTGTTTTCCAGCCGCCATTGGATTTTTTACAGCAACTATTTTCATCGCATTGGTTCCCTGTGATGAGAAAGGGCAAAATTTGTACATAATGACGTAATGAGCAGAAATTGTCCAAAATTAGAGAACCACATTTTTGAACGTTTTACGTTTTAGAAGTTTTGTTTCTTGCTAGAAATAGAACATTTTCTTGAAGAGGTAAAATAGCAAAATCCATATAAAAGCTGCTTAGCAAAGAAAAAATAATCAAGATGAAAAGGGCTTGTAGCAGGGAATTTTGTTCTGGAAAGAAAGGAATGTTGGGGGTCGGAAATGATTAACCTATCCTCGCCATTTGCCATTTGCTGTTTGCTACTTTGACGCATCATATGACTATGGTGAAATGCGGGACTATGATGAAGACGAATTTTTCTAGTCTTCCTGCAGTGCAAACTTTTTACTCGCAAACTCTCTNTTTGAGTTGTTTAGTTATATCTTATGAGTAGTAAAAGAGGAAATTAAACCACATTTTCAAAAATTTGCTGAACATTTATTAATAATTAAAGATACTTAAATCCGTGTCGTGATCACGTGATCCTAAGTGTACAGCTTAACAACGTTTCATTCCAATGCTTAGCCACCTTGATAATCAACTGAGTCTTTTTTATACCACTGATCGATAAAAACATCAATATTTATATCGATGGACGGAGTAGCTTGAATTTTGAGAGATTTTGTTTTGTTTGACGGCGAAGAGCTTTAGAAACAAGACAAATCTGTATTAGCTGTTGTACGTATGCTGCACCTGGGTATCTTTAAGTGTCTTGGAATTTGAACGAACAATTTTACATTATTTCGATCTTCAAGAAGAGTAACAAGAGTGTAAATCGTAGCTTGTTGAAGTATCAATCATTTTGGAAGCTGTAAATCTTGTTTGAAGTTCAGGTGATGCTAGTTTCAGTAAGACAGTTTGTTATTCTGCAAGACAGTTTGTCATCTTCTCAAGATATAGTGAACTGTCTTGGCATTTTCACGATCATTTAAAACTATTTTGGATCTTCAAGGAGACTACCAGCGTTGCATCGTATTTTGTTGACGTATCAAGTATTTTGGGAGCTGTAAATCTTGTTTGAAGTTCAGGTGAGGCTAGTTTCAGTAAGACAGCTTATCATCTTCTCAAGATACGGGTGAGTCAAAAAGGGTTAGGCACAGTCAAGGAAAATTCTTCAAGCTCGATGTAGTATAGTTCATTTTAAAGCAGAAAGATTTGTTTAGCAGAAAGATTTATTTCCACCTTAGATGTGAAAATTTGTTTCTCTAAAATAGGTCATATATTTGTGGAGTTATTTGAAATTTTGTTTGGAAGCTGCTTCTAACAACCAAATTGTGCAAGTCTTCAGCTTTAAAATGATGACAGTTGCATCGAAATCTTCTGAGTAGCTAAGATAAGCTTTGTTTATGTTTGGCTGTGAAGAGCTTAGAAGACAGATAAAACTGAATTAGCCGCTGTACTTATGTTGCACCTGGATATCATCTTTAATTGTCTTGGAATTTGAATTATCAATTGAAACTTTTTTGGATCTTTAAGAAGACTAGCAAAATCGCCTCCTTACTTCATGCAAGTTTACAGTGTTAACTGGTCAAAGTTGGTAAGGTTTTGTCTGTGGGTTTTGTTATTTTGGATATCGGTAAGTGTTTTGGTATTTGAACGATAACTTGGATCATGATACCCTGGGTGCCAACGCTCTGGCACCCAGGGTTGGATCACGAGTGAAAGGACATCAAATGTGTATCAGAGGTAAGTTTTTATCAGTAACGAACCACCTTAACCCATTGTGTATGGGCCGGTATGGGCTTATGTCTTATTCTTAGTGAGCCACCTTATCGCTGATTCACGAATATATTTTTTATAATAGTGAGCCACCTTAAGTGATAAAGGGACTTTCAAACACATACNATTTGAACGATAACTTGGATCATGAAACCGTGGGTGCCAACGCTCTGGCACCCAGGGTTGGATCACGAGTGAAAGGACATCAAATGTGTATCAGAGGTAAGTTTTTATCAGTAACGAACCACCTTAACCCATTGTGTATGGGCCGGTATGGGCTTATGTCTTATTCTTAGTGAGCCACCTTATCGCTGATTCACGAATATATTTTTTATAATAGTGAGCCACCTTAAGTGATAAAGGGACTTTCAAACACATACGCAATGAATTTGATGCCTTATCGCTTATGCTTGGATCTTGAAGATCGAGTAGCAATCCCAGCAATATGGTATTCCTATTTTGTCGAAGTAGCACGTTTTGTCAACTGTTAGCCTTGTTCGAAGTTCAGGTAAGGTTAGTGTCTGTATGAAAGTTATTCATTTAGATCTGGATATATCTAGCTATTTTGGTATTTGAACTATTTTGGATCTTGAAGAACGAGTAAATAAATTGTATCCTATTTTGTGCAAATCTGAAGTCTTTTGTGAGCAGTTAACTCGACATATTACGAGGTAAGATTTGCAACTGTAAGAAAGTTAGTAGTTTGTTATCAAGATTCTTTGATGAAGGTTTTAAGAGGGAACGCTTTTGAAAATCTGCTTGAAGAAAAGAACTGGAAAAATTGCAACGAATCAAACTTTGGTTGATAGAAGAAAGGCTGAAGTATTTTTGTGACTTTTCTTTCTTTTTCTTGGCAATGGAAACATTGGTAAAATTAAACTTTATTAAAATCATTGAATTTTTATAGAAATAGTAACGTTTGTATTTTATATTTTTGTTGTGAAGATTGCAACTTTTGTAACTAATCTAGAGCGAAATTGTGTATCTTTTTCTGGTGAGGTTTGCGATAAAGCAAAGTTGCTCAAGCAACACCCATTAATTGTCTTGATTCGTTCATTTTCGCACCTAATATTCATTTCAAGGCATATGTTAATATTATTTATTATGAATATCAGCAGAAGCCTGTTTTGATTTTATTTATTTTGACTTTCAGAAGACGCAAGAAGAAAGTAAGTTCTGATGAAAGATGAATCGACAAGATTCGATGGTGAACCTTCTCGAATCGGATGAAGATGATGATAATGATAATGATCAAGATGGAATTAAGTAAGCAAAGAATTATATTTACCGAGCGTGCCAAAAAGTTCTTTGCCTACCGAGTGAGTCAGAAAAATTGTTCTGTGTTGCAACTTATGTGTACAAAACTCACATCTATCAATTGATGTTTTTCGGTCGCACGAATTGGGTGTGCAAAAGTCACATCTGTTTCTATATTGTACTTGATATCTATATGGAAGCTAAACTGTCATCTGTAGATTGAAGTAAGAAATATTGAAATCGAGCAATTTGATCAGTTTTTAGAATTGTCCAAAGGCTCATCATTGTACCCGTTAGATATTCAGACACTTTTCTGAGATTTTTATCTACGAATATCTTTTACATCTGGGAAACAGACTTTTGAGTTAGCATATTTCTATGGTCTTTCCTTATTTAGTGAACCATGCCTTTTCCTGCTAAATTATGCATAATGTTTGAATAATTTCCGCTATAAAAATTTCATAACTGTTTAATTTTCTTAGCTAGGATCAGACGAGCTTGTCTTGAAATTTTCTAGAGAAAAAAGAGAAATAAGTTCAAATCATCCATCACAATTTTAAGGAGGGCTGCAAGCACCAAAATATAGGCGAACCATACGTTATAATCTTGGTTTTGAACATCAACAGTTTTATCTTTAAATGATATTTCACCGACTAATAACTTGTCAACTATTCATATCTCATATAAGAGAATTACAAAATATAGTAAACTTGTTTCAGACATTTCAATCTGTGATCTTTTTCAATGAAGACCTTTTTCAGAGTGCATTGGAAAGATGACAGATCTAAAACGTCTAAAACAAGTCTACTATATTTTGTAAATTCTCTTTCAAATTCATATATTTAGTGAAGGAGCTTATGATTAATCATATCTCATATATTCACAGATCAATAATAAACTTAAGATGATACACTTGTTTGTTGTTATCCAAAACTATATTTCGTTGTTTCGTTTCTTATGTTTCTGTTACGTATTTTTTATCAAAAGCAATAGATTTCAGTTTACTTTTCAAGCACTAAAAGGATGAGAAAACAGTCTATTCTCCAGAAAGTAAGCAATTCAGAAACAAATCAATTTCGACTTGTAACTTTCTTGTTTCGTTTTTATTATTTTTTAAAGGCCTTCAAATCTTCGGACGGCCTCGATCACTTAAGTTAAACATGAGACTTCTTCAAAATTCAAACTGTTAGTGTTTGCGCGGTGTTTATGATTAAAAATATCTTTCATATTTCGTCCAATTCTCATCTTTGCAATGTCGGCAAATGCATAATTTATCTTCAAAGAAACTTAAACTAGTGAAAATAACAAATATTGCTGCAGAAAACAGAAAACAGCACACAGATTAAGATTGAGATGAATTCTTAGACCACTCCCTTGAGGCCTAATTTAAAATGTCAGTGTGTTCTTGCAAGCTGCTTCTCGTTCTATTCTTCATGAAACAATAGCCACAGCATGCTGAATTAAAATATACATTTCTAAATTTAATGAATTCATAGTCCATATATGTACTGTAATTTCTTCACCAGGGGGTTGCTACATCCAAAAATAAGAAAATATTGGAAAACTTTCGTGGTTGCTTGTTTGTTATTATTGTTTGGAATTGGTAAGTTAAATTTTAATGACATTCATCTCCCGGGTGAGTAAAAAAAGCCCAAATGTATCATCAGGAAGCACGGGCTGTCTCTTTGATAGCATTAACCTGACTACCTGAGTCCCTTGCATCCCTGTGAAACCTTTTCCGAAGTGATGTCATTAAAGTCTAAGAACGCAAGAAAACAAGGGACTCGGGTAATAATTCTATATAGATACGCTATTACAAAGTGACCATCAAATCGCAAACAAAGGGATTTCACGTTCGATTAGTCAAATTGCAAATGTAAATAAAAATCTGCTAAAGATGCCCTGAAAACGTGATTGCTAACTGATTCACAATGTGTATGAAAGGGGTTTTAAGATATTATTTTAGTATCTATCGAAAGTAGCGAGAGAGATCCCAGCATATGCCATCTCGATTTTATTCATCAATTTCAGAAGTGGAGCAATAAATATTTGAAATATACACATAAAAATACGAGATTTGTATTGCCTAGACTGCTGACTTTTCAGCTTCTCAAATAGATGATATAATTAAGGTGGCGTATGTTGTATTGTACCAGTGGTCCATAACCGTACAATGTTGTTTTTGACATCAAAAGTACCAGATTTTGTAAGAAATGCTGGCAAATCGTAGAATCGCAATGAGCTAACTAACTATGACCTGCACTAGCGGTATCAGGTTTAAAATATTTCACCATAAATGAGCTGAAAATATTTTTGAAACGATTTTAATGAAGCTTCCTTTTTTCGTAGCCTTCCTTATTGTAGGATTATACATACAAACGTGTCTGAAGCAGCAATACAGAAATGGTGAAGGTATCACTACTTTTTTAAAACCTTGATATCTTTCTTGTGCTCAAATCAATTTGCAGGATTATGTCCTTTTATCTCGAGAAGAATTAAAATATTCTTTAAAATGTGTAATTTAACAAATGATTAAAATTTCAAATGTATACTCAAGTTCTTCACAGGTATTCCTAAACACTAATGGTACCAAAAGATAGAATCTCCATTTCTAATCATACCTTTGCACACTTTTGTTGTTTTTACCATAATTTATGTTTCTGTTATATAGACTATTCAAATATCGATATTCTTGTGAAGTGTCGCTTAATATCAAATAGAGAAATTGAATTTTAAAGAAAGAGGAACGCTGAATTGTATGAATACATTCTACAACACATTTTCGTAAATTTTACTAATTGAAGCATTTTCTTTTCTAGGCCCAAATGGATATGTATTTTTCATCTGTTCTGGAATTTGTTTGATCCCTGGAGGTTAGCATTGAAGCATTGATGAAGTTTTAGTCTTGATATTTCAATGTGTACGTTGAGGCAGAATGTCTCAACGTGTTTATAATTAGAGATGGGCCCAAGTTTATGCTCTAAACTATGGAATGCCTCATTCATTCATTCATTCATTCATTCATTCATTCATTCATTCATTCATTCATTCATTCATTCATTGTGCCTTTTTCTATTCACTGATATCAGTTGACAGATATTTCCAATCTCGTCCCCAGGGCCTTTTGTCTGTTGTCATACTCATTCACATTATGTATCTTTATATCTAATTAGTTAACTGTAATTATTTGTATTTGTAGTGTTATCGTTTTAGGAGGTATTCTTTGGTTGTCTCATTTTATCAATATGACAACTTTGGTCTAACTCTGTCTCTTCTCTTTGAACATCTTGTTTAAATTTGACCCAATTTTAATCTGCTTTTAAATTTGTTATTAAAAACAGATTAACAATTATTTTCAAATTTTANTCATTCATTCATTCATTCATTCATTCATTCATTCATTCATTCATTCATTGTGCCTTTTTCTATTCACTGATATCAGTTGACAGATATTTCCAATCTCGTCCCCAGGGCCTTTTGTCTGTTGTCATACTCATTCACATTATGTATCTTTATATCTAATTAGTTAACTGTAATTATCTGTATTTGTAGTGTTATCGTTTAAGGAGGTATTCTTTGGTTGTCTCATTTTATCAATATGACAACTTTGGTCTAACTCTGTCTCTTCTCTTTGAACATCTTGTTTAAATTTGACCCAATTTTAATCTGCTTTTAAATTTGTTATTAAAAACAGATTAACAATTATTTTCAAATTTTAAGTTCATCTTTTAAATCTGTTTTAGTTTATCACGTTGTGTACATAGTCAGAGCAGCGAAGGGCCACAATGGATACAAAATGGAAGATGTTACAATGTTTCATGAATGAAGGGAAGACAAGGAAATTGCATACAAAGCAAAGGAAGCAAAGGAAACAAACAAAGGAAACAAAGGAAACACGGAATGAGAAGGAGATACAACTATTGCGACATTCTTTCAATTTGTGTATTTTTATTCAGAATCTCTTGTTGTCTCCTTCGTAGGGTTTAAAGTCTCCCAAACGACTTAGTTGGCCCATTCTTTGCCAACAAATAAGGCCTTGCAGTTACCCCTAAAACTCCCAAATGAAGCCCAATAATGGGGTCCTAAAACTTTAACCACTTTTAGAGTAGAAATGTGAATATTTGTACCTTATGTTGGGGGTAAATCATCGTAAATTATACCGAATTATATAGTTTTCACAGCGGTAAGTTGTCTACCAACTAACAGAACAAATACAATATATAACGTGTTCGTAACGACTAGCCCCACTCTCCCCTGTGACAACTAGCCCCACTCTCGCCTGCTCTCCTAAAGAGAGTCAGGTACCCGACTTTAAATGAAAGCCTGGCTCCCAGAGGAAAGTCTAGTACCTGGGCTGGGTAGGTCGTGCCTTGAAGCCTCACAACCAATCAGTTCAAAATTAATCTACGAAGCTAATATTGTTGATGAAAATGCTACGGACAATACTAAATACATACATGACTTAACTGTAAATTGTGTTCAAACAACATACCTTATTTATTTCATTATTTTCTATGTTAAGGTTACTGTAACCCTTCAGACAGCGATTAAGAAACTCTACTTTTCACGGCCGTTCCTTAAACTATACCAAACAAACTTATATGTTATTCGAAGCAGAATAAAACGTAGAATACCATAAAAATATAACCAGTTGATTAAATAAAAACGCAAATGATTTATTCCAGATTTTAGGCGAAATTGACCACCCTTGCGGAAAAATCTTGGTGTACCTCATCGGGCATTGTTCGACCAAGACTATCTATTTACCTAAGACTTAAGGTCCTGAACTGCAAAAGGGTGTCACGAATTTTTGATAAAACGTACTGTCTAGAAATAATGCAATTTTAAATTAATGTTAATGTCTGAAATGTCTTTTTTAACTTTTAAACCCTTATAAAAGTCGGACCAGTGGATCTATCATAAATCGCTGACACCCTTTGGTAGTTATATGCTTTGTGACCCTGTATGCCAAGTGTCAAGCGATTTGATTGGCCCGTTAGGTACACCAAGATTTTTTAGTACCCACCAGTACCCCGGAATCTTGTTTCGAGAAATCAAGCTTTTATCAAATTGAAGCAGAACGTGCGGGAAAAACGATTATGCTTGAAA
>REGM01000001.1:4196220-4217052 GCA_004194415.1 Aurelia aurita | reverse complement strand
TTCCTTCGACTAATATTTGAAAGAACTTTGATCAAAGGGTTCCTCCAAAAAAGAACAATGGAGAGTTCGATAAGTTCCGATAACCCTTTGGCAAAGGGCAGGATTGCACGGGGTAGCTGCCCCTAAAAATGTATAGAATAACATAAATCAGTAGTTTGTTAATTTTTATATCAACCAGAATTGATGGGAAAATCATCATATTCATCTATAGAGTATAGCTTTTAATGCCCAAGAGTACGGGACAGGTATATGTTGCAAGGAAGGGTTGACGGGTCAGTTGGTTTTTTTGAGAAAAAGTTCTAAGGGGTGAGCAGATTTTCTTACAAGAATTTTTCTTTATCGGCCATGTAATAAGATAAATTGTGCACTGTCCCTAAATATTTGTAATCATGATGATCAAATAATTAAAACAATTGGAGTAAACATTTTTGTTGAGAAGTCTTTCATTGATTACCAGATGCATAGCGGGTGAATAGAAGGAAATACAGAGAGCAACAATTTTTTTGAACAAACCAGGAAACGGAAGGCCAATGACGGAGAGTATGATCATCAGGCTGTTCTCTTCGCTGTATTGCGTCATTCCGCTCTCCACCTTCGCGTCATTAAAATGTAATTTCCTCAAATTCAGGAAAACCGCCCAGGGGTTATTCTGGTAGATTTAGGATAGGGGTGCCCAGGCTGAGGTATAAAACATCAACCCAAAACAATAATTTCTAGCATAAAAATAGACTCTTAAAATACATGCCCACAAAATCTATGGAAAGTGCCCTAACTGGTAGATTTCTCGTAATGAATTTGGATATTTAAACTATTATTATTTTAGAAATGTTGCTTGATTTCAATTTTGATTGTAAATAATTTTTTTCTTTATTTTCTTAAATTTTCTCATGTTTGGGACCCAAAAAATAATCAAGAATTCAATGAACCTAAAAAAATGATTGTACAAATGGTTGACCCAAAAAAAGCGTTTGCCGAAATTTTAGATCCAAAAAGCGACCTGAGAACCCCTATCCTAAATATACCATAGTAACCCCCCTGGAGAAAACCGGAGGAAGGATGTTTTAGAATGATGGGACCAATGCCCTTCTATTCTCTCAAAAGCGAGGAAGGTTTCAACACATGAGCTTTTTGGCTGCAGGAGGGTTTACAATTTGTCTGTGCTTCCTACAGTCCACAGGCTACGCTCCCTACAGCGTCCTACAAATTAAACGACTGCAGATGTATTTATCTTATGGTAAATGTGTTATTTTACCCCCTTTTCATCTTGGGTTATGTTCTAACACTCTTATTTTCGCAGTGACTTCCCTATAGTTTCCAGGCCCTGATAATGAAGTGTCTGCTCTACTTGACAGGCACCTTGCTATTTATTGGAGTGACAGGCTTCTCCAATATCGCAGAATCCCTGGCAAGAAGAAAGATTGACTCCAGATAAATTTATTACTGGAATTGAAATATTTGAATTAAACAGAGATAGAACACAGAGACATAAAACGTCTGCACAAGACCTGAAAATGCACCGAACTTGTTGAAAGCAGAATATGTTTGTTTTTGATTACCCTGGGTACCAGACTTGATCATCCATTCAAATTCTTATTATTGATCTCAAACGCAAAAATGTGGAGGGAGGCACTTGTTTCAAAAACGAAAATTTAACGGTAAAACTCGACTCAATGCCAATAATTGTAAAATTCATCATTACTGTTTCCAACACAACACACCAAAAAATGCCTTCAATAGACCATTTCGACAATTAGAATCGGAGACTGGGGAGAGCGGTTTGTTCTGGTAAATGGCGGATACAGATCTGGTAAATGGCTGCCACAGAGCGGTCTATTGTTAGTTATATTTTCAGGATGAGTCGTTCGAAGGCTGCGTCGCCTGGGAACTAGTTCTCAGGCCATAACTTCCGGAGCGCGCTAACAATTTGAAATTTAGGCCCACACAGCAAACGATCAAAGCAAGGAACAAAACCAGGAGAGGAAAGATACCAATGAAATGAAGACAAGCAAGGTAATGAAATACATTTATTCCTTTGGGCACAGTTAGGCCGGGTATTGTGGACACGATCGACACCAATCGTGTCCATAATACCCATGATAATGATAATACCACTAATCATGCACCTGCTGAAAAAGCCATAAATTCTGTAGCTCTGTAGACTTAGACGATTCGACATTGTTGCGGTGGGAGCTTTCTAAACGCAGAAACGCCCATTTTCTCTGATTTTTATGGTCCATGTTCGAGAAATTTTTATGCAGTCCAACGTNCAAGGAACAAAACCAGGAGAGGAAATATACCAATGAAATGAAGACAAGCAAGGTAATGAAATACATTTATTCCTTTGGGCACAGTTAGGCCGGGTATTGTGGACACGATCGACACCAATCGTGTCCATAATACCCATGATAATGATAATACCACTAATCATGCACCTGCTGAAAAAGCCATAAATTCTGTAGCTCTGTAGACTTAGATGATTCGACATTGTTGCGGTGGGAGCTTTCTAAACGCAGAAACGTAAGGGGCAACGCCCATTTTCTCTGATTTTTATGGTCCATGTTCGCGAAATTTTTATGCAGTCCAAACTTAGAATTTTCCTCTCTAAGCTTCATAAACATTAGATCTCATACATAAGATAATCCTCCTTGAACAAGCCAAAAGAATAAGAACCAAAATCAGCCTCATCCCCATGACAAAAGGCCCTGGGGACGAGGTTGAACCAAAATCAGTTGAAATTTCCTGATATTTTGAAGTAGAAATCGTTCATTACGCGTTAATCTCTTGTTTGTAGAGTGAACCAAAACCTACCCTGGGTACCAGACTCTAAAAAAAATGAGTCTGGTACCCAGGGTAACCAAAACCAAGCCTAGTCGAGCAACTAGGAAATTTTAACTCTCTCAGTAATGAAATTAAGTTATATAATTAACCGACTAGAGATTTAATTATTGAATTTAGAGCACAAGTACCTTTTTTGTCAAGAATGACAGGGGTTGCAACTCTTACAATCCCCCGTTGCATTGTTTTGAAATGTAAACGAGGAATGGGAAGGGTCTGTACACGAGGAAGTTCAATATCAGAATGTCCCTTCCTAATTTGTTACTATAAAGTTTCAGAAAATGCAATAGGCAGCACTTGAATTCTAATTTTTTGTGGCCATGGAAAAAGATTTCCATGCTTTATTTCAATACAAAAATTCTTTTGCTCTTTTCATCCAATAATAGAGGGGACCACAAACTGTCTTGCTTTCGGTGACGGTATTCCTTCCCAGCAAGCACCCCCTCCAACATTTTTATGCAAATTTATATACATCAAAGACCAACACTTTCGGCGATAAATATCGGTGGATAAGCTTCGCCGAAGAAACATTCGGCGGTAATTTGCAATTTCATAGGATTAAGTTTCGGCCAAAAAAGTGTCGAGAATTTTGAAAGGAACGAGTTTTTTCGTTGACATTTTGATGGATAGCAAAATGACAGAAAGGCGTTAGCAGTTTCAATTCTGATTCTTAATTTTGTGTGCTCACAATCTGCATTTTTAGTGCAGAAAATCAAGAATCGCTCATACTTACAGAGCATTTAGGGGTAGGCAGAGTAATATCACTTCNGTTGCATTGTTTTGAAATGTAAACGAGGAATAGGAAGGGTCTGTACACGAGGAAGTTCAATATCAGAATGTCCCTTCCTAATTTGTTACTATAAAGTTTCAGAAAATGCAATAGGCAGCACTTGAATTCTAATTTTTTGTGGCCATGGAAAAAGATTTCCATGCTTTATTTCAATACAAAAATTCTTTTGCTCTTTTCATCCAATAATAGAGGGGACCACAAACTGTCTTGCTTTCGGTGACGGTATTCCTTCCCAGCAAGCACCCCCTCCAACATTTTTATGCAAATTTATATACATCAAAGACCAACACTTTCGGCGATAAATATCGGTGGATAAGCTTCGCCGAAGAAACATTCGGCGGTAATTTGCAATTTCATAGGATTAAGTTTCGGCCAAAAAAGTGTCGAGAATTTTGAAAGGAACGAGTTTTTTCGTTGACATTTTGATGGATAGCAAAATGACAGAAAGGCGTTAGCAGTTTCAATTCTGATTCTTAATTTTGTGTGCTCACAATCTGCATTTTTAGTGCAGAAAATCAAGAATCGCTCATACTTACAGAGCATTTAGGGGTAGGCAGAGTAATATCACTTCTTTTCTTTATCGCAAAATGCTGTGTTACAGAAGCAAGAAATCATGCCCACAAAGTCAAATTTTGCATAAATGTGAAATGGAACTTATCCAAAATTTTTGCCGTCACAAATTTTCGCCAGCTTTTGATTTCGGCAGATAAATTTTCCGCAAACTTGTTTGACGATAATTTGTCACGCCGAAAGTTTTGTTTTTTAATGTAATCAATTCACCGAAAAAGAACAGCCTTACGTTCAAAAAGTACAGTATGCAAAGACCAGCAGACCAGGGCGTATTTTTTAGGGGAATTGCCAGTGATAGTTACTTCAACATAAAATAAAAATTGTACGTATTAGTCTTAGTCAAGACTACAAAATTAGGCAGCGTTTATACGAGACCCATATAGTGAGATTTAACCGCAGTGAAATGACCAAAACAGTGGTGAATTCACTGGGGCTAAATCTCACTATTGTTGTCATACATAAACTGCGTTAGTTATCCTGGAAAAATCACCCAAATTAGACACTAGCCACGACTCGCGCTCGCGGATAAAGTGAGAAGCAAGATGGAGAGATAAAACCTTTACTCTTATGCCATCTTCATCGTAAATAGAAACGAACATTGTAAATAAAAATGAACGTGTTTTATTCTTATAAAAATAATGTCCTTATTTTCAAAGTTCGGTACAATTAAATAAAGTCAGATTTTCTTTTTTGATACAATCACTTTTTAATCACTTTTTCACGCTGCAAACTTTCATGCCAGAGAAGACTCTCATGTGAACTCTTTTTCATGACATCACGTATGTGAGCACCAAACCAAATGTTATTCCAATGAAACTTGCGATTATGTTGGTCCCACCACTGCCTTGCGTACATCCTTTCACCTTGTCTTTGTTGCAATTATCCGTGAGGCAACACTCTCCGTCTACGGTTTCATGCGCTTTTCCGAATCCATTTTTGATATTTTTGCATTTTTTCTTTTCGATGCATGCCCATGTATAACTTCTGATGACTCCTCCGCCTGTAGCTGAAACGCATTTCTGCGATCGAAAGCAAGCGAAGTCCGTTGCAAATCCACTCTTACATACCTCCTCCTTTGGTTTTGGTGCCGGCACACCAATCGTTACTTTATTAGTTTTACCTGTTGCCTCAATACCAACATAGCATTTTAATGCTGTAACTGATGTAACACAGAGAAAAGCTGCTACCAATCCAAGAAGCTGTAATTTGAAATAAGATGCCATTTTCGATCGATGTTTCTTGTTTCTTCAATCTGAAGTTTCTTCACTTTGATTTGATCAACCTCTTCGTTTGCGGCTGATCGACTTCTGACCAAATTCTGAACTGGGGCCGGTTTTTAAAGCATTTCCGTGATGTTCTTGTTTTTATCAATGATAGACAAAAGGGTGCTCGTGTTGAATGACAAGGAAATGCGCAAAAGGTCCATCATCTGCATTACATCATCGCAAGGAGTAGTTAGTAAGTAATTAATTAAAGAAAAAGCCCAGGGGGTGGGCACTGTGGAGTTTTACATACGAAGAGTCAGTCCAAAAAGGTTTTGAGAGGCCAAAAAATATCAAAATGTGGCAATTTTGTGCCCAAAAATATCAGACATTTCTACTATACGTATACAGGTTACGGGTATGCTTCATGGTATCTGAGGTTGCCCAAATAAATCAGTATAAAACGCATTGCAATTCTATTCATTACACCTGAAAGTATCATATGTGAAAAATCTTTACCCAAAAATATTTGACTTACTCACACATGAAAAACTGTCGAGCGTCCCCCCTGGACGAGACAGTATATCCTTCACAATGACTGCCTGCTTTGCATCACAGGAATGTTTGAGGTCACTCACAATAATTGCCTGGTTAGACTCCTGGCGGCTTTTTTCATCCTTCGACACCATTGCGTGGAAAAACAACTCTGGTTATTGTTCAGGGCCGATAGCAGCCATCACTGCATAGGGAGAGGGGATGGGGGGGGGGGGATGCCACAGCAACAACAATAGTTGTGGGAGCATACGTTTTACAATCAACAATTATATGACTGAGGTAATTCTTCAGCAGCAAAATCAGCCTTAGTTTGTAATCCAACCTTGGAAATATGATGTAGATTCAATAATTCCTGTGGCATGATCTTCAGGACCCTCTCAGAACACAAAAAAGAATAAATTACTTCAAAGTTGGCATACAGGTGTTCTTTATAAGAATCTAAGAATCTGACCATTGACCCAGTACCCACCCAGTACTGAAGGTTTATGAAAATTCTCATTATTAGGCTCAAGTTTTTAAACTACCCTACCAGAATTAAACGAGCTAAGAAAATTTTGTAATTCGTAGCTTTAATTTTCCCAGGTCACTTGAAAATGTTTTGACACTGTACAATAATGGTGAATGTTTTGGCATTGCTTTGAGTGCGAATATGTTATAACACGTTTTGAGATCTTTTTAATTGGAAGCCTTTCTAACAAAAGACATTGGCCCTACACTTACGGCATTAACAAGATAAGAAACACATAAGAAACTTTTGGTGGCAAAATGCTCCTAAAATTTAAGAAACTGCCTACCAACCCCGGACCTTAGTTTCTTATAAAAAATTCGTGTATTTCATTACTACAGTAAAATTTTAGAATCTCCCGTGCCTTAATGAATATTCAGCAACAAATAGCAAAATTTCCCTTAATTTCTTGGCTGGGATATTCAGGGGCAGTCAAGTACGATTAATTTCTCTGTCCTATGTTTAAATAAGACCGCAATTTTTGTAGGTTTTGAGGGAAAATAGCCACAATTTTACTAATAAACCGGTTTTAGGACACATATGTTGAAAATCAGAAGAAAAAGCAGCATTTTGGGGACAAAGTTGTCCCCTAAGAGAGAGAAAAAAGCCAAAATTTAGGAGATACATAGTGCCCCATCACGCAATAAGAATTGAGCCACCCCTAAAGGAACGTTTACAAAGGTTTATTCTAAGGTAGGAAAAAGAAATTTCTGTTTCTCTTTAGTGTTTTAATGGAATCTCTGTTTGCCACCAAATTTTCTTCTCACTAAACTCCACACTCGTTTTATTAGAAACTCTTTATGTCTCGAAAGGTTCTTCTTTAATCTAGCAGTTGTACTCAATAAAAAATGCCACATTTACTATGAATCTTCATCATGAGTTATCTCTCGCTTGTCTACAACTTCTGCCAAAAACTACTGAGTATCAAGCGCATGCTTTATTTACGTAAAGCATTCTGGGAACCATAAAACCTGCTCCGCAGCGACAATGTGCTGGGTTTCCGCACACACCCCCTCCCTGATTCACTAGGAATCAAGCATACCCTGGGTTTTCCACTGGGAATCCAATGCAGCAGCCCGGCGCGCAGGTCGGCTGGGTGCAGCGAGCGACGCATCCTGCGCAGTGCCCCCCAATTGATCACTCTGACTTTCTGCTTGCTCATTCTCATTTCTCACTTCGATTGGGAATAGCTTCTGAACAGGTCTAGATAATAAAAGAGGTTTCTTCATACCCTTTATCCGGACTTTTGCTCCTCTAACTTCATCATCTTTACCTTTGATGCATTCTTGGACAACTCCTAACTTCCACTCGTTGCGTTTCTTGTGGCTATCATCACCTAAAAGAACAATATCACCAACTCTCACAAAGTTCTTACCGACTTTACTACCACTACGATGTTGCTCTCTAAGATTAACAAGATACTCACTTTTCCATCGTGACCAGAAATGTACCAACCTTTCCGTAAGATACTTATACCTGGCACCTAAGTCCTTTTCCTTGAAACCTTCCTCCTCTATAGGGTGATCTGGCAAAGAATTGATGTTTCTGCCATACAACAAATGTGCAGGGGTAAGAATCTCTCCTTCTAACTCACTACCAACATATGTTAAAGGTCTTGCATTGAGAGTCCCTTCGATTTCAACAAGAACTGTATATAGCTCATCATGGTTCAACCTAGCATTCCCTAACACCTTCTTCAAGCAACGTTTGGTAAGACCTACTAGCCTTTCATAAAATCCACCCCAATTTGGCGCTCTCTCTAAAATGAACTTCCATTCAAGTTTCCACTCTACTTTCTTTCGCTCTAACTCTGCTCTTACTTCAGGGTGATCATAAAGTTGCTTCAGGTTTTTTCCGGTCGACTTAAATGTCTTTGCATTGTCAGATATCATTAATTCTGGTGTTCCCCTTCTAGCTGTGAATCTCCTAAAACATCTAAGGAATGAGGGAACTCCTAGATCTCCTACCAATTCCAAGTGTACTGCCCTACTTATGCAACAAGTAAACAATGCAATGTAGCTTTTAACCATTTCTCCACCCAGAGCCTTAACCAGCAGAGGTCCAGCAAAATCAACCCCAACCCTAGAGAAAGGAGGTGCTTGTCTTACTCTGAACTCTGGTAAGTCTGCTGTCACAGGTGTATCATATGGCCTTCCTTCTTGTTTCCTACATGTCACACATCTGTGAAGTAATACCTTGACCAACTGCCTACCTTTAGGAACCCAAAAGCGTGTTCTTAGCTCTGCTAGTGTTGCACTTACTCCACTGTGGTGCACAAATCTATGACAGTCTAAAATGATTATCTCTGTGAACTTATGATACCTAGGTAACAAGATAGGATTTACTGTTTCCTGAGGGAGATCTGATCTACTCAACCTTCCATGAGCTCTCAACACTCCATCTGCTTCACGAACTCTCAATTCACGCACTAATTGCTGATAGTTCTTTTGCTGCTTCAAACCTTCTTGGGCTGACTTTATCCACAAAGATTCTGCATGTAAAAGCTCTTCTCTTCCTAAATTTCCAACCATCTTCTCACTCCCCCTCCCCTTTGAACCCAGGTTTCTAATGAATCTTACCACCAATGCTGTCACTCTGAGTAGTCGCAATATGCTACTGTATCGATCTATCTCAATCACATTTCCAACATTCCGAATCTCTTTTACTTGCACAGCTAAGGTTGTAATCTTTCTTTCACTTTCAACATTCTCGTTCAAATCTTTCTCAGTGTGCTTAAATTCAGGCCACTCAAGAGAAGGATCAGTAAGGAATTGTGGTCCTTCCCACCAAAGCTTACTCTCTTTCAAATCTACAGCCTTCATTCCCCTAGAACCGATATCTGCAGGGTTGATTTCCCCTGGGCAATGTCTCCATCTATCCTTTCTTGTGACTCCCAAAATCTCATTCACCCTTGACCTCACAAACTGTTTCCACTCTCCCTTATTCTGTATCCATTGCAAGGCAGTCATACTGTCAGACCAGTAGTAACAATCTGTGATTTCTATGTGTGACTTAATGGCTTCCTTTGCTGTTTCCATTAGCTGTGCTAAGATTCTCGCTGCCATTAATTCTAATCTTGGAATGGTCATTGGTTTAAGTGGAGCTACCCTTGTCTTACTAGTAAGCAATGATGCTTTCAAACCCTCACTTGTTTCAAACACTACATACACCATCGCACAATATGCATCCTTGCTGGCATCACAAAATCCATGTAGAGTTCCCTTCTGAATTGTCTNGAGAATTTTGGGCCCAAAAACCCACCCATATGGGCGGCACATACCCGTACCATCAACATGTTATGTACCCCTCCCGGGGGTAGCACATAATAGATCTTTGGGGGAGATTTTTGTCATGAAAAACTGATTTTTGTATATTTTGTGCCTGAGAATCTAGTTAATTTTGAGTCCAGATTTTAGAGCAGAGGGTGTGGTAATGCAGCAAAATGGGTCAATGTGGGGGCCTCGGGGGTACATAGCATGTTTCATACATTCCCTATTTGATTCATTCAGGGGGGGGGGGGGTTGCCCTTCAGCAAAAGCTGTTTTTCAAGCTGTTTTTAAAATTTTGGCAAGGCAAATAGAAGTGGGTAGCTTTCTGAAAACCGAGCGGCACTAATTTTTGTCATTTTCAATCAAATTTCTGGTTAAAAGTTCATGTTTAACCAAAAATAAGCCCTGATATACATCTTTAAGAATGATACAGGTTTTGCTGTGAGCCAGCAGCCCCGGGTTTTGCAGATATTTAAAAAAGTCTGAAGGAAAGTGGAAAATACAGAGAGGGGCAGCTTTTCAACTGGAAATGAAAAAAAAATGAAAATGTGGAGGCGTCCAGAAGACTAATTAAGCTGTAAACTAGAACAAGCATCGATAAATGTGTCTTTTAGACATTACTACAAGTGATTATTGACATTTTGATTTCTTTGCTTAAGATGGCTGACTTCAAAGTACAAAAATTGCTGAAGTTTTTAGTCCCAGTCCCCCCAAATTTTGAAATTTTTGAAAAATTATTTTTTCTGAAATCTTTCAAGTAACATGGTTCCAAGGAGTTCTCGACCACTGCACGTATTTTTTTTATAAGAAACTAAGAATTTGGGCCAGTACTGAAAGTTTCTTAAAATTATCAGATCTGTGACCTCCAGAACATTTCAAAACAAGGTGTTTTGAAGCCTTTCCNATCTTTGGGGGAGATTTTTGTCATGAAAAACTGATTTTTGTATATTTTGTGCCTGAGAATCTAGTTAATTTTGAGTCCAGATTTTAGAGCAGAGGGTGTGGTAATGCAGCAAAATGGGTCAATGTGGGGGCCTCGGGGGTACATAGCATGTTTCATACATTCCCTATTTGATTCATTCAGGGGGGGGGGGGGTTGCCCTTCAGCAAAAGCTGTTTTTCAAGCTGTTTTTAAAATTTTGGCAAGGCAAATAGAAGTGGGTAGCTTTCTGAAAACCGAGCGGCACTAATTTTTGTCATTTTCAATCAAATTTCTGGTTAAAAGTTCATGTTTAACCAAAAATAAGCCCTGATATACATCTTTAAGAATGATACAGGTTTTGCTGTGAGCCAGCAGCCCCGGGTTTTGCAGATATTTAAAAAAGTCTGAAGGAAAGTGGAAAATACAGAGAGGGGCAGCTTTTCAACTGGAAATGAAAAAAAAATGAAAATGTGGAGGCGTCCAGAAGACTAATTAAGCTGTAAACTAGAACAAGCATCGATAAATGTGTCTTTTAGACATTACTACAAGTGATTATTGACATTTTGATTTCTTTGCTTAAGATGGCTGACTTCAAAGTACAAAAATTGCTGAAGTTTTTAGTCCCAGTCCCCCCAAATTTTGAAATTTTTGAAAAATTATTTTTTCTGAAATCTTTCAAGTAACATGGTTCCAAGGAGTTCTCGACCACTGCACGTATTTTTTTTATAAGAAACTAAGAATTTGGGCCAGTACTGAAAGTTTCTTAAAATTATCAGATCTGTGACCTCCAGAACATTTCAAAACAAGGTGTTTTGAAGCCTTTCCAATGTTTATACATTACTCAAATACTTTCCGAAGTAATATGATACAGGAAACAAGTGAGAATAAAGAAAGCATGCTGGAGTTTCTTAATGTTTTGGCAATCTGAGAGTCTGAGTTTCTTATAAGCGGTTTCTTATAAAAAAAATATGTGCATGATAGCGTCATTATCTGATCAACCATGAGAAGAAACACGTTTTTAAGCCAAAGGCAGCAAACATGGTTTTTCCTCCAGACCCCCAAAATTTGAAAATGTTAAAATAAATGTTTTTGCTGAAGCCTGTTCAGTATTACACTTCAAACGAGCCCTCGACCGCTTTGATAACATTATTTATAGCATTTTAGCTTACTGTGTAGTGAACAAGGGAGCTTTAACCTTGGAGGGTGTTGATACCTTCTTTAAATTTTAGTCATCCAAAAGTTGACCAAAATAGTTGCACATACATGACTTCTACTACGAGTATCCCCCTGAGAGCCCTGATTGGTTGTTTTGTCATGTTCTGAGAAAAGAAGGGTCCAAATCAGGGGTGGTGCCAGGGTAGGGCTAGGGGGCTTAACAGCACCTCCGTCAGATGTATCTAGCCCCCCCCCGTTGGAAGAAATGTTGGGTTATTTTCAGAGAGAATTGCATGCTTTGCATGGACACACTGCTATCATGCAGACCGTTCTATCATTCTTGTCCTCGGTCTGTACTTATATAAAAAGTGTCCCAAAAAACCGGTGCCCTGTTTGTGCAGCTGCTGTGGAGGAGCTATAACTTCAATTGTTCTGTTTCTATATATTTGCATAGAATAGGCTTGTACAGTTTGAGACCTTGTTTGAGTCAATCTGACAAGTGGGTGCCAAGTTAAGGTACAAGAAAGCCAAAACAAGTGGTTGGTTCAAAAACAGCAGTTCCTTTATTCTCTAACAATGTCAAAATCAAATAAATATTGAAAGAAGGATTCAAGCATTGTATTTGAATTTTTTAAGTCTGAAAAGGGTTAATAGTGTTATTTCTTTACATAACAATACTGTTAACCCTTTTTCAAATCTTAAAAAATTCAAATAAAATGCTAGAACCTGTTCTTGTAATATTTACTTGATTTTTGAATTATTATTATTATTATAATTATATGGCATAAATGAGCATATCCACTACAAGTGTGGCTCTTCAGCATTTTAACATTGTTGGAGAGCAAGGGAAGTGCTGTTTTGAAGCAACCATTTATTTTCACGTTCTTGTACTATAAATCAGCAACCACTCGTCACACTAACTCAAGCAAGGTCTCAAACGCTACGTTCAAGCCAATCATACGCAACTGTATAAGAAACAAAACAAGCGAAGCTACAGCTTCTCCACATCAGCTGCACAAACAGAACTTAATTTTTTTGGGAGACCCTGTATTAATTAAATGCTCAAATTCATTGTGCTTTCCTCATAGGACGATTGCTAAACGTGTTTGCATTTAACATCGAAAAGAACTATGTCTGAAGTTGTTACGTCTGAAAACATGCAGAATCTTGAAAAAGAGCCAGATGATATGTTTGGACAAACAAATAGGCAAGAGGATTCAGCAAATGATGAAAACAAAGTGCGAACGATTATGCAAGACCAAGGAGGTTATGAGCAGGCAGACGGGCAAGGTGAAGTCTATAGCCAAAGCCAAGGCAATATCATCGAGCAAGCAAATAACCAAGGACAAGCAACGGATGTCCTGAACCAACTACAGGAAAATACGCAAGAACAAGGAACCCTAGAGCAACCAAATAGCCAAGTGCAGGCAGTGAATGATACAAACCAAAGTAGCACAACGCAGGAAAATATGGAAGTGCAAGAGAGTGTCTTTGTAGAAGCAAATAGCCAACTGCAAGCATGCACCCAAGAACAAGCACATGGTCAAGTGCAGGCAAATAGCAAAGAACAGGCAAATAGCCAAGAGCAAGCCAGCAGCCAGGGCCAGTCTAGCTGCACATACATCTGCGAATTTTGTAGTGCATCTTTCACAAATAAAGAAGATTTCTTGTTACATTTCGCAAAATCAGCATGCAAGATTCAACACATCGGAAGAATTGAGACACCCCAAAAAAGTGAGCATGCATCAACTCAAGTTGCAATGGCTAACAATGATGGAGAAAATTCGAGCACATCATCACAAAATGACAATGTCACCACCTCAGCACCTCAAATTCTTTGCACAGTTGACATGATTTTGTGTGAACAAGGCAACAAAATTTTCATTTCTCCTGATAATGTAAGAGTTGCAGAACAATCAACGAACTTACAGCAGATTCTATCTATTTGCCAAATGCAAGAACGAAATAGAGGAACGAAAGACCAGATTGAAGGTGACACAATAAATGCATCTTCTGCTCAGCAAATCGTCATCTCAGACAGCATAAATTCAAATGTATTGTCATCAACAGGAGCTATTGTAACAGTGCAAGGTGTGGAGGAGCATTCTAAAGGGACGGGGCTTAGATGTGAGAATGAAGTCCAAATTAATGAAGAAAGTATGGAGATACAAGTTGTGATACAAGAAACAGGAACAATTGCAGATATTAGTGATGATGCTATGCAAGGGACTGAAGCTTCTGGTGTTGAAGTTGTTTCTTTAAAGACAACTGATGCCGTTTATAAATGTAATGTCTGTGATAAAGCATTCAAGAAAGCTGCAGGACTTGAGAGACATAGAATTGTCCATTCTAAAGATAACAGCAGAAATTTCCCTTGTGATACTTGTGGAAGAAATTTTACAGCGATGAACCGTCTGCTTAAACACGAAGAACAGCACGAGAAGACAAGGGAAGAGGAACACAGAAGGAAACATGAGCAACAACAACTGGAAGGGAAGAACGAATCAGAAGAAAATTCAGAGACATTTACTTGTGAAACTTGTCAGAAAACATTTGATCAATCTTGCTGCCTATTGGAACATGAAAGAATCCACTTTAAAGAGAACTTGAAGAAAAATAAAGATACCTTCCCATGTGAGATATGCGATAAATGGTTCCACGCTGCAAGTCATCTCGCAAGGCATGTAAAATCACACGATAGAAAGATTGGCTTCGAATGTGAGACTTGCGGAGAAATGTTCCAACGACACAGCACACTGGTGAAACATAAAGCTATTCATTCTGATGTGAAACCATTCCTGTGCAATGTTTGCGGTCGAGGTTTCATGCAATCAAGCAACCTCACAACCCATCTTCGAATTCACACCAAAGTTAAGCCTTACCTATGTTCTACATGTGGCAAAACATTCTCTCATTCAAGCAGTCGAGTTATCCACGAAAGAACCCACACTGGTGATAAACCATACCTCTGTCAAACATGCGGGAAGAGATTCCGTCAATCAGGAGATCTTGCAAAACACCAAAGGTGTCACACTGGAGAGAAGCCATACCAATGCGCAGTCTGTTCCAAAACATTTTCGGTGCAGTCAAATTTGTTGGCACATTTGCGAATTCATGTGAAGAAAACTGCACCAAATCCATTGGCTGTGGCAGACCAGATCACCATGGTTATGGCAGAAGGGAGTGCCGATGGTATTGCAGCGGTGGCGGCTACCGAATAACTATTGCTGACTTATGACTGCCTTTTTGCTGTACATAAGGGGGTATACCTATCTTATGGTTTAAGTTTAAAAAACCTGGTATTTAGAGATTTTCAATAAAAGTATGATCTAAAATCCATTTTATGTTAAGGAGTTTGATTCAACATAGAAATAGTGCAACCTTTGTGGAATGCGATAGTTAATTTAGTATTAGAGTTACGAACATCGATACTTCCGATAGCCGAGTAGTAGAAAAATAGATTTAAAAGAACGATTTGTTTCGTACCTGGTCAAATTTGTAGTGCAGTTGATGCGTTTGCTTTGGGGGCTATTTGCATAACTTACTTATGTTGCTGAACCAAAATCAATCGAATGGTTGAACAAAATAATGTTGAACTTTAAAAAAATCTTTTAAAATGTTGATTAAAGATCCATCGAATCATGTCTTTAAATTAAAAATATCTTTTTTCATCAAACTTCTATTTAGTCTGTTGCTGTTAAAGAACGCCAATCAACCAGCATCCTTTGCGCGCTTCGATTGTTGCCTTTCGACCGCGGCGGCCATTTTAATATGACAACATTCTCTGCAAAGCGTGACCGCAAAGGATGCTGGTTGACCGGCGTTCTTTAAGATCAGTAGGAGCAGTTGTTAATTGATTAATCGTTTGAGCGTATTCATTTGGTAGTGTTTATTATAAGTTTTCAGTTTCTCCGAAACTCACGTCGACTATATCTCTGCAAAACTGGCTGGCGCCCTCAGCATGCCAGATTCTACCCTCAGAAAAACTGGAGTGGACATGTCCACCCCCTGGCGACGCCCATGTTATCGGAAAACAAAACTCGTTTGGCCAGGAATTTAAGCTTCAGTTAAACTGCAATGCGCTCATGAACAGAACCTCTAACGGTAGAACAGCTAGGATGAGGCTCCGATGAAAACTTCAATTGAGTAACGCAAACTGGTTGAGTTGATTCTTTTACCATCAAAATTTTATAAGCATCTGATCAGTAAATTACAAGTTATAAAACAATTTACATTCTATTCATCATGAAAAACTCTACAACGGATCGCAAATTACATCTACTAAAAACACGCTAACTGTTCGTATATATGCAATTGGGCTTGAAATGGTTAGCAGGGCCTTCAATATAGATGAACAGGACTACTTGGGGTGTGGGCTAAATCTCCGTTTGTTGTGGTTTTACAACGATGTGATTGGCAAGTTCGTGAAAGTAGCTTTCAACCAATCAAGGTTCGATGCCTCAGCTGATGGGATGTACTTTTGAACCCCATGCAATGCATGCTCTTCTATGTAATGGCCATATTAAAAGAAGGACTGCTTCGCGAGGGCGTGACCATGACCTCCAAATTTCTCTTGCATTGAAGACCCTGCTAATTCTATAATATGGTAGATTTAAATTATTATTCTACAGCAAAATCATCGGGCACGACTAAGAAGGGATGGGACTAAAAGTTGCAGCTGCAGGGACGTTTATATATAAAGGAATCCTTCTTACGCCACGCAATGTTCTGGATTCATAATTGAAGCGTTTTCTTGATAAGAAAGTGCACTAAAAACTGAAGACGTTTATCTTGGGTCACAGGGACTCGTGAACGTTAAAGGGTTAATCGGAGCAGAGAGGTTCACGATTCCCGTGTGTGCAACATTAGACGAAAATATCGAGAATATGGGTAAACAAAATCTAATGGAACTTTACATCTCCACCAATTAACTGCCTTACGAACGACGACAGCAAAAGGAAATTAAAGGGAAAGAGGCATTTATTTATTCTGAAAATTTCCACTGTAAAATCAAGTAAAAATTTAATCAAATTGACTATTTGTGTGCAACATAATTTTGATTATTTATTCATAACTCCTACATATCCAAAGTTAACTGTTAAATTTAAACAAACGACTTGAAGGATTAGCGAGACAATTTCACAATTTGTTGCAGAGGTTTGGACGCAATTTTTGACTCGTCCAAGGTAGCATAATTCTTCAAAGCAGAGAAGAGTGAAATAGAGAGAAGAGGTGGGGAGGTAACGCTGCACTTGAGTGTTATGCAAACACGATTTTGCTCTTCTGATTAAGTATCTACAAAATATTTACTCAGATAAAATCATCGGTATATATTCAACCTGGTGCTTCTGGAAGGAGCTTATGACCCAAAAGACTTCGCTAGAGAAATCCTTAGAAAATGATGAATGTTGGATTTTTCAAGGAACAAAACTTTCATCTTCACAAATTAAATCTCTCTAACAAATTCAAGATGTAGAAAGAATCACTGTGTAGGTTTGTTTGCTGACAACAAAATACGTTTTGAATGACTTCGCATTTCTAGTTAATCTTGCGATATAGCGAATCTTTCTGGTGCATATTCTCCTGAATCATATTGAATTAATCGCTAATTGCTACCAAATTTTTAAACTGCGATGCATTTGAACTCCAAAACAACATTCTAAAGCATTGTAATAAATAGAAGATGCCACGTTCCAATGGCGCAAGCTTTATGAAAATTATCATTTCGAAATCATACCCAGTCTTGACCATGTGAAATTTCTTTGGACGTTTCTACTTCCGTTTTCGTTGTTTCTCTCGGGGATAGGCTTTCGTCTGCTCGACTGTCTGCAAGAAAAATACAAATATGTTTTTAATTATGAGGTTCAACATCTTTACCGAGGGAAGAATTCTACTGAAAGAAAAAATCTTCAATTATAAGTTTTTTGCAAGTAGATCAAGGACCAAATTATTTTGCCAAATATAACTTATCTTTCTGATAGGATGAATTTAGCAATTTTGGGTGATTTTAAAGCTGCCTGGTTTGGAAGCACACCGTAAAAATACACATATGATTTTAGATTTCTTTGTCTATATTAAGTTTATAGATTGGTCATAAATGTCAGAAAGGAATTCACACTCCATTATGCGAGACTTGAAGGACAAACAAATCGTAATGGCTCTAACGCGAGAATTACAATGTCTCCTAAAAAGTAGGGTTCAAAGTAAGGATATTCGTAAAACTCATTGTTGATTGAAAATAGATTTCATTTAAAACACAACACATTACCTCTTCGACCTTTCGCCTGCCTCTTGGCAGCAAATTCTCTCATAAATGCAGGAACTTGTTCGGTTTCATTTTCCTCCTTTTCGTCGGATTTTTCTTCTGCAATCACAGCAGCTACAGGTTTGGCCTATGACGAAATAATAGGGAGCACTTTATACAAGAGGCAGAGGCAGAGGTAGATGTAGAAAGTTTGTCTCATAGTTAAGCCCTGCCAAACGAGCAAAAATTGTTAGCCAAACATTTGAGCCTTGCTTATGAAGCAAGATGTTTATCCGTTGGGGCACCTTGCAAAACATTGCTTGACAAACATTTTTTTGCTTGTGAGAAACAAAAAATGCATTTGAACTTTTTCAAAATCGTTGACAAACAAATCCTGCACAATTCTGCTTGTCAAGCAATGATTTGCGACGAGGACAAAAGGAAACAATGTTTAGCAAGCAAATTGGAAAAATTTGGCAAACGAAATTTGCTCGTTTGGCCAGGGCTTTAAGCACGATCTGCTTAGAGTCTTCTACTTTAGACTACTAACGTGTCCAAGAAAAGAAGAGGCAGCGGAACAGCCCTTTGAGGAAGGAATTTGCAATTAACTGGCCAGCCCAAACCTATTTAAAATCTAGCATTTAAAATCGTCTATAATGATTAAAGCAAGTCACCCATGAATTCAAATCTTTTACAGGCTTGTTGATTTTTCAATAGTTGACCGCAGCAGGAAGGTAGGACCTCCAAAACATTTGCTGCAAAATAAGCATGACTGTAAATTGGATTAGCTATTGTTATAATGGAAAAGGACCACGGAGCGATGCAAAATCGAGCATCAGTCCTTTTCAATTCTTAAAATATATATTTGATAAACTCACAGTTCTGTTGATTCTGCTTAAAATCTCTGGATTCGTCACCGTTCTCGACCTGAAAACAGAGTCTTCTGTTGCCTCGTCAGTGCTAGCTGATTTTTGTAGAAAAGCTTTCTTACCTGTAAAAAGATAAGACATCGGTTCAGTAGGAAAACAAAAGCACCGAAGCGCCCGCAAAATCAAATTATCGAAGTCAAGGATCGCATCGTCTAGTTCTGGAGAGATGGACACTCTTGACGAGAGAAAATCTATTTCAGCTACAACCATGAGCGATAGGACACCAAGTGTTTATCAGTGTAAATTTTTAATCAATAGTGAGCCACCTTAACCCATAGTTTATGTGTTTTGAACTTATTTGCTTATTTTATTTTAATGATAAGGTGGCTCACTACTAACTAAAAATAAAATCAAAACAAACAAACAGTAGGTTAAGGTGGCGCATTACTGATAACAATTTTACAACTGATACAAACTTGGTGTCCTATCGCTCACGCCACAACCTGGCGCTGTGAAGTTATCTTGGAATCTGAGTATGGTGGAAAAAGCACCAAATCTAGGAGAATTTCTTGATACGTCTTGATGCTTGCTTTCATTGCACTTTACTGTATAACACCACAGCCTACTTGGGCTCTATGAAAACTTCGCGTGAAGTGGAACTATTCTTGCCGGGATTAAAAGCGCCAAGTAATTTTAGTGTTTATGACAAAGAAATAGGATAGATTTAGTATCTCAGTTTCATCATATGGAATGAAATGAATTTAAGAGCAATAAGCGTTGTTAAAAATTTGTCATACAATAGTAACTGAGGTCTTTATCCCATAATAACCCTTTTTCTTAATCCAAATCTCCCAACACGAAAACATAGCAAATAGCGAAAACCCTTAAAAACAAATCACTCTTTAAAGCAATATTTTCAATTGAGAGCTGTGAATTTGATTAAATTTAACTAGTTAACAAAATAATTTTTATCGCATTGTTTCTACGCTAAGTTTAGTTAATATATTATATCTAATTAATTCACACTTAACTAACGATCTATAATAAAAGCAAACTTCCTAAAAGATGTAAAACGGCATGGCTGATAATAACAAAATAAAATTCTCACATCTGTGTTAACTTTGCCATCATCACCTACGAGGGCCAAATAACTCCAAAAATAGCGTACGAGATTTTTGAATTTTAAAAATCTCGCAGATTTTTCAAAGATTTTTGAGATTTTCAAAGATTTTGCAAGATTCTTAAGGATTTTTAAGATTTTCAAAGAATTGTCGAAAGATTTTTTGAGAATCTTTATAATTTGTTGGGGGAGATTTCTGGGATTTTTTTAGATTTTCGAAGATTTTTAGGATTTTCTTTGGGGTTTCTAAGATTTTGTGCAGATTCTTGAGATTTTTGAAGATCTTTCAGAAAGTTTTACGAAAGCCTACGAGATTTTTGGAGTGATTTGCCCCTCAATTCTCTAAGCTGTGATTCGCTGAGTTTGGTGAATAACTCATAATGGCATAGTTTGACAAACATCAATAATTTTGTGGTTGACCCAAGTAATATTAAAAACACAACTTACCCGAAGAGCTGTCAACTGATTTCAACCTCGTCATTAATTGCCTCTTCCACGCTGGTACATCATCATAATCATCTAAATTTTTGGCAGCATCTGTATTCAAAACACCTTTGAACCAACACGACCCTTGCTTTCTATCCAATTCAGCTGAGTAATGCAGACCTGAACTTATCCTGGATTGAGAATGTTTTCGATCTCTGCCCTCAGATGATTCATTCTGCGACGAAGACATCGAGAAACTGTCGATCATGGACGCAGGCCTACGTGCTGTTGGCTTACCTGGCACTTTCGGTCTCATTTGAACTTTCTCAACATCGACCTTATCAGTGTCATGCGACTTTTTAGGCTCATC
>REGM01000001.1:4168696-4196048 GCA_004194415.1 Aurelia aurita | reverse complement strand
CTTGCCGGGATTAAAAGCGCCAAGTAATTTTAGTGTTTATGACAAAGAAATAGGATAGATTTAGTATCTCAGTTTCATCATATGGAATGAAATGAATTTAAGAGCAATAAGCGTTGTTAAAAATTTGTCATACAATAGTAACTGAGGTCTTTATCCCATAATAACCCTTTTTCTTAATCCAAATCTCCCAACACGAAAACATAGCAAATAGCGAAAACCCTTAAAAACAAATCACTCTTTAAAGCAATATTTTCAATTGAGAGCTGTGAATTTGATTAAATTTAACTAGTTAACAAAATAATTTTTATCGCATTGTTTCTACGCTAAGTTTAGTTAATATATTATATCTAATTAATTCACACTTAACTAACGATCTATAATAAAAGCAAACTTCCTAAAAGATGTAAAACGGCATGGCTGATAATAACAAAATAAAATTCTCACATCTGTGTTAACTTTGCCATCATCACCTACGAGGGCCAAATAACTCCAAAAATAGCGTACGAGATTTTTGAATTTTAAAAATCTCGCAGATTTTTCAAAGATTTTTGAGATTTTCAAAGATTTTGCAAGATTCTTAAGGATTTTTAAGATTTTCAAAGAATTGTCGAAAGATTTTTTGAGAATCTTTATAATTTGTTGGGGGAGATTTCTGGGATTTTTTTAGATTTTCGAAGATTTTTAGGATTTTCTTTGGGGTTTCTAAGATTTTGTGCAGATTCTTGAGATTTTTGAAGATCTTTCAGAAAGTTTTACGAAAGCCTACGAGATTTTTGGAGTGATTTGCCCCTCAATTCTCTAAGCTGTGATTCGCTGAGTTTGGTGAATAACTCATAATGGCATAGTTTGACAAACATCAATAATTTTGTGGTTGACCCAAGTAATATTAAAAACACAACTTACCCGAAGAGCTGTCAACTGATTTCAACCTCGTCATTAATTGCCTCTTCCACGCTGGTACATCATCATAATCATCTAAATTTTTGGCAGCATCTGTATTCAAAACACCTTTGAACCAACACGACCCTTGCTTTCTATCCAATTCAGCTGAGTAATGCAGACCTGAACTTATCCTGGATTGAGAATGTTTTCGATCTCTGCCCTCAGATGATTCATTCTGCGACGAAGACATCGAGAAACTGTCGATCATGGACGCAGGCCTACGTGCTGTTGGCTTACCTGGCACTTTCGGTCTCATTTGAACTTTCTCAACATCGACCTTATCAGTGTCATGCGACTTTTTAGGCTCATCCTCTCCGCTTGCTAGCTTTGTTTGGTCATCGCTCGATTCAGATTTCAATTCTTTTCGAGTTTTCTCAATATTCTTCAAATTTTCTTTCTTAGTTAATTCGCTAGTTTCTTTATCCATTGTTTCTTTCACTAACGGTCTTTTCGGTAGGGGGACTTTCATTTTTGGCTTTGGTTTTGGTTTAGGGGGCGGGGGCCTTTTCTTTTCAGGAATCAATGTTTTCCCTTGATCCTTATTTTCAGATTTAACTAGATCAGGTGTGGCATTCTTTGACTCCAATTTCTTCGCGCTCGAGTTCTCCTTGCCAGGCTCACGGGAAGCAGCGATCTCCTTTTTATCGTCTTGCTTCCCATCCACTTTTTGAAGAATATCCTGAGCAATCCTGTCTGCTTCTCTAGTAACTTCTTTCTTAATATCTTTCGTCTCATCACTTTTCTCAACTTGCATTTCATCATCTTTCTTATCATCGCTCTCTCTGGCATCCAAAATACTTTCTTTATCCCGAACAAGCTCCATTTTTTCTGCTGTCCTTTCCAGATCCTCTTTCGTATCACGCTTAACTCCCCCCTCAGTTTCCGAGCTCAACTTAGGCTTCGAAAGTGCACCATGCTCAAAAGAGTTAACACGAACTAATTTTCCTCGGAGTGGTTTAGGCATATCTTCTCTTGATGAGTTAGATTCTGCTCTTGACCTCGACTCTTCTGAGTTAGGAGATACCCTAGATTCTTCAACTGTGCTCTCGACACTCGCTTCTCCTTTTATCGAGGGTAACGCTTNTCATCATCTTTCTTATCATCGCTCTCTCTGGCATCCAAAATACTTTCTTTATCCCGAACAAGCTCCATTTTTTCTGCTGTCCTTTCCAGATCCTCTTTCGTATCACGCTTAACTCCCCCCTCAGTTTCCGAGCTCAACTTAGGCTTCGAAAGTGCACCATGCTCAAAAGAGTTAACACGAACTAATTTTCCTCGGAGTGGTTTAGGCATATCTTCTCTTGATGAGTTAGATTCTGCTCTTGACCTCGACTCTTCTGAGTTAGGAGATACCCTAGATTCTTCAACTGTGCTCTCGACACTCGCTTCTCCTTTTATCGAGGGTAACGCTTCAGCAAGTATGGCTTCTTTCTTTTCAAATAGCACTGGACTTTCCCTATCTGAAATTTTTTGTATTTCTGGCTGAAACGTTTTCTTTAGTTGAGCTGGGCTGCTAATCAGTGGCGTTGGGCTGCCCCTGCATGGAGAGGGTGTATCTGTTCGTGTTGGCAACTGAGGTGTTCCCTTATCTTGGGCTGGGGTGCCAAAAAGGGGCGAGGGGCTGTCTCTAGGTGAACGGGTATCCATCTGTACAATTGGTGGGGTCGGGGTTCTACTTTGAATCGGGCTTTTTTTGATTGCTGAATCTGTGTGGCCTTCCTGACCAGGTAATATTCTTGCTTTCCCTTTCGGCATAACAAATGGGTTTTTAGGGACCGAAGGAATGTTTTTTCTCATAGGAAACAGTTCTGCTTTATCTTTAGTAGACAAAATAGGTTCTGTGGACATCGTGGGTGACAACACAGGATTCGTAGTAGTCGTGGTTGGCGTAACAGCTAGTGTTACTGCTTCTTTGTCTTCTTTCGGCTTTTCTGCAGACATAACTATATCTGAGACTGGTGACATCGATTTGCTAGACGTTGTACTGGTATCAACGGGTTTATTCTTTTCAAACTGAATTTGTGAAACCTCGGATTTAACTGGATCTGTTGCTGTTTGAGGCAGCTGTTCTGTGCTATCAACATCCTTTACCACAATATTCGATTCTTTTGCAGTTTCAGTCTGGCTTTTAGAGTCCTCTACTGGTAGCTCTACCATAATATCGTCAATATCAATCAGCGAATTTTTGTCTTGATCATCAACCGAAAAGTGTATTAATTCGATTTTTGAATGCCTTTCTACTTCTTTTGTTGGAAATAATACATCGGTAATGTCCATTGGTTGATCAAATGCTTTGCTGGTATCATTTTTGGCCACCTCTTCAGTTTTAGCGTGAACATTCTCAAAACTAACAACTTCTGTCTTTGAAGATTCCTTATTGCTATTGTCTTTTACTTCCGTAATCTCTTTCCTGGAATTATCAACCAACTTTTTATCCTCACTGTCGTCCACAATGTCCATCTTACTTCCTGTGTTGTCTATTTCAAATAACGGAGCGGACTTTATGGATCCCAAATCATTCACTTGAGTTGTCAACTTTGACTGGTCGTCAACTTTATCAGTGTCCTTCGTAATGGCTGCCTTGCCTTCAATATGATCAGAATGCTCTTTTTTGACATGCCTCTCAACTTCCACAGTTTTTGCTCCTTTCTTTTTGCTAAATTTTTCTTTAATTTCAGAAATTGAGGCAATTTTATCTTCACCTTCCACCTTTTTATTTTCACCCTTATTTTCTATCTTAGCTCGTTCTAATTCTTCATAACTTCGATAATCGAAATGTCCCTTCAAATCACTTTCAAGGTTCACATTTGTCTTTTCACTCGACGATTTTTCAGTTGTCGGTTCCTTCTTTTGTTTTCTTTTATTTAATTCCTGAAGCCAACTTGCTTGCTCGGGTTCCTTTACCTTAGCTTTCACCTTGCTAATCTTTTTGTCAATGTCTTCTCGTAGAGGGGTGATAGGCTCTCTATCAATGGATGAAACTGAAGTCGCCCTCTGCTGATGGTCATCGACTTCTTTTTTCATCCATGAGGGTAACCCTTCCGGTTCCCCTGCCCCTTCTTTCGTCTCAGTCTTCACATCACTAGGAGCTGGGGTTTCTTTGGCCGTCGATGCTCCCCACGTTTCCCTCCTTTTCTTGTCAAGTTCTTCCAACCAACTCGGCTTTGCTTTAACAACAACCCTCTCTTCCTCCTTCACAGCTTGGGTTTGATTTGTCATCGCAGTAGTCTTAACCAGCATTGCAGCTGAAGGCCCACCTTTAGGCTTCGGTTTGGGTTTAGGAGGTGGAGCCTTTGGCCTATTTAATTTCGAAGTATTTACCTCTGTAGAACTTCGAGGAATCTTAAAGGGGCTTTCTGCAATTTGTGATGGTGTATGCTTCTCTTGCGCCTGTGCAGTGGATGAACTTGGAGCGCTTCCCATTATGTCATCTACATCGAATTCAAACTGATCATTATCATCATCAGCAACTTTATCCTGCGATTTTGCATTTTGAGTTTCAAATTTCTTCAAAATTTCATCTTGTTTACGTCGCTGAAAAATTGGAGAAGACTTTTTACCAAATAAGTCCTTTTCAGTAACTAATACGAGGCTGACATCTCTGGGTGATTCTGGCCTCCCTGTGGTTTGTGTTTGTTGTGGCGATTCAGGACGTGACGTCACGACAGGGCTTCGTCTTGAAGGTTGTTTGGGAGAAGCTACTTTAGGTTTTGGTTGATCTCTAGGACCAGATGGTGAAATAGGGCGTTCTTCTTTAAATGGTGAAATAGGGCGTTCTTGTTTAAATGGCGACAAGGGGCGCTCCGACTTAGCTGGCGATGCAGGCCGTTTTGGTTTAGCTGCTGTCTTGGGTTCATTTAGTTCCTGCAACGAAAAATAGGATCTAGTTTATCTAAGATAAGAATAAATACTAGCTGGGTTCTTGGGTTGCTTTTGCCTTCGAACAACACGGAGCCTCAGCACGGACAGTACGAAATTGGCAAGTTCGTTGTAGTTATGTGTAATTTTCTTCATTTACTTTTTAGTGTTCTTCGTGTAATGGCCACGGGGTAGACATAGCTTTTCCTCCCCGTAGTTTCAGTTTCAGTTTCAGTTTTTATTGACAAATATATCTAAATACATCTAAGAATACAATATACATAACCTAACTTAAAGTAGAATAATTAATAAACAGTACATACATTATACACAACTACAAGATCCATTACAATCAAAATTAATAAAGGTAAACATTACAAGACAAGAGAGGAATTTACATATATTTATTTGTCTAAGGAGGAGCTCTCTAATAGATAGACTAATCGAGAGAGAGCCCCTCCATCTAAACTAAAACTAAAGAAAATAATTTTGCTAAAAAAACAAACAAATAGTATCGTCCTTGTAGTGTTGTACAGTAGTTTGTAGGTAGTGTAATTAGTAACGTTTTCGTAGCTTTTTAATGGAAAAGAAAAACAATTACCACAGTGATAAACAAGTTGTTTATGATACAGGTTCGTTTCAGTTCAGGAACTTCTAAAAGCTAAATTTACAACACGGTAATGTCGCCCTGAAGAAAATCGAGCTTCTTGATCGACTTCATATATTCACTAACAAACAAGATACACTGAAACTTGAAAAATGCATTTACTTTCTATACTTTTCTATTTCATACTCAAAGTAACCGGTGTAAGGAAACAGACCTTTCGTTTCTCGTTTCTCCTTCGCAGCGTCCTCGTCACGATTTACGCCCCCGCAGAAGTTATAATGTTTTATTGAGCGCTGATAGACCACAGAATAGACTTGGAGCAAGTCTAGTCAATCTTAAACTGTTGTTCGTCATACGAAGTAAAGTGTCAATTTCTTTTACCAAGACGGAGTTAGTGCGAGGAGGGGGGGGGGTCTTGATTCCATGTTTCGGTGGGTTTCTACAGAAAGTCTTTACAATGAAACAATACTAGTGAATCAATAAGTTGACGAGCAAATAATCACAAGAACAGAAGTCTCGATGACACGAAGAAAATTCAACAAATAAAAATTAACATTTTACCTTCGCAAGTGGACTCTTTTTCTTCAAAGCATTTCCAAGATCAGACATTAATTTATTTGAGAATAACGGTGAGCTAAATCTACTTTGTGGTCGCAAAACTTTCTTCGGTGTTTCTTCAATCTTTTCTTGGTCCTCCATCTTAATTGTTAGATTTATCGTCCTGCAATATGATTGGATAGCGGAAATAACTCCAATTATCCAATCAAAGATCTTTAAAACCTTCTAATCGAATATTTAGATCTACTTACAACTCTAACAGTTTTCAGGAGCACAGGTGGCTAATTCCGCATCATTCAAATAAATCAAATGACACTCTAACATATTCTGGTGATTCTTCTTAAAGAAGATTACCTCAAAATCAACGGAAGATTGAGGCTTCTTAAATCGAGGATTTGGGACCTAAAATCTGACCCATTTATGTACCGAGTGTGCCTAACTGAACTGGACAATTTTGACATCCAACTCCAAAGAAATTTCCAATTTCTTCACGTTCCCAAACTGTTAAAAGACCTAATTAAAGTTAGAAATATAGATGAGTTGATATACGGATTATCTTCAAGCCGTTTCAAAATATCAGGACTTAGCAATTTTCCAGAGACATGTGGAAGCATCCTAGCCTTATAATTAAATCTTATCACAACCTACGACGATGACGATACCACGGTTTTTCAAATCTAGCTGTCAATCGAACTGATTATCTTCCAACTTGCAATTAATTATGGGTTATCAGGAATTTGTCTACAGAATGTTAGAGCGACCTCAACCTGCTAACTAAATCTTATCACAAAAAATCACTATGCAAAATATATCAAACGAATGATGCTGCGGTTCTGGCTTATCAAGGAACAGGTGGAAAATTATGAATACCCATATATTTGGGATTTACAAAAAACTTCAATCTCGGGGAGCCCCAAGCGACAATCCAAGAACGAATTTGAAAGAATTTTGGTTCATGGATAGAAGAAAAAAACAGGTCCATCCTCATGTTATAAAGTCTGCTATCTGCGTTGCGATATTTTAATTTGAAAAGTACTGTTGATTGAATTTTAAAAATAGACCTAAATAAATGATGGTGTTTACTAAACTTGTTGGACAACGAATAAACAAGATTTCTTGAAGAAACTTGAATGATACCTGATTTCTTGACAACAAGGCAATACTTTACAGACCACAAACGTCGGCAGTCAATAACTTTAAAGGGAATCGACATAGGCATATTGAGTTGCCGCTATAAATAGGCCAAATAAAATGCAACACAGCCATTGTTTCTTTAGCTAAATAATAAAACGGCACATGCCAAAGTTATCAAATACAATAGACCTTATTTTTAACTTGGCCCGGGCCAGCTTTTAACTATGTCGATTGCCTTTAATATAGCTGATTATTTTACGTTCAATAGCCATTTAATATATACATACGGTTCAGAAGGCCCTTTAACTTCTTCAATTGCAACTTTGGTGTTATCAGTGGTTGCACTCCATGCCCAAGATTGGGGTCTTCTTCTCTTTTGTATCCTCCTCTGAGCTAGGCCAGCTTTGAATCTCTCTTTAGTAAAGTCTAGTTGATTTGCTGTGGTCTATGGAATTGAACAAATGAAGGTATTTCAACAGCTCATAAGTTTACCGAGATAGAATTAAAAAGAAATGCCTTATTTTCAATTGTTTGCTAAATTAAAGACCAGTTCTGAAAATTCAACTTTGCTAATTAGCGCAGACGATAAAGTCACACAGTACCAAAATTTATGAGAAATCATAAATTTGCAAAACTTACAATATTTGAAGCAAAGAAGTCAAGGTCAGGAAGTTCTTCGTTGGCTGGCTTCTTTTCTTCTGCTGTCTCCATCTTTTCCTAAATAAGGAGGAGCAAGTGGTATTTTTGAATTTAAATTGAATAAGGCACTTATCAATTTGCAACACCTTTATAACTAGTTATAGAAAAATGGCAACACTGTGCTTATTTATTGAAATGCAGAAAACAGAGAAGGATGTGCCTAAGGCTAAATCTTCCTAAATGCAGATAATGGTTTTATTATTTGCACATGAAATGGAGTGAGGAAGGAAGCTTTAGCAGAAAAGAGGATTTAGAGTGTACACAAAACCCACAGCTTGTTTATGCTTTGTGAAAGATTCAAAGCTTGTATTTCTTGACTAAACCTGCCTTCCTAATCATTTCACAGTCAAAATAGCTAGCCAGTATCTTTCAACTTCACTCAGATTACAACTTGCCCCAGTTTATCTCTTCTTAACTCACTGCCAGACATCTTATAATGAGACAACACAAGGAAAATATAAAATTGCATTCTTTAGTTTCTCTGTGCAAGGCTACATGGAAAGACTACAATAACAATGCCAGTGCATATAATATGAAAGTCCTCCTTGGATATTAAATAATTTTGAAAATAATTGCAAAGTTAATTGACAACTACAGCTTACCCCTTCTTCACCTCTTATCACTGCCAAGTAATCTTTCTGCAGATAAAGAAATGATCAAAATTAGACAGATAAAAAAATACTAGTGAGTGTTTCATGGTCTTGAACAAAAGCAAGAATGCTCATATTTGTCAAAGAGTTATGAACAGTAGAAATCTTTCTATGTTTTGGGCACTAACACTCCCAAAAGGCAATGAAAGTTTTCCACCCATACGGCATTATAAAATTGTTCATGAATTTATTCAAAGCTTTTCCTTTGTAACTTTTTGCNAAGGCTACATGGAAAGACTACAATAACAATGCCAGTGCATATAATATGAAAGTCCTCCTTGGATATTAAATAATTTTGAAAATAATTGCAAAGTTAATTGACAACTACAGCTTACCCCTTCTTCACCTCTTATCACTGCCAAGTAATCTTTCTGCAGATAAAGAAATGATCAAAATTAGACAGATAAAAAAATACTAGTGAGTGTTTCATGGTCTTGAACAAAAGCAAGAATGCTCATATTTGTCAAAGAGTTATGAACAGTAGAAATCTTTCTATGTTTTGGGCACTAACACTCCCAAAAGGCAATGAAAGTTTTCCACCCATACGGCATTATAAAATTGTTCATGAATTTATTCAAAGCTTTTCCTTTGTAACTTTTTGCTTTCAATTTTGACTTATCATTATGCACTTCAAACTTAATTTTCCTATCTTAAATGTACTGCGGGTCAGAACATATCTTTGCAGTGGGCATTCATAAATGGCCAAAATAAATACACTTACCATCTCCTCATCACCTTCTTCTTCAAATTTTGAAATATTTTCTGCAACATCTTTGGCCTGTGGCCTTGCACTTTTGCTGACAACCTAAAAAAACAAATGTATAACATTAATCAAACTGTGTATTTGCCAATTCAAGATAAGCTTTATTGAAATGTAATAGTTCAGCGAAAGTAAATTTCAAGCAAAGAAAAAGAAAGTTACCTGAGCACGCTCTCTGACTTGCTTCAAAAATTGACCTTGATCAATCATTGATGGATCCATGTTACTTTGTCTTTATGGCAAACATCAATTCTAGATTTGAAGATAAAGAATTATCTAGAAACTGAGAGGATTTGAATTAGTCATTGTTAACTGAGCTGAGACTTCTTCAAACACCTTTTCAGTGACATCAATTTAGATCCTGTTCAGACCAGATCAGATCCTAAGATCTGCATTTAAGTGGATCCAATCCAGACCAATGACAGGGCTTTTTTGTGATACGTCATTGCTATACAATTATTCTTTTATAAGAAACTATAAGAATTGGACCTAGCACAGAAATTTTCTCAAACTTTCTCTTATTGAGTACTGAAAGTGTCTTTAAATTCTTGTTTAAATTATCAGGGATTCCTGTCCCTTCATGAACATTTCACAGCCAATTTATGAAAGACATTATTAAAGTAATATGAAGCAATATTTCTTTGCTAATCTGATTTGCTAAGTGGAGTTGATAAAAAATATATTTGATCTGCATCTGTTAGATTAACATTTTTCAACTTTCCAGTGATTGATAATTTCAAGGAAAAAAGCAGAAAAGATTATAATTGGCATCTCCAGCAGCATATGAGACTCCTCGGAACACTAAACCCTAAGATAACAAAATACCAAACTTGCTTTAATGACATAAAATATTCATACTTCCTCCTTCTTTACACAGTCCTGGAGGGTGTTAAAGTTTAAATGAAGCTTTTTGTTATAATGTGAGATGTGAAACATTTGCAGTGCAAAATTTGATCTAATGTGGCAAATGTTTAATTTGATGAAGATGCTGCACAGTGATCCAGCTGGGATGGTGACATTGGCAATCTAACAAAAGATGAACTACAAAGAAACAAGCTGGGTGGTTTGAAACTCTTGAAATTGTACAAATTCAAGCTTGAAATTCTTGCAAACCACCGTTTTCAATAGCAAACATTTGTTATTCATCAATAACTAAAATGAATTCAGAGGTCAAGTTTGAGGTTTGCAAAAAGATTTCATCTCAGATTAAAAAAAAGATGCGTTTGCTTCCTTCCTGTTCTATTTTATCCTGAGCTAAAAAAAGTCGAATAAAAACTTGAAGAATACTGTAGAATTTTTCATGGCTTCTTTGAAATTTGATACAGATTAACAGCTAAACATTTGTCGCAAATAAATACTGTGCAGTTTGTCAAAAAAAGCAAACTTTACAGTGTCCAGATTTGATCAACAAAAAATTGTTGATGCGTAAATTAACACAACGTTATGAAAATAGGAAACTGATGGGACATGCACATGGTTGCTAAGATCAGTGGCTGATATTTTCCTAAATACAGTAAAACAAATTTAGCTGAGTTTAGCTGTGTTTTGATCTCTTATTTGGCTGAAAATTACGCCCAAGGCGCACATCAATTAATAGTCAAAACCAACTAACAATCTCCAGGCCCGCTGTGATGATAGGCCCATTTTGGATGTTGACTTTCATTTTGATGTTTGTGNATACAGTAAAACAAATTTAGCTGAGTTTAGCTGTGTTTTGATCTCTTATTTGGCTGAAAATTACGCCCAAGGCGCACATCAATTAATAGTCAAAACCAACTAACAATCTCCAGGCCCGCTGTGATGATAGGCCCATTTTGGATGTTGACTTTCATTTTGATGTTTGTGCAAGCATTTGCTTCGGTTAAGCAAGTTTGCTTTCATTCATGCATACCTTGGTAAACATAGTATCAGTGTGAATGATGGTTTGGCCTTTGATGATCTTGAAATGAATAACTTTTACTTTCATATATTTCTCTGTTCTTGCTGCGACCTTTCTTCTGTTTTCTGGCAACTGTACAACTTTGACTTTACCTTCCTCAAATCAATCCTATTCAATTTACAATGCAATCCAATCATCAATCCAATTCAAGTCATATGAATGTAAATGTTGGAGCTCCTTCGCAACCAATTTATCTTTCCATTTTATTTTATCTGAGCTCAGAAAGTCTTTTCTTTTACCTTAGAAGATAGACAAATTTTGAAAAATAGATAGTTCTTTGTGGTAGAAATTCTGTATTCCTTGCAACTATGACAACTATCCTAAACATACACTTTAGAGAAGATAGATCCACAAAGAAAAGTAATCTAAGATACTCCATCTTGGAAGGGAGGGTGGGAATGTGCTAAAATTTGGACTTCTCGCCCGCTTCTCGCACAAAGGAAAGTTGTTTCACTTCCAGCTCCCAGAACTGATTTGTCGCTACAACTGAAGCGATGACAACAACAACAACGATACAACGAGCGAAAGTTAGAGGGACTATGTAATGAGTCTAAGTTTTAATCCTGTTTTATTTTATCCTGAGCTAAAAAAGTCGAATAAAAACTTGAAGAATACTGTAGAATTTTTCATGGCTTCTTTGAAATTTGATACAGATTAACAGCTAAACATTTGTCGCAAATAAATACTGTGCATCGATATAAAGTTTTAATCATGTTGGGAGTTTGGGTTCTAGTTATTTTTGCACATGCGCTGTTGCTTCAAGGAAAATCAAATGCGACGTCTGCATGCGGCCACTAAATGGAGTTGAGGTGAAGCGAAGAAGTTTAAATCGATAAAATTGAGGTATCGAATCAAATAAAGCGATATTTAAGCTGATACACTTCGAGAAGAAAGCACGATGTATAACGGTATTGGACTGACGACGCCAAGAGGTTCTGGTACAAATGGATATGTCATCAAAAATATGTCGTTCCTTCAGGCCAGAAGCGAAAAGCGAGATTATCTCAAGGAAAACGATCTCAGAAAACATGAACAAAGCCTGATGAAGAAACCGAATAAAGATATTCTTGAGCATGAGAGAAAGAGAGGCATTGAATTGAAATGTCTTGAGTTGCAAGATATGATGGAGGAACAAGGGTAATGCTTGCTGCTCTTGTCCCATCTCCAAAGCGAAAGCAAAATAAAAAAAGTTCTTGACTTAGGCCCATTTTTGGCCTTCCTACTATCTTGCTTATTAGTAGGGAGGTCGGGCTAATTTTTTTTACTCTCAATATGAGGCTGAAAATTAGCTCATCTGAAAGAGCTTGATTTTAGCATAATTATGCAATTTTTTTCAGGTCAATAGACCATCTTTAGGCGAAACACTAGATTTAACCATGGACATTCTACCGTTGAAACTGACACAAAATCTTGTTTCAGATATGTTTTTTTTGCGAAAATAGCTCTATAAAGAAATTCTACTGAAACTAAAACTATAACAATTTTTGATAATTATTCAAGCCCAGGTTGGAATCTTTGTACTGTGTGCAAAATGAAATGTCTTCGGGGCACAGTCAAAAGGTCTGATGTGCAAATTTTGAAAAGTTTGTGCGCTATATGCAAAATGGATGGGAATTTCGGAAATTTCTGCTTAAAAGAAGATAGCTTCTGTGCGATCTCAATACAAATTTTTGATGCGCAAAATTTTATCAGTCTCTACATTTGGTGTGCAGTTAGCAAACTTTCCAACCTGGATTCAAGCTAAACGTTAATCAAATGTTGGAAAGTGACAATTTGGGCTGTATTTTGTTTTGGACATGGGAAACCTACCTCCAAACTTTTGACCCGCCACACCAAAATTGAGGTTTTCATTCATGAAAAATCACAGAAACAATGCACAAAATTAATATAATTAGTTTCAAGTTTTTCTCAATACCTGAGTATGTATAGATTGCCAGTATTGTGACTTTGTTTGCACACATCAAAAGTCTCAGCAAAAATGCCTGTATACTTCATACTGGATGATGACCTAAGTTAGGAGAAACATTCATAGCTAGCAATGATTTTGTGCTTGTTTCAATTGGCCTCTTGTATATTGGCCATACTGGAAGGTTTGCTAACTGCGCACCAAAGTTTACATGTTTTGAATTTGAGTGCACACTCACTAAACAAATAGGTTATTAAAAACAACAGAACACTCTTTTTGCACACCTGAATTTTGCAAAGTGTGCACTTGCACTTCAAACTGCGCAAAAAATTTACTGTCTGGTATATCTGTTGGTTTTCCAAAAGTATCAGCATAGAATATTTTATATGCATGCATAGATTCATATATTATATGCCATAGATGTATGCCGTACATTTTGTATTCATAGGCTCAATACATGTTCTAGTTTGATGCTCTTCTGTTTGCTTATATTTTCAATGTTATTTTTCCAGGTATGATGACAAAGAAGTGCAATCAAAAGTTGCAGAATTCAGAAAAATGTTGCTTGAGAAGGAAGGCCTCAACAAAGAGAAACAGAAAGCACAGATTGGGTAAGTTTTGACACTCATGTAAAGACACAAAAATTACTGATATGAAATATTTGAAATCTTTTTCTTTGGAGCATTGAAAGACTTTTTTTATACTGGATGAGTAACAAAAAAACAATTCCTGTTTGAACTGCTCCCTGGATATCAAGGCGATAATATTGGCACATAGATTGTTATTTGATATTGGACATGTGCAGGTAGATCTTTAAATTTACCTGACTGAAATCAGCCACCCTGTTCTGAAATTATGAATGATTTTTTTTAGAAAGCTCCTTAAAGAAAGAAACATTAAAAACGGCATAAAATCAAAATCAAATTTCCCTAATATTTCTGCCTTACAGCAATGACTTGTCCATGCTTTGGCACGTGGTTATCCCTTAGGGTGGATGAAAGTGCCATCCCTAGGTGCATAACAAAATTGTTCTGCTGGTTTCATGTTACATATGCATAGTTGGAACAACTTCTTCAAGTAAGTTTTAAATGAGGTAAATCAGAATATATAAACATGTTATGTACGACAAATGATGCAGCAGAACTTCATAGTTTCTATGATTGAAGACAATAGATTAAAACAACAGATTTTCTAGTTTATTTGCAACTGCGCAGCTAATGATATCTTGCGCACTCTGCAAACTTTCCAGTCTGGATGGATGGACACAAAGATTCAAAAAATACTTTTCCAAAGTCTATATTTCTGAAATTTATATTTCTTTGGGAAGAATCCAGGGAGGTTCCTGTGGATTGCAGTACTTCTCTGCCTGTTATCCAATAAATTTTCTATCAAATATTTTCCATTAGTCACTTTCACCTGAAACTGATCATTTTAAAAGTTAGCTGCAGAAGTCATAAACTTGTTTCTGATATTCCAGGGCTGCAGCTGGAAGTCACCAGTTAGCAGAGGCAAATGAGATGAAGAACGAAAAACTAAAAGATGCATTTGGAATCAAAGAAGGTTATGCTGCAGGAAGTGCATTTAGTGCAGAATATCAAACCAATAAACGAGAAGCAGAGAAGGCTGAAAAAGAACTGAAGAAGAAGGAGTATGAAAAATCTTTGAGAAGGTATGTTTCTGTGTTTTGTTATTTCTCAAGTCCTTTTTTGGTGTTGTTTTGATAAATTTATGTGGCACATTATTGAAATGTATGAAGCAATAAATCTTGTAAGTGTTAAGAAGTAAGAAAGAGAAAAATTAATTACAATTCAACTGTACATCTGTTACCTAAGATTCTTTAAGTCAAGTTATGATCAAAGAAAAGGTCTGCAAAGCCATTATCAAAGTCAAATTTTGTAATATTTTATGGGCAAATGTGGTCCAATATTTGATGGAATGAGAAACCTTTTGATCTACTGATTCTGATATCTTGAGATGATGTTGATTTATAGAGAAGAAAAGGAAGAGAAAAGAAGAAATAGGAAAAGGAGAAGATCACCAAGTTCTGATGACAGGTACGCTTAAGTTCTCATATTGTAAATACAAATATCATAAATCTTTTCTCAAGCTTCTTTTCTTCAATAATAATTTAAAAAGAAAAACAAAATGTGAATAAGTGGTATTGGTTTCACTTTGTCAAAAAGCATTATAGATCAAATTATGTAGAAGTGAATTGAACAATTTTAGTCTCAGTTTTATGCTGATATCAAAACTAGCTCTTATATCGTTAATTATGCCAAGATGATTCAAAATATTCTCATAGACTATGATAATCACTGTGTTTGATGCAAATGTTTTCCGCAGAAAATTAAGCAAAACTTCTTAGAATTACTCCTGAACACACTAAATATAACTCTTCATAAAATCTGTGGATACAATTATCAAAACTATAATTGTTGGGGCAAAGTGAGATACCCTAAATTGCTTCTTTCAAAACTTGATGTTTTTGTTTGAGTTGTTCTTCTGAAAGGAGAATTTTTCTTCAAGGAAAAATAACATTGCTGTTGTAAGTTCAGACCATCTGTGTTTAAGACAAGGGGGTGGAAGGGAGGAATCATCCCCTGAAAGCAAAATTATGAGACATCGTCAAAGTTAAGAAAGCCAAACGTACAATCCAAAACAGTATCAAATATTAATTGAATGCAGCTAATCTTTTCTTTTAAATTTGCTGGGTAACCATATCCGGAAATCTTGTGAGACATTCTTTTTTTTGAAGGTTTTTATAGAAGCAAGGTAAGTACATCAGTGTTACATTTTCAGTGTAAAATGATTGTTGTTTCGCTGCAGCACAGAACTGGTTGCTAATGATGGCAACCAGTACACGAGTTAAAAACTTTCTGTTTTCTGGCTAGTAAATTGCAATAGTTGTTTGTATTGATATGGTTTTAAAGTGATATTATTTTTGATCTTAAAATATGTGATACTGTTTTGGATTGTCTATATTTGGTATTTACGGAGGAAGGGGTTTAATTTGGGCATAAACATTAAAGATTTTTGTAGCTTAGAGCAATTATTTCTCTGAGAAAAATTCATGTTTCTATTTTACAGCATTCAATTTTGGATAAACCGATATCTCACTTTGTTCCAGCATTTTGTTTTTGTCTGATTTATTCAGGTAAGAAATGTTACTGAAAAAGCTATTTCATTAGTCATGTTAGTTGAACTGTGTACTTACTTTACGTTAGAGCGTCCCATTGATATATTTCATGCTAGTTATCTTTATTTCCAATCCTCTAAAATACAGGAATGATCATCATGAGAAACCATACAAACTTCTTGTTCCAGCAGCAAATGAAAATGAAGACTACTGTATTCTTAGCTAATCCCCTTGTGTAGATTCAGTTCTGGCAAAATTGAACCTCTGAATTTATTCATTGCAAATATTCAAAGTTTTCCAAAAACATTTCAAGTGTTTTAGCAGCCACGTTTTGTATTTGCTCATAGGATATAAGCTCAATACTTTTTGCAATATATTGAGTCCATTTTCAAAATTTTATACAAACAAGATTAGTCAAGGAAACAGTACGGTCTTCATTATTTTGTCGAATTGGAATATCATGTTGCTAAAATTCTTGTCTCTATTTAGTGTGGAAGAGGAAGAAAGAAGAAGAAAAGATGACAAGAGAAACAGAAGAGGCTCAAGGTAAGAAATGATTCTGATTTCTTGTAATATGAAATAATTTAAAGCAGTAGGTAGGGCGCTGCATATGGTTAAAACACCCATTGCTGGCAGATGAAAAGAATTTTTTATGTATCCCTTGAAAACTTAGTACATATTACTAATTACACGACTTAAAACCACCTTACACTGCTACTTAGAAGATACCACAGGGAGAAAAACTGTGTCTACCCTGTACGAATTTGGGTACAGTGAACATGTGGAAATGAAATTGGACTGTTTAATCAGCAAATTAAAATCTAGGGACTTAAGCTGAGAAGATATATATGTTCGGATATGGAACATTGATAGATCAGACCAGTGAATAAATCAATATGCCTTTAAACTGAACTGTGCAATTTGAAGACTGGTGATACGAAATGAAACTGTTGGATCTGTAAAGTACGGCAGGTTGGGTTCCTAACAGGACCGATCTTTATGTTTTTATCCTGTAATTTATATTATTTCGCATAAATTGTAGATAATGATAAAGTATACCTAAATTAGCTGTAATTTGAGCTATTTTCTTCACCTTGCCTTGATTGATTGATTGATTGATTGATTGGTTCGCAAATGATCAAACGTATGAAGTACCAAAGAAGATCTTTGAAGTTTTCATTTTTTCAAAGTAACAGCATTTGAATTCATTTTTAGTGAAGAAGATGAAGAACCAAGTTATGATTCGAGAAGAAAGTCAAAACAAAGAGATAGGTTTGTTGTATTACAAATTATCACGTAAACATAATTATCTAATGAAATTATTATTTTCTGTTTCAGGAACTTGGGCAATGAACATTCAATGATGATCTTTCCACTTTTGTTTCACGACACAAGCAAGAATAGATTCAATTCCATTTTTGCTACATGATGCATAATTTAGCAGCAGCGATTTTTCTTTTAACTTGCGCACATTTGGCGTAGTGCAAATTAGCGATATTTATTATTCAGATCCTGCCATCCAAAATACAACGCATTCTCCCCACCTCTCCCCTCCCCCAACCCATTCCCCCCCCCCCCCCCAACCTATTCTTTGATGATATTAATTTGAAGTTGTTTTATTTGCAGTCGTAAACATGATGATCGTGATGAATACGAGGATAAATCAAAAAGACGAAATGGTGATGACTCATCTAAGAAAGAGAATGGAAAAGGACTGGGGCTGGTGGATGATTATGGAACTTCTGATTCTGATGATGACAAAGAGCGAGGCAAGAAAAGGTATGTGATGACTTCAGGGCTGTCTGATAAATGTATTGCACATTGCAGTACAAACAGTGTAGGTGGAACAGAATTTGCAAGCCATTCAGTGATTTTATCTGCTAATATTGCGTTATAGAGGTCAATACTCTTCAGAAATTATATGTGGAAACAATTCCGGACTTTGGACATTTAGGCACTAAATTCAGCGATGCAATACATTGACAATTAAGATGTGGCAAGCATCTCAAAATTTACCATCATATGACATGGGGAAAATATTCAAAATCTGACAACGAAAAGGCAATGACACTAAATCAGAGCCTCTTGTCAAAAAATAAGTAAGGAAACTTTGATCCACCAACTGCCCTAAAGAAGTTGTCCCAGAAGATTCATCCGAAAACTGTTCTCCCGAAAATGAGTCTGACAACCTATAGTCTGTCTCAAATTAAATTTCACGTGAAAATGCCCGTGAATAACAACAATTCAAGTGTTTTATCGCAAATCTCACGTGACATCTAATTTGATACAGACTTTAGGTATTGTTTTAACTTAGAATTTGTCATTTCAGCAAGTCAACAAAAGCTATCTCCGACGAACTGAAAGAAATCCGGGAGCAATCAGGGGCAAAAGGAAACGATAGACGGAGGAGCAAATATGATAAAAAAGAGGATGATGAGAAGGAGAACAGACAAGATCGGTCAAGAGGATGGTATTCAGGTGAAGGGTCGCGTGATCAGTCACATGATCGGGAAGATCAAGGACGGAAAAAGAAGGAGCGGAGTAGATCCAGTGAGATAGAAGAGGAGAGGCGAAAGAGGGGGGAGCGGCGTCGTGAGAGAAAAGCAGCGAGGGGCGGATCACACAGCAAAGAATACAAGAAAGACAGACGAGAGAGAGAACATTCAGAAGAGAAACATGGACGTCATAGCAGAGGAATTTCAGCAGAAAGAGATCACTCCGAAGAAAGGGATGCCAAAAGGAGAGATAGGGATAGGTCCGAAGAGGAGGATCATCGTAAGGACAGGAGGGATAGGGAATGGTCTGAGGAGGATGATGGCCGCCATCGTAAAGACAAAAAGGACAAAGAGAACAGAAGAAGTAGGAGAGGGGAAGAATTCGAGGAAGATATTGCAGAGAAAAAGGGTGTTAAATCGGAAAAAGATAGATTTGGTCGTGATGTTGAAAGAGGTGACAGAAAGGAGGCCTCATTTATTGTGGATGATGAAGTTGTTAAAGAGAGGGAGGAGAGACGACGCTCGAAGAAATCACGGAATAGAGACAGGAGGAATGACAGCTCAGAGGAGAGAGCAGATGTAGAGGAAGAACGTGATGAAAGAGAACGAAACAGAAAGGCAAAGAAAGATAAGAAAAAGAAGAGAAAGGAGGAACATGAACATGAAAAAGATGATAAAGAATTGCGTCGATCAAGACACAGGGAAGAGGTTTCACATGACAGAGGTCTTGAAGACGAAGGGAAGGTGCCCCTGGAAGAGAAGTTATCTGCCAAGAAACAAAGCAGAAAGGAAAAAGACAGAGACAGTGAAAAGGAACCAGGAGAGATCACAGATGACAGTGCGGAGGAGGAAACAGAGCAGAGATATCCGAGAAAACAAATTGAGTCATCTGATAGAGGAGAGAAATCAAGGCACAGAGATGATTATGATGATAGTTATCATCGACATAGAAGGGGACGAGATTCCAAAGGGAGGCATAGAGATGAAGATAGGAGAGTATCTAGGAGGTCTGTCGATGAGAGAACGAAAGATGAAGAGAAACAAGATAGGAGGAGATCAAAGAAACGACATGATGATTCTGATGAAAAAGATGACAGGAAGAGGGAGTCATTTGAAAAGAGTGGAGAAAGAAGCAGAGATCGCGAACTTGAAAGAAGTAGGAAACGTAGTAGGGATCGTGAAACGAGAAAAGACGCGGAGGAGGACCTATACGAGGAGCGAGAGGATAAGGAAAGGAGCATCGATCGGGAGACAAAGAATGATGAAGAATTTAGGAGAGATCGCGAAAGGGGCAGAGATACAAGAGATAGCAAAGGTGGAGCAGATAAGGAGGAGAAGGATAAATTAGAATCAGGAGATATGGACATAGATGAATCGGGCAGATGAAGGGGAACAGATCAAGGTGGCTGATGATATGCGAGCAAAGGAGCAGCGTGTAAAAGAGCAACAGGAAGCTGACATGCGAGCAATTGAAAGAGAGAAAGAGATAGCTGCGAAGGAAAAGGATAAGATACAATTCTTTGTGAAAGAAACAAGCAAAAAAGTGAGAGAATTTGAGGAGGTCAAGAAAGATAAAGTAGAAGGTGTTCGCACATGGTTTAATCAACAAGAAGTTATGGAAGAAAATAATCAACAAATGGATATAGAGCAAGAAGGAGCACTCGTTAGAGAAGTCAGGAAGGATATCGAGCCTATGGAAAGCCCTGAGAAGGTCACAAATATTGTCCAAAGAGAGCAACTTTTGTCAGATCTTGAGAGAAGATCAGCTGCCGATAGAGAAAGACTGTTGTCTGGCAGACTAGATAGACGACCCGCGGAGCATGCAAAAGATTTATCAGATCGGGAGAAGCAAAGTCATCGAGAAAGTATGAGCGAAAGGGAGGACCAAAGAAGTGACAGAGAAAGATCTAGGACGAAAGAAAGAAGAAGGGAAACTCCAGATGTTGTGTCTCCAGAAGGAAGGAAAAGCCTCAGGATGTCATCTGATGAGAAGAGAAGCAATCGTAGAGATGAGTATAAAGAGAGGGTGGCTGTTGTAGAGAAGAGCAAAACTCGAAAAGAGAAACAAGTCAAAGAAAATAGCCCAGAAAGCTCTGGTGAAGAGAAAAGAGACGAGAAGAAAAGCAAAAAGATGCCACAAAAATCGAAAAGAGTGGAAAAAGCAAAGGGTCGACCAGACAGTGACAGCAGTAGTGCAGAAAGTGGTTCGGAATCGTCCGACGAGGAAGTTCAGGAAAAAGCTAAAAGGTCAGCAAAGTTACTTCTTTCACCTACCAATTTTATGATTAGAGGTGGTTTCATTGGCAGGGTGTTCTTTTGAAAGGGGGGGAGTACGCCAATATATCAAAACCTTGAAATAAATTAGGGTTAGGGCTAACATTGAAATGAGTTAGGGTTATGGGAAGGGTAAGGGTTTGGTTCAGGGTTAGGGTTAGAATTCGGTTTAGGGTTAGGGATTTCAGGATTTGATATATTGGCGTATTACCTGATGGAAAGGGTGCTGTATTTGATGGACCAGACCATGTCTAAACCCAACACTCAAGGCAGTCTTCGATTTGACATCAGGTTCTGTTCTTGATGTGTTTGCGTAGTAAACTTTATGGTGCATGACGTCCTAAAAAAGTTAAAAGGAAATAACTTTACTGTGCAAATTAAACATGGAAGAATTTAAAACCTTAATTTCTTCTGTTTATAATTTGGGAATTGAGTCCTCCATGGGATAGAACGGATAAGATCCGAATGAGGAGAGACGAGATCTTTAAGATATTGAAAAAATGTTGTTAAATAAAGGAGCCCGTTTATGAAATGACCTCCCTATAAATTTTAAAAACATGATGCAAGTAAAAGGAGTTGCAAAACTTTTTAAACACAGGATGATATAAAACTACTAAATTTACTTAGATTGCGATTACTAACATACTGTTCCGTTATAACCTCACAGTGTTTATCCTACATGTATTTAGCCTCTTTGTTAAATTGTGAAAAAGCTGCATTGTACTAGTACTATTTTATTTTTAATTTGAACTTTTTCATTTTAAGTTAACGGCGATTTGCTTTTAAAATGAAAATGTTGAAAAGAGTTTCCCTCATACTGTGTTGTTTTTAAATTATGTACAACAGAAGAATTTTTATCGAGAGAAAAGGTTGAGAAATTTAATTATATTTATTCTTGTTTTGCAGCAAGAGTAAAGAACGCCCCATTAAAGAAGACAAAAGGAGACGAAGCAAGCCAGAAGGTAAACAAAAGAAGTCGAGTAGCTCTGAATCAGAATCATCTGAAACAGAGACGAGCTCATCGGACGACGACGAGGTTGCTCAGAAGAAAACTCTCTCGAAAAATAAGAAAACACCGAGTGAAGTTGAAAAGAGAAAGATTGCGAAAGAGACACCCCAAAGGAGGGATGCACGGAAATCAAAGGAGAAGACGGAAGTCACGAGGAAGGAGGACAGTAGTAGCGAGAGCTCATCCTCAGAATCCGAAAGCGAAGATGAAAGTCTCAAACAAAGAAAAGAGAATATTAGAAAGAGGGCTATGCAGAGGGAGAAAGTCAGGAATGAATCAGGAGAGTCTGAAAAAGAGGAGGCAAGGTCCAGAGGAAAGAAAGAAATTGCAAAAGAAAAAATGGGGAAAAGGGATACGAAACGAAAGCAGGAATCGTCATCGGAAAATGAAAGTCAGATTGCAAATGAGAAAAAGTCTGATGGTAAAAATAAAGTAACAAAACCAGAGGCAAGGAAAATTGAGAAATCTGAAAGTTCAAGTGAAGAAGAGAGCTCATCAGAGTCCGAATCGGAGTCTAGTGAATCAACAGATGAGGAAGAAATTAGGAAGGACAAATCTAAAGTTGTTCAGAAGGGAAGTGCCAAGAAAGATGTAAAAGTTTCCAAGGGTAGAAATGAAAGGGTAGAGGAGAAGGTAGAAGGAGTAGTCGCAGGCAAGGGGGCTATAAAAGGCCTGAAAGCAACGCCAAAAGACAAGGAAGTCGCTAAACGAAGAGCAAGTGAAGGAAAGAGGGGTGGAAAGGTCAGAGAACAAGTCAAAGCGCCAGAGAAGGGACAAGAACACAGGGGTAAGAAGGACAAATCGTCGAGCAGCAGCGAATCAGAGAGCGACGAGAGTACCTCTGAGGAGGAGCAGGAGGAGAAGCAGACATCAGAGGAAACTTCATCGTCAGAAGAAAGTTCTCATGAAAAGAAAAAGAAAAAAGTTAAGGATTTGAAAAAGATTAAGGGCAAGGGTAAGAAAAAAGGTAAAAAGGAGGAAAGCAGCAGCTCAGAAAGTTCAGATTCAGCGGATTCATCAGAAGAGGAGTCAAGTTCAGAAGATGAAAAAGTTAAGAAGAGAAAACAGAAGGAAATTAAAAAGAAAAGTAAGAAGGATAAAAAGAAGAAAGCGAAAAGGGACAAGAAATCAAAGGCCAAAAAGTAAGTGGAAATATGCATTCTCTTCAGCGAGAATTTTCGTTGTCGGTTTTCTTGAACTGCATATATCGACCAACAAAAGTGTTCCCTAAGCATGCATTCTTTGTAAATTCACTGCTGGATACAGCAGCATTGGCCAGGGTTGGGCATGAAACGAAAGGCCCTTGTAAATTCACTGCTAGATTCACCTTGGGCACCTTGAGCATTATGTTTGTTTGTTTCTCATTGCCTGTTGAAATCATGAGTGTTGATCTTGATTGACCTTTCTTTTATCAACGGATATTTTAAATTTCCAAATTTCATCATGCTTCATGCTCTTCGTCTTATCATTATATGCATGCCTAGTGCTGGCGAGGCTGAAGTGTTAAACTTTTTGCGTGTTCGCTGAAGCAAAGAAACAAAAACTAGGGTACTCGCTAGGGGATATGCCTGGATCCCCTGTGGTTCCTACTTAGCGACCATTGCGATTATTTATCCTTAGAGATAGTGATGATAGCCCTGTTGAAACTAGGTTTTCAAGTATGGTCCCTTATTTGGTAATACGCCAATATATCAAATCTTGAAATCCCTAATCCTGACTCAAAACCGAACGCTAACCCTGAACCTAACCCTTCCCCTTCCCCTAACCCCAAAATTAACCCTAATTTATTTCAATGTTAACCCTAACCCTAATTTATTTAAAGGTTTTGATATATTGGCGTACTCCCCCTTATTTTAATTATCTCCTTTTTTATTTCAGGGCAAAACGAAAGCAAAAGAAGAAAGAAGAATCGAGCAGTTCATCATCATCATCATCTTCTAGTGAATCATCATCATCATCAAGCTCCTCATCGTCTGAAAGCAGCAGCAGTAGCGACTCTGAGCCTGCAAAGAAACGTAAGAAGAAGCGATGAAGTAGCTGTGAAACAACCCAGTGTATAGACTTAGACTTATAGACCTGCACACCTCTAGAATGCAGCATGTAGAGACAAGCAAATGAAAACATTTGGGTAACAAACAACAATTGACATCATCGTAACATGTACAGTCTATCTCAATATAGGTGTCAGTTAAAAACTCTGCGGATAGAAAAGTAATGAAGTTTGCATGTGTAATTTCGCGTTATCGTTAAAAATGTCACCTGACATCTATTTTGAGATATATACTTTAATTGTATTTGCTTTAATCAAGAGGTTATATCTGTTTGCCATTTCCATAATGCAGTAGATAAGTTAGAGAATGGAAACTACTCTGGCCGCCTTTTAAGTAATCATGATGAGATATTGTTCCCTACTGACAAGATCGGTTATCCTTATGTAAAGAACTATTCTGAGTTCGAACTTTCCACATAAAAACAAAACAATCTAAAGAGTGAATTATGTTAGCACTGCAGCTTAGTTATATCATGGATTTATCTTTTGCGAAGGACGTTATGTGAAAAGGTTAGCCTGAGCTACATGGCATTTAGATTACTAGAAACCTATTCCCTTGGAATCAACAAATTACNTCCACATAAAAACAAAACAATTTAAAGAGTGAATTATGTTAGCACTGCAGCTTAGTTATATCATGGATTTATCTTTTGCGAAGGACGTTATGTGAAAAGGTTAGCCTGAGCTACATGGCATTTAGATTACTAGAAACCTATTCCCTTGGAATCAACAAATTACAACTGGACGAAAAGAAACTCTATCGATGTTTTTAGCTGGATTGGGGGATTTTTACTGCAGATTTACTGCTCATGACAAAGAGAAGAGCCTAGATCTACACGACCACGTAGAAGAGGAAGAAGAAGAAACATCACCAAATTGAAAAAGAATTGAAAAGAATTAAATATAACCAAAGGACAAATACAACAGATGATGCAAATTAAAACTGAGTTTATGTCCCTTCTTAATAAAATATATAAGTAAAGACACTTGAAGGGTACAACGTACCTAATAGAGAACTATGATGACAGTGATGCTGATGTACACGACCATGATGGTTTAGCTACAATTGCCAGCAAAAAAACATCGTTAGAGTTTCTTTTCGTGGTTGTAATTTGTTGATTTCAAGGTGATAAGTTTAAAGTTTTAAATCGAGAAAGATCATGTCTTCCCCAAAAAATCTTTTGTCTTCAGGTCTAAACTAATCCAACTTGGGTTTTGGAGCATTTTAATGGAAGGATCTTATGAGAGCGGTTTCATTCAATTCTCCTTCGCAGCGTCCTCGTCACGATTTACGCCCCCGCAGAAGTTATAATGTTTTATTGAGCGCTGATGGACCACAGAATAGACTTGGAGCAAGTCTATTACCAGAAGGGCCAGGTTTATAAAAGGTGATTGTAGATGCAGTGCTCAATTATCGCTTGTTATGGGCTGGTAGATAGCTGTTTGATTTAAGATCAGGGATTGGCACTGTTTCTGATGTATTTGAGATCTGATTTAGTTCATATTTCAGCTGCATTAAAATGTTGCTTTTTATACTTTATTACAGTTGTAAATCCATACTTTCACTTTATACGAAATGCCCTGCAAACTCGAACGTTTCTTTCTGTCATGTTCTGGAGCTGACGCTGTGACGCGTTTGTCTCGAAGGTACTGGACTTGCCCAAGTCTTCTTGTAAGAAAGCAAGACGAAGAAAGAAAGAGGGGGATCGGCCCTTGATCTTTCTTTCTTACAAGACGACTTAGGCAAGTCATGGAAGCTACTGGCTCCAGTCAAAGTTGGACAAATATTTCTTAAAGGGAGTACAAAGACCAGCAGCCTTTGCCATCGTTTGTTTTTGTTTTTGTGAATTTCGCACAGTCAGTTATTCTGGAAGCTGTGCAGAGCAAGTCGCTGACTGTGCGCAAAGCATGGTGGTCTTTGTACTTCCTTTAAGTCAGACGAAAATCGAGACGCAAATAGTTGCAGAATGTCATATCATCTCGATGTCTTTGTCAAGTTCCGAATTCCACCTAAGAACTTTGTAAGAACTTTGTTGAATAGTTTTGTGTCGAATAGTGCAGTGAGCAATGACATTTCTAGATTGACATTATCGTCTTGTGAAAAAGAGAGAATAATTTGATTTTTTTTAACAAGAAAATCTTTATCGATCTCAAAGCAGAATCCCAGCAGAATCTACCGAAACCGAATAGAAAGCGCGATTTGGAAGCAGAAAATTTCAATTGGTTAAAGAATAAAGACATGTCTGCATTGTTTCATGTTGAAATAATTAGGCGAGAAATAACTACTTTTAAAATTCCATACAAGATGTGTTTGCGCTCTCCCAAAATCACCAAGAAATATCTGACAGCGAAAGAAGAGACCATTTTTGTTATGCCGTAGCCGCAACGAAGGAGCGTTTAGTGGAGACGAGGCTGCGATGCCATGTGTTTGTTAGGAGCGGTGGCGGAAAGAAACTTCTCGAATAAACGCAATTGAAGAAACAGCATAAGAGAAAGAGTCCACTGCAAGAATGTCTGCTATAAGTGTCGTCAACCCAAAAGCTGAAGTTGCAAGAGCAGCACAAGCATTGCAAATCAATATCAGTGCAGCTAAAGGCCTCCAAGAAGTTCTCAAAACAAACCTTGGCCCGAAAGGAACCATGAAAATGTAAGTTGTCAGGGATGGGCCTAGCCATTGGGTGGGCCTAAGGCCAGAGTGTTGAAGTGAATTGGAAGATTGGAAGCAGGTGCCATTATCAAGGAAGAGGGTGTGTTCTTGTTTCAGACGCTATATAGTTAAGGAGAAAGAGGGAAATTGTTTATCAGTTATCAATCGAATTGGAGTTGAACAACTTTTCATTGCATTTGCATGCACACTGAGCTATATTAATTAAAGGTGAACCCCTCTCTCTCTCTGGCCCAACAAACATCTTTTGAAGGTTCTGCACACAAATGAATTTTTTTACACACAAATTCCAATGAACGTTTTCAAAATAGTCACACCTCCTAAAGTGATCATGAAGTTATTAGCAGCAATAATTTCTGTGATGATGCACAGCTAAATAAGCAAGATTTGTTGCAGTCAAAAGTCTTTGTGCAAATAGAATATACGGCAAGTGTAAGCTGCAGAGAACGGTTCCTTAAAAAAAATCTACCAGAGAGATTTGATGAAACAGAATTCTGAAAACGTCTGTTCCTTTTACCTGCTCCAAAGTCCATTGGAAGTTTTGCATAAAAGAATCTATGTTTGCAGCCCCTGAAAGAGGTTATTGGCAACCGAAGAATAGCTGAGTGATTGGATAGTGACTCTACAATTGCAAAGAAAGTATTTAATCAAACATGTGAAATAAAAAAAA
>REGM01000001.1:4029527-4166716 GCA_004194415.1 Aurelia aurita | reverse complement strand
GACAGGGCGGGGACTCAAACCACCAACCTTGACATTGGTAGTCAAGCGTGCTACCACTGAGCCATCCTTTAGGTGTTGTAGATCACCTTAAAACTGGTATCAATGATGCATAGTTATCCTTGCCCTGATGTCACAAATGACAGTATGATGTCATTACAGCTTGTCACTACCACTGAGATACCTTTAATCTTTATTTTATTCTCTAAAGTTTTTGTGTCAGTTAATAAGATTTTAAATTGCAAGGCTTTAAAAAGAGAATTCTTTAGGCAATGCCAGTGCAATTGTTATAAAAGATTTATTTTGAAGGTCGCAGAGAATTGATTTGAGCTGTGCAAAGTCTGGCATTTGTCAGAAAATATTTAAAGGAAATACCAGATTAGTAGTTTTTATGAATCATAGCCAACAACCTGTCAGCAAGGAGGGGTAACGAGCTTAGAGAAGGGGAAGAAAAGGAAAGGGAGTAGTATAGATAATAGAAATGAAAAGAAGGCGGAAGGGAAGGGGATGAGCAAACAGAGAGTTAGAAAACTGGGGAATTATTGATAGGGGAAAAGTAGTTCATCTGGAATTATAAGCAGGAGGGAACGACAAGATATGCATCTACCAATAAGACCATTGTCTGCCTTACCAATGCAAGCCTTATTTTTCATCAGTTATGAATTTTTTTTGCAGATTAGTACGTGGACTTGTAATGGACCATGGTGCAAGGCATCCTGATATGAGAAGAAAAGTTGATGATGCTTTTATATTAACTTGTAACGTTTCACTCGAATACGAAAAGAGGTAAAAATGTCACTTTTTCTTTATCGTAATATCTTAGATCAAATTTAGTAGCAATAACGTTTCTAAGATGGTGTTTGTGTTACTCTACATTTGTGCTAGTTGCAGTTTGTTAGGAGATTTAAGCTGTTGTAAGAATGAATTATGTGTATAAACGAAGTTTTAAGCCAGATTTAGAAAAAGATAATTCTTCCTGAAAGATTGCTAACTTGAGACTAACTCACGTTGCTAGGCTTATGTGAGTAGCTTGACAACGGAAGCGTACACGTGCAAACTTCTGGCCAGCAAAAGTAAAAGTGTCATCAATTTTAGATATACTTTTTCAATTTTTTATTGATCAGTAATTATTTGCATATTTTATTTTTAGTGAAGTAAATGCTGGCTTCTTTTACAAGAGTGCAGAAGATCGAGAAAAATTAGTAAAAGCAGAAAGACAACATACGGATAAGAAAGTTCAACAGATTATTGATTTAAAGAAGGAAGTTTGTGATGGAAATAACAAAGGATTTGTCGTCATTAACCAAAAGGTATTTCATAGTACCCAACTTCGTTCCCAAGGGTATCTGTTGTTGTCAACATGAGGCTAGAGACCTCAACGGAAATGTAGGCTATTGTTCAATGTAGGTGTTGCATGCAGTTTACAGAAAACCTTCATTGACGCTGGGTACGAGGCTAAGTTTTAACCAAGATGTTATCGAAACGTAGGAGTAAAGATACATATCTCAAATCTATTGTGGCCCCAAATGCGATTTTAGAATGACAAAATATTTTATATTTATCTAAGGTTTTCAGGCCAAGGAAGGGAAGATATTTGCTCACAGAAAGGACATATGCTTAAGACAGGGGAAATATTTTGTCAGGCAAAATTAAATTGAAAATGGTCCGTCATTTTCGCTGACTTACAAAGAAGGAAAACTTGTGATGTCAGTTTCTCTAAAAGGCGAACAATATACAAATGTAAAATAATTCTTATCGAAGAGGTCTGTTTACCGTGCTACTGCATGGAGTTGTGCATAGCTTTGTTTACTTGATTTTTGTATTTTGATTTTTAGGGAATCGATCCATTTTCATTAGACATGTTGGCAAAAGAAGGAATCGTTGCTCTGCGTCGTGCTAAGAGAAGAAATATGGAAAGGTAGGAACATCCGTTTGTTTGTTTCTCTTTATTTCCGACTAGAGAAATTGCAATGAAATAACGAACAAGATGCTGGTATCAATGATGCATAAGTTATCCTTGCCCTGATGTCACAAATAACAGAATGATGTCATATCAATTTGTCACTACCTCTGAGATACCATTGTATTCATGTTTCTATTAATTAGAAAATATAAAAGACGCTCTTTGCTAGTGTATTGGTAATACTAAGTTTATGTTTGCAATCGTTAAAAAAGTATCTAGATATATTTTAGGCCGAAGCGATATCTGTCTATTTTTGATAGCATTTCTAGAAGTGAACTTTCTCGACTAATGGGCCAGAGGTCTTTGTTTTGAGCCCAATGGTTGCCATAGATGCTAGCAAGTACCAATCCCCACCCAGTAAACTCTGTATGCTACTCTTATCAGTGAAATTCCTTGGGTTGTGATGCCATTGGGGATGGCTTTATACATGAAGGTATTGAACTTTTGAAATCGCTCCATTTTTTGTCAATATCTATGGTCTTTTTGGATTTCAGACTGATCCTGGCATGCGGTGGACTAGCTATGAATTCATTTGAGGATTTAGGAGCAGATTGTCTTGGACATGCAGGACATGTTTACGAACACGTCTTGGTTTGTATTTTTCATTTATTATTTTTATCAACTTAAAGTCCTGATATGTTTTCATTTTGCACTTTTAAACAAACATTAGACTGTCCGTTATCTTTCCATAATTCATTTGTTTTGAGATCAGAGATAAGATTTTGACATATTTCTTTAGGGAGAAGAGAAATTCACGTTTGTCGAAGATGTTGCAAACCCAAAATCGGTGACGATTTTAATCAAAGGTAAGGTTAAGTAGAACATTTATCTATACATCAAATATATTTATTTAAAATGATAATGGTAGAGAGTTGCACGATTACAACAATATAAAATGGAGTCTTTTCTAAACTACAAAAATACTACTCATTGCCAATGATGCATACAACGTAAAACTGAAATTAACAACTAGTGATGTCATCTGTTACTTGTCACTACCACTGAGGCATTGAGTTCTAAAAGACAGTGTTTACAATCAACGGAAAGCAATGGATGGCCGAGGCAACACAAGCCTTCTCTGTATCTTGTACGTATATCCAAACGTCGTTACGTTAACATTGATGCTAACTATTGATTTTAGGTACAATACACCCTTAGCTATTCCACAAAAGATTCTGATCGAGCGATATTTTTATACGAAAAGTTCGATTGAGTGGAGTTGGAGCTTCTATCTCTTTTGTGCACATTCGAAAATTCTACAAAATGTATAAAATATCGTTCGACTCAAATTCTTTTTTAGCATGGTAAGAATAAAATTTACGATAAGCGACTTGGTGGTTGCGTGACGTATAACGGTGCTTGAAACGATTTTAATCAAACCGAGTAGTTTTTGTGATGTACTGCAGCATTAGTACTAGGATGTTTCGATTGCACTCATAAATAAGGTCTTGATTACTATACAGTAAAACCTCGTTAGAAAGGTTGGATTATCCAAGAAGATCTTCATTACTATACAACTGGCCGTACTAATGCAAGGACTGAAGTGATAAGATCTCGTCGTTGCATATCAAATGAATGGCAGAGCAACAATAGTGTTTCATATCCACAATGTCTTGTAAAGTTTGGTCGATCAATAAACCTAGTGACTTCCTGCACAATTCTTTGCTTGCAGTATTTAAGGTACTGCATCAAAGACTTGTACAGGAAATCATCCACAAATTGATTAGCGTGGCACTTAAGTATTATTCGAATGGACTCGATGGATTTGATTTCCACTCGTTAAACCACAAATCAAACGGCTAAGGTTTGCTTAAACCCAATTCAAGTCAAGTGATCAATCTCTTGATATCTGCAATGTCTTGTAAAGTTTGGTCGATCAATAAACCTAGTGACTTCCTGCACAAATCTTGGCTCGCAGTATTTAAGGTACTGGATCGAAGACTTGTGCAGGAAATCATTCACAAATTAATTAACCTGGCACCTACTAAATATTATTCGAATGGACTCGATGGACTTGGTTTTCACTCGTTAATCTACAAATCAAACGGCTAAGGTTTGCTTACACCCAATTCAAGTCAAGTGATCAATCTCTTGATATCTGCAATGTCTTGTAAAGTTTGGTCGATCAATAAACCTAGTGACTTCCTGCACAAATCTTGGCTCGCAGTATTTAAGGTACTGGATCGAAGACTTGTGCAGGAAATCATTCACAAATTAATTAACCTGGCACCTACTAAATATTATTCGAATGGACTCGATGGATTTGGTTTTCACTCGTTAATCTACAAATCAAACGGCTAAGGTTTGCTTACACCCAATTCAAGTCAAGTGATCAATCTCTTGATAAAAGTCTTTTCATTTCTTTAACATATTTCGTGCCATGAAAACTTGTGAGATGAATGCAAAAAGTAGAATAATACTATTGAACTTCCCAAGAGTTTGGTCACATGACTTGAATTAGGTGCAATGTAAAGCCTGGTTTCCATATGATCTTTCGTGTCGTTCCCGTCGCTCCCGTCGCTGAAAAAACGTACCAGCGACCGTAGCGACACGAACGATTTGATGGAAACTATCACTTTTTTCTGCCAGCGATCGTAGCGACGCGAGCGACACCCTGTCGCTGAGATAGAAAAAATTCTATCTCAGCGACGCGAGCGACTGCCAGCGATCGAGTTTTTTTAATGGAAACCACTTTTCAAAAAGTCAGCGATCCCAGCGATCGCAGCGACGTTCTGCGCATCTGCGCATCTGAGCCCAGTCTCATTATTTTGAGCCTGTGATGCACACTGAGCGACAGCAGCGATCATATGGAAATAGCTCGATCGCTCCCGTCGCTTGCGTCGTTCGTGTCGTTCGTTTCGTTCTTGTTGATGAAAAAATTTCCAGCGACGGGAACGACAGTAGCGATCATATGGAAACCATTCGATCGCTACTGTCGTTCGCGTCGTTCGTGTCGCTGAAAAATTTACCAGCGACGGGAACGACAGGAACGATCATATGGAAACCAGGCTTAAGCACGCAAGTTTTTTATGACTTGTCAAGCCAAGCTCTACTGTAAACCACCTCTGTATCTTGTACGCATATCAAAACGACATTGTTGTTTAAATATTTTATTAACTAACATGTTTCGTTACAATTGTGTCTCTTATTTCTTCAATAAATTACTTTTATCCAACCATAGTTTGTAACCTTTCGTCGATCAATTCTGCATGTAAACACACAGGTTTTTTAGGACTTGCCAAGCCAAAATAAACTGTAAACCACTTCTTTACCGCGTAAAAAACAATTTTAGATAAAATCATGTTCCCTTAATCTTTATAAATTGCTTGTATCCAAGCATAATTTGTAAACTGTCGTCAATCAATTCTGCATGTAAGCAGATAGGTTTTTTATGACTTCCCAAGCTAAGATAAATTGTAAACCACCACTGTATCCTGTATGTATTCCCAAACGTCATTGCATTAAGAAGCCATACTCCACGGTAATATCCATAGATTTTGTCAACACGTGAAGCCATGCTTAGGTGGCATATAATGGCTGTAATAAAAATACATGTGTTTATTCCTTCCTGATACATCGTATAAGCTTGAAGAATCACTCCTCCGCATACGACACAAGCCAATATCACGATTTCAACAACCATTTTCCACAGTTAATTCTCTTTAGATGTTTTCCACAACCGTGTGCAATTCACAACAGCCTCGAGTCGTCGGTTGCTTTGCTCTTTCTTTATCCTTCTTCCAAACTCGACTAAGAGCAGGTTTTCTTTAATGAAAGATGAAGAAAGAAGCTGTGTTCTTTTGCTTTGGTTCTTTTGAGGCATGAAGTTTGTCTGTTTACCACCTGTCTTATAGATTAAATAGAAATCGCAGTTTTATTGCAAGTCAACTGATTTTATTGATCTCTTTCCGTGTTTTTTGTTTTGTTTGATCTTTGCATTTTTTACTCAGTTGTAAATTGCCATAGAAACTGTCTGCTGTATGTTTACCAACAATCCAATCTGCCCAACGGTTAACAAGTAGCTCCTTGTTAAGGTGTTGTCAAAGTGTAACAGTGATATTGATATCTTATATACACAGACTCGAAACATCAAAGCAAGTCGCTGTCAGGCGAGATTTGCGATAAAGCGAATTACTGATGCAAAACTTCTTGCGTGGTTTAATTTGCGGGCTTTTGCGCTTGACATCTACTTTCAGACTTACGTTAGTCTCGTGTTGCACTGATATTTGTTGCTTATGGATATATATTAATTATTCGGCATAGGCTGACACGGGAAAATGATATTTAACATGAAATATGTATCTTATAGACATGTTAACTCATAACAATAGGCCCTCTCGCCCATCATGTTTCCATTAGGTCTAGTGATACTAGCTCGCTTACCTGAGCAAGAGTAACAGTGAAGTAAGGACCGTATATGATAAGTATTAGATCTAGCGTAGAGCTACCACTGTAATTTTTCGTCTGTAGATGTTTTGGTCCTATGAGATTTTCTTAGTTTTCTTATTATGCATTTGTATCATACCAAAAGGTTTTTTATTCCCCAATTCTCCTTTGATAAGTTCCCAATACCTTTCTTCGTTTATGCACAAGCTGCATGGATTTTCCCACAGCTATTTGAAGCAAATTGACGATCCCTTTCACACCTTTTTAGGCCCAAACAAACATACAGTAACGATGATAAAAGATGCAGTCCGTGATGGGTTAAGAGCAGTCAAAAATGCAATCGAAGATAGTGAGTTATTATTTTATTGCAAATTTTATTGTTTGTTCATTCTGATATTGTGAGGCACAGACGAATTTTTTTATAAGAAACTGAGATTGGGGGATTGGTAGCCAGTTTCTTAAATTTTAGGCCATGTTTCTGCAACCATAAGTTTCTTATGAGTTTCTTGAATTGTTAATCCTCATAATGCAGAAGAAAATTATTTTTGTGCAAAGGTCTTGAAAAGTACATAATAAAATCTCTAAACAAGTATATTTTCGCGCCCGTTTAATTTCAAATTTTACCATCGCATTTTTCCTTCTTCAGATTGTGTAATTCCTGGCGCAGGCGCACTAGAAATCGCAATCAATGATGCCCTGGATACTTACAAGAACACTGTTGNTCAAATGATCAATCTCTTGATATCCGCAATGTCTTGTAAAGTTTGGTCGATCAATAAACCTAGTGACTTCCTGCACAAATCTTGGCTCGCAGTATTTATGGTACTGGATCGAAGACTTGTGCAGGAAATCATCCACAAATTAATTAGCCTGGCACCTACTAATTATTATTCGAATAGACTCGATGGATTTGGTTTTCACTCGTTAATCTACAAATCAAACGGCTAAGGTTTGCTTACACCCAATTCAAGTCAAATGATCAATCTCTTGATAAAAGTCTTTTCATTTCTTTAACATATTTCGTGCCATGAAAACTTGTGCGATGAATGCAAAAAGTAGAATAATACTATTTAACTTCCCAAGAGTTTGGTCACATGACTTGAATTAGGTGCAATGTAAGCACGTAAGTTTTTTATGACTTGTCAAGCCAAGCTCTACTGTAAACCACCTCTGTATCTTGTACGCATATCAAAGCGTCATTGTTGTTTAAATATTTTATTAACTAACATGTTTCGGTACAATTGTGTCTCTTATTTCTTCAATAAATTACTTTTATCCAACCATAGTTTGTAACCTTTCGTCGATCAATTCTGCATGTAAACACACAGGTTTTTTAGGACTTGCCAAGCCAAAATAAACTGTAAACCACTTCTTTATCGCGTAAAAAACAATTTTAGATAAAATCATGTTCCCTTAATCTTTATAAATTGCTTGTATCCAAGCATAATTTGTAAACTGTCGTCAATCAATTCTGCATGTAAGCAGATAGGTTTTTTATGACTTCCCAAGCTAAGATAAATTGTAAACCCCCACTGTATCCTGTATGTATTCCCAAACGTCGTTGCATTAAGAAGCCATACTCCACGGTAATATCCATAGATTTTGTCAACACGTGAAGCCATGCTTAGGTGGCATATAATGGCTGTAATAAAAATACATGTGTTTATTCCTTCCTTGGTTCTTAATGATCTGATACATCGTATAAGCTTGAAGAATCACTCCTCCGCATACGACACAAGCCAATATCACGATTTCAACAACCATTTTCCACAGTTAATTCTCTTTAGATTTTTTCCACAACCGTGTGCAATTCACAACAGCCTCGAGTCGTCGGTTGCTTTGCTCTTTCTTTATCCTTCTTCCAAACTCAACTAAGAGCAGGTTTTCTTTAATGAAAGATGAAGAAAAAAGCTGTGTTCTTTTGCTTTGGTTCTTTTGACCCATGAAGTTTGTCTGTTTACCACCTGTCATATAGAAATCGCAGTTTTATTGCAAGTCAACTGATTTTATTGATCTCTTTCCGTGTTTTTTGTTTTGTTTGATCTTTGCATTTTTTACTCTGTTGTAAATTGCCATAGAAACTGTCTACTGTATGTTTACCAACAATCCAATCTGCCCAACAGTCCAATCTGCCCAACAGTTAACAAGTAGCTCCTTGTTAAGGTGTTGTCAAAGTGTAACAGTGATATTGATATCTTATATACACAGACTCGAAACATCAAAGCAAGTCGCTGTCAGGCGAGATTTGCGATAAAGCGAATTACTGATGCAAAACCTCTTGCATGGTTTAATTTGCGGGCTTTTACGCTTGACATCTACTTTCAGACTTACGTTAGTCTCGTGTTGCACTGATATTTGTTGCTTATATATATATATTAATTATTCGGCATAGGCTGACACGGGAAAATGATATTTAACATGAAATATGTATCTGATAGACATGTTAACTCATAACAATTGGCCCTCTCACCCATGTTTCCATTAGATTCAGTGATACTAGCTCGCTTACCTGAGCAAGAGTAACAGTGAAGTAAGGACCGTATATGATAAGTATTAGATCTAGCGTAGTGCTACCACTGTAATTTTTCGTCTGTAGATGTTTTGGTCCGATGAGATTTTTTTAGTTTTCTTTTTATGCATTTGTATCATACCAAAAGGTTTTTTATTCCCCAATTCTCCTTTGATAAGTTCCCAATACCTTTCTTCGTTTATGCACAAGCTGCATGGATTTTCCCACAGTTATTTGAAGCAAATTGACGATCCCTTTCACACCTTTTTAGGCCCAAACAAACATACAGTAACGATGATAAAAGATGCAGTCCGTGATGGGTTAAGAGCAGTCAAAAATGCAATCGAAGATAGTGAGTTATTATTTTATTGCAAATTTTATTGTTTGTTCATTCTGATATTGTGAGGCACAGACAAATTTTTTTATAAGAAACTGAGATTGGGGGATTGGTAGCCAGTTTCTTAAATTTTAGGCCATGTTTCTGCAACCATAAGTTTCTTATGAGTTTCTTGAATTGTTAATCCTCATAATGCAGAAGAAAATTATTTGTGTGCAAAGGTCTTGAAAAGTACCTAATAAAATCTATAAACAAGTATATTTTCGCGCCCGTTCAATTTCAAATTTTACCATCGCATTTTTCCTTCTTCAGATTGTGTAATTCCTGGCGCAGGCGCACTAGAAATCGCAATCAATGATGCCCTGGATACTTACAAGAACACTGTTGCCTCTAGAGCGAGGCTTGGTATCAAGGTAACTTGGATTTTAACTGAATGTTCATGTTAAATATTTGGAAAAATGATCCAATATATCAAAACAATTGAGCAAATTTTATTTTGAGAAAAGATATAGCTACAAATTAATTGCAAGCGTTAGATGTGAAACTGGATGTTCGACCAAGTTCGGGAAAGGTATTTGAGTTATCAAACGACTTACCCAAGGATATATTTCCCCAGTCCTGAATCATCAAGGCTACTGGAAGTTTAGCATCAACCAGAATGCAAATGATACGCAGACATTCACCAATTTGATTCAAAGTTTGTTCCTCTTAGCTTAGATTTCATTTGATTTAGTTGTTCAAATTAGCCATTGAAAACATTCATTAAATCTGATTTGTTGTGCAATACTTTCCTTATTCTCCATTTAATGTTTTTGATAATTTTTCATTTTTCTTTTTCCAGGCTTTTGCAGATGCAGTGATGATTATTCCAAAAACTCTCGCCCGAAATTCTGGATACGATCCACAAGAAGCTGTCGTCAAACTTCAGGTTAGAAGAGACTTAATGTTAATTTATATTTTGGAAAGCTAAAGGCTTTCCGTCATTGCTTTTATTTCGTCAGAGAAGAATATTCATTGATTCCAGAATTACAGTAGAAGCCATTTGTTGGTTGTTGATGCCATTTACGCAGGTTGTTTATTCTCTCTTAATTGTCTAAGTTATGGCTTTGCTGACACAGTGTGGCCTTCCAGAAGTTTCTGTCTCTCAATTTTCTGAATGAATATAAGATTTTGTTTGGCTGTTTCTTTTCCTGCTTCTTTCTGATATCTATTTTCTCTAAATTTCCTTAGAACTAAGCGATTAATCATTAAATTCTAACTTACGAAGAGCTACAGATAAGAAAAATTGCTATCTTGAAATCAAGTTCATGTGCATGCGTAATTTGATTAAATGTCCCATAACCTCAAACAAATTGGGATGGGGAACTAAAATAGCATTGTTTTCAATAATATAGTCGCCATAAGGCCTGGATTCCACTTGACGATCAACATAATATGTGATTTCTGATCACGACGATAAACTCGCCACACTAAACATAAGTTATAAAATATTATTTCTTCTGGTCGTTAATCGCAATATTTGCCCATTGGGGATCGGGCTTCGATGGTTTTTACTCTTTGAAACAATATACCTTTTTACCAAGAAAAAAACAAGATTCCAATGAGCGATTCTTAAATTCGATCTTAAGTGTTTGGGCTTCGAAGAATGACGATTTACCAGATCAACCAGATTGGACCGCTCGTTTGTTCCAAACCTCAAATCTGGGAAAGTAAAGAGGCCTATTTACAGGGAATCTGAGGTGGCTACCGTATGGTTGAGATATCTGCCCTTCTCGAACCTATATTACACAGCGATCGAGCTGTTTCTAAGGGCCTGATTACACGAGCAGAGCTGGCCCTGTTATCCGAGCTGGGCGATTTTAGGCGATATCCCTCTGTCAATAGGAGACATGTAATAAATCTGAAACATGATTATATGGTAAGTGGGCCAGCCCTGGTAGCCGGGATCCCACTTCTGCATAACAGGGCTGGCCCTGTTCGAAGGGATGAAATAATGACGTTTTCTCATGTAATCGCTTGGCAGGGCTGGCTTACCAAAATTTATAACTGCGCATGCACTAAGCCGTCATATTGCCAATGATTTGATTTTCCCCGCCAAATTACTTTGCAGCCCTGGGGTGAATTACTCGATGTAATCGCACGCAAGATTTCATCCCGGCTTACAGAGGCAGCCCTGTTAGCAGGAGGGCGAGCCCTGCTCATGTAATCAGGCCCTAAGTTGTACTAGACAGAACCTGAAAAGATGATTTGATGAACATTCGCCTTGATTTGTAATCAAATTTGAATTTATGTTGATCTTAACAGGCCGAATACAAGAATGCTAACATTCCAGTCGGACTTGACCTGGGAACTGGTAAGCATATGCTCTTTCGATTCAATTAAATACTGAGCTCTTTACACAGAGTGTTCCATTTTTAAAGCAATTTTGAGCTTCTTTACGACGAAATCTTCTTTCTCCTTCTCAGTATGAAGCATGTTCTTATTGCTAGGAAGGAAAAATGAATGATTTAGGAGACTAAATTTTTAGACAACCGTCCTTTCAAAGTTGTAAGCAGTGTTTAAAAAGGAAATCCTTATCACATTTTCTGCAGTATTTCTTTTGACGTGAACTGTCTTTTTTTGCATTTTCAGTAGCTCATGTTGAGCCTTTCTACAAAAATCTGCATTTATGAAAATATTTGTAATTAGAATTGTAAGATTTACGCTGCTTTGCTTTCGCCCTTTTCATTTAGATTAGCTCAGAGCCTTCTAAATATTTAATAAGGAGACTGGAAATAACTTTGAATATTGATTGTGTTCTCTGGAATTGTTCGTTTCCTACGACAGGATGCACGTGCGCTGGAGTCTCCGAATAAGAAACCCCGGCCTGTTTCCATTTCCACTTGTGCGTCATGTTGATGGCAATGTTGTTGTTGTTTATTTGTTTTAATTCGATATTCACTTAGCTAACAATATGTACAAAGTTAACGAATCTAAATCGAATGAAGTAAAAATGTGTACAAAATCTACTGTTGAATAAAATCAAAACTATTGCAGGCAAAAGCTTTTCTGGAAAAAAACAATGCTATAGTTTATCGAATCATCAAAAAACTTTCTAAAAGCGTATCTCTGAAGATTTCACCTCTCTACCTGAGTTGAAGATTTTGGAACTTTTGTGCCGGTTTGAAGTGCAGAACTTGAAGTTACAGGAATGCAAAACTTATGAAAAGTCAATATGAGCAATTTTTTCTTAACCAAAATTTACTGTGGCTTGAAAACTTTTTTCACTGAGACTGATAGCGAAAATATGGGCCATACTGCAGGTTTGCGAAAAGAATTTGTTCTTGGGATGAATTCTGCAAGACCCAAATAAAAAGATTCTATGTTTCATTCACGCAATATTGACCTTTGGAATGTTGCTTTGAGAATATTTGTGTTGTTTATCTTAAGACGAAGGATTATTATATTGAGGAACGGCGCACAAGTGCTACGGTAGGTTGACAACAAAATTATTTTGATTTGAACAGGAGAGCCGATGAACCCAGCTGATGCAGGAATATGGGATAACTATCAAGTCAAAAAACAACTCATCAACTCATGGTAATTTTATATATATATTTTAATTTTCGTTTAATTGACTTTTTGCAGAATGTTGCGTGCTGGTGGGCTTCTCGTTGAATTGTCTCTTTTGCACAATCAACTTGGATATGTTGTTTAAGCTGAATTGTCATCTATGATTTTGCCCAACTTAGAAGTCAAAGTTACGAAAAGTAGTTGATTCGGAATGTGATGATTTTGAATTGAAATGATCGGTCTGCATGCGTACCTTGTTTTATTTTAAATGAATCTGATGTCTTAAAAATATATGAAGCTTTTATTTTCATCGATCGAGAACATCAAATACAATAAGCTAAATAGAAAATTCTTTCAAAAAGTGATGTTGTTTCAGAACTTTTTAAAGAAACTTTGATGGTTTTTATAGAGTTTTAAATTCAGGGTTGGTAACTTGGCTTTTTTAAAGCCAAATTTTGGGAATTTGGCTTTTTCCTCTTATCTTTGGCTCCGGCTTTGGCTTCAAAAATTAAGCTTGGCTTTTTGGCTTAATTTTGGCTTTTTTGAGATTTTGGTAAATTTTTGTTGAAATCAAGTCAAATTGGACTGAATATCTAATCTGCTTGGTGTTCAAAGCCTTAAAAGCTGTGAACGATCACAATCTAAGACATTTATCTTTGGAAGACAACATCAAAGACAAAAGGTTTTCTTCTGGAGATATGCGGTCGAATAAGTAAAAACAACCGTTCGCAAGTGCCTATTGTTTCAAAGAACAATAGAACAACAAGTTGTACAACAAAAAAACATCTTTTGTTTTTAAAGGCTTGGCTTTTTCTGGCTTTTTCCCGACCTTAGTTTGGCTTCACAACAGTCCGAGGGCCTCCCAACCCTGGTTTTAATGTATCTCAGTTACCCATAATATTGCAGTCAACATCCAAAATGTCGAGGTTATTTGCGTTGAAAGTAGATTCTTGTAAACGAACTATAATACGAGCGGAAAAATTGGTGCATGTTTTTTTGGTTTGGCATGCATTGGCGCATAGTTTATATCCCCGAGTTAGACATTATTATCCCTCGCATCTACTGCAATCCATCCTCATTCTCATTTTTTACATGCAACTATCCTTGAAGATAGTTACATGACGATGGAAATTCTAGATCAAACTAAATCATTTGTTGTTTTATTTAGCTCTGCCATCGCTGGAAACCTTCTGTTGGTTGACGAAATGATGAAAGCTGGAATGTCTTCACTTAAAGGCTGAACAGGTTGGCTGGTCCGTATTTCTTTTCAGACTTTGATAATTAAATTTTTAGAAACTTATACCGAAACTTGACTCTGGCTGGATGCTGGCCGTAGATATGGAAGTCAATGAACAAAAGCGCTTCGTGAATCCTTGTATAGGACCAGTAGACTTGTGACAAGTTGAAGTATAATATTTTGTATCAGCCATATGCAGAAGTTAATCTCTTGATTTCCGTTCATTCAAAGAAGATAAGGTACCTCGTAAGAGTTCGACTGTAAAACAATGGTACCAAGACGTAGCAGAGACATTCTCTGAGATTTCGGTTAAGGAGTTCTTTTTTGAACAAATAGAGTCCCTATGATATACCAATGATATTCTTGGAAATATTTCAGGCAGAAGCTTTCTGAAGTTTTGGTGTTGAGTGTTAAACCTCGTTAAAGTGAATGACCTGAGCAATGGTATGGGCTATAAATAGGACAAAGAAACAACCAACACATGCCATTGTTCCTCTGGCCTTGATTTGTTAGTGCACGCGTCGAGATTATCAAATACAATCGGCTATTTATAAATCTATGAGATCTCATCTTTTAGATCAGGTTATTCCCTTTAAACCAATGCAGACTGTCCGTGAAGTCTTCTTAATATCTCAGGGAGTGCATTGTCAAATTGTTATGAAAAGAAGATAGTGAAGATAGTGCCTTTGATTATCTAGTAAAGTTTAAGTCAGAATCATTTCATCTCGCCAACTGGTTCTGGTTACCCGAGCACTTTTTGAGTTTCAAACCACAAGGACATCTATCAGTGAGATTATTCCACTCGAGGAATGTTTGATGTTCTTTTGAGACTTTAATCCTAAGTTTTTGACAACCATGTGTTTTATTATCTCTTGTAGGTTCCATAATGAAAAGCGTTCAATTAACTGTGAAAAATTGTGGCGAACCAAAGCAGCCCACAGTTTTGAAGATGTGACGCCTTCGAAGAAAATAAAGAAATGACATTGAAACTTAAATAGAAATTCGAATTTAGTTTGAAGGTTACGAAAATAACGGAGATATCTTTTACAACTATTAACTGATATGTTTTTTGTATTGTCTCAGTGCAATTGTTAATTTATAGTTCACGATCATGCGTAGTTTGTTATTATTTCTTGTTGTTTTTTCTGCAATCTTAAATATTTTTTTTGGTAAATATAATTTAAAAGCTCTTTCTCGGTGCTATATCTGCGTTGAAGTAAACCTCTGCATAGAAGAAGCTAAAGATTAGGAACTCATAATTCTGCCAAATTCTAATTTTGCTGGCCGTGTGAGAAAGTCCTGAAGGGTGGTCCTTAATCACATATTCTCGGTAATATTTTCAGCAAACGCCAGTAACTTTTTGTAAATATACAGCCTATGTTCAAATCTCATTCCCAGTCTATTCTTTTTGCCTTTGGCATTCCCAGTCCTCGTCCATCAAATCCCAGTCCCACATTCATCCTATTTTACCCCGTCGGAACCCTCATATCATTCCAGAATTATTGGTTATTTGGGTAAAGTTGATTAAAGCTTGAAACATCACAAATTCCCATCGGATCTCGTCATGTGTGTCGGTTCTATAACTTTTAAACAAGAACCTTCAACAAGAATGTATATCAAAGAGATTTGTTTCATGTACATGCCAGGGCTTGCAAAACAGATCAAATACGTNCCAGTAACTTTTTGTAAATATACAGTCTATGTTCAAATCTCATTCCCAGTCTATTCTTTTTGCCTTTGGCATTCCCAGTCCTCGTCCATCAAATCCCAGTCCCACATTCATCCTATTTTACCCCGTCGGAACCCTCATATCATTCCAGAATCATTGGTTATTTGGGTAAAGTCATGTGTGTCGGTTCTATAACTTTTAAACAAGAACCTTCAAGGCCCTTCAACAAGAATGTATATCAAAGAGATCTATTTCATGTACATGCCAGGGCTTGCAAAACAGATCAAATACGTAAATAAGCCCACATCAGAAGAGGGGTAGATATAGCCTGCGCGCAGACTCGACTGGTTACGCCACCAAACCATCAAATTTCAATTCACCTAAACTTCCTTTGGCGTAACCAGTCAGAGTCTGCGCGCAGGCTAGGGTAGATAACGCTTCCTCTAAAACCAGGCAGATGGATTTCTGGGAGTGATCTGTCTTTTTCCGCATTATGAACAACTGATTTTAGGAAGTTATTGGTTTCCTTTTTTGTAGCCCCTTGACGTCATATGTTGCTTCAAAGCACTTATTCCAGTCAGACATGTTCGACGTTAATCTTTAACTTGACTTCAACTGGCATCTCCAGTTTTTCTGCACTATTAGTGCAATTAATTGAAGTCTTTTGAAAGATATTCAGTCAAATTTCTCTATTACTGGATGGTGGGTAGAAAGAACCAGGACTTTTAGTTTAGTTTTAGAACTACAATCAAACTGCGATAATCTGAACCGTCTCGAGAAGCAGAAAGTTGTTCTAATATCGATCGATGTCACTCTATTTCATATTTCATTTGAGGGTTGCCCTTCAGCAAAGCTGATTTTCAAGGGGCCCTCTTAAAAACATTAATTACAATAAATATTAAATTAAGTTAAACAAAGAACTAATTGCTACTGCTAAAAAACCATAATGTTATCGTAAGCGTATGTTGTTTTCAAATAAATTTGTTACAACACAAGCAAAGAACATTTTCTGAGGCAATGTTTTATGTTGTGCCTAAACAAAGAGACACTCTGTTTGATGTTTTGAAGAACAAATTACAAAATATTTCCCAAAAAATGTTTAAAACTTTAAAGCAAGAACGCCAGCTGTATAAAATCTTGACAGTGGAAAACTTGTCTGCAATAATAAATTCGGAGGAAGATTTTTTCTGAAAGTTTTAATATATAATATAGAAAGATGTAAAAATTTAATTATTAAAAGGAGAAATTTGATTTCACCAGGAATTTTGCTCGATTTTCTTCTCGCAAAAATTCTTATTTTCGAAGTTTTTGACAGCTGCGGTAAACGCTGTGAGGGCGTAATGCTGAATGAACGTTGATTGAATTGAATTGAAAAAAGAAACCATTGCTATGCTGTGAAACCCTTGATGTGCTCTGCTGTTGATTGGAAGGAATGGAAAATGGCTTCTACACCACCTGAGACGATTCGTGGGCAAATTTTCGATGTTGGACCAAGATATATATCGCTTAGCTACATTGGAGAAGGTGCATATGGAATGGTTTGGTAAGGCAACACAAGAACTTTGCTTTCCTAAACATTCTTTTCGGGTTCCGGTCACTCACAAACTTCGCTCGCAACAAGGCCTAAAACAGTGTTTGCAAACGTCGCTCAACATTGCATTGCGCGTGTGTAACCGCCTACCTTTTCGGCAACTTTGCTAACCATGTCGCACTTGGTGTTGCAGTCATTGAATGTTTTACCCACAATATTTTAGCATTGTGTTTCTAGAATGATTTGATATCCGGTAAGGATAGAATGCAACAAACTTCCAAGCGATTCATGTAAAGAATGCGCATATTGATTTCACCAAAGGCAAGCCAACTCAATTCAGAAACTGAGGTAAACTGTCAGCAAACTGAGATTCCATCATTGCGTGACGAGGAAACATTTGGTAAATTTAACCAGATCATTGACGAACGATGGTTATTGATTGCTAAACAGTCATTGAAGCAGCAGAATTTTCTTACAATTCAGAGCAGAGTTCTTCTGCATGATATTTCATTTCATTTTTGATTGGATAACAATGAAAAATGGAAATCAATTTTTGAATTACCAGTCCTTCCCAGAGACTGGTCCCAAACATTGACAACATATTTTCTAAGATCTTTAACGGTACCATTGTATGGCGAAACTTGGAAAGTTTTCTAACAGGCACTGAATGTAAAGAGACTGATAACATTTTGCACACCAAAAATATGTTTTAAGATCACACAGAAGCTACTTTTTGAAAAACTTTTCAAGCGNCAGATCATTGACGAACGATGGTTATTGATTGCTAAACAGTCATTGAAGCAGCAGAATTTTCTTACAATTCAGAGCAGAGTTCTTCTGCATGATATTTCATTTCATTTTTGATTGGATAACAATGAAAAATGGAAATCAATTTTTGAATTACCAGTCCTTCCCAGAGACTGGTCCCAAACATTGACAACATATTTTCTAAGATCTTTAACGGTACCATTGTATGGCGAAACTTGGAAAGTTTTCTAACAGGCACTGAATGTAAAGAGACTGATAACATTTTGCACACCAAAAATATGTTTTAAGATCACACAGAAGCTACTTTTTGAAAAACTTTTCAAGCGTTTTTAATTTTTTAAATTTGCGCACTGGAGATTTTGACTGCGCTGTGAAGATATTCGTTTCCCAGTACAAAATTCCAACCTGGATTTTATCGACTAACAGTGCAAAGATACAAAGATAAACAAAGAGTGTAATAAATTGATTAATTTCTGTGCTGTTATACAATACTAAAAATATCAGTAACAAACTAAGGATATAAAATGCCCCTGTTAAAATTTTGAAGAAAATTCCAACAAGAAAAAAAAAACTCCTTTTTAATGGCATATCCGTCCAAGAACTCTCTTGACACTAGAAAGTAGGTGGTTTTCAAAAAAACATAAGTTGATGATGCCTGTCTTCAGAAAATAACATAATTAATAGACATTATATGGTTAGAATAAATGCAGGCCTAATACACCAGTTCACAGTAGTTATGGGAAAACGATGCACACACATTTTATCTTTATCTATGCACACTCAGTCCGGAAGAAAAATTATGTAAGCAATGGTAGCAATACAATAGTTTTCTTCCCAAAATGAGCGTGCATCACACGATGTATTAGCTAAGAGTTGTGCATGCAGAAATTTTTGAAACTGTGGACAGATGTACCCCAAGTTAGTCAAAAGATACACACCTAAAGTCCTCAAAATATTTCCTCTACTAATCATATTGAGAGTTTTATGTGTTGGCTTTGGAACCCATATGGTTTGTCAACCACTTTATGTTTATCTTTGTTTGTTGTTTGCCCTGATCAACAAACAAAACCACTTCATTTCAAAGGACATCAAATAAAAAGGTTGATTGAAAATAAGCAGTTTATTCATCCAAATTGTTTATTCATCGAATGGTTAGCCTCATTTCTACTGATCATAGGGTTTTCATAATTTATGATGCTTTGGTATGCGATGCCTTGACATCTGCAGTGTACAGATCTTGATTAAAAGGAATCTCATCACAGTCAATAATGTGACAGGGGGTCTTTCTTGCTACCAAGGGATACAGTTCCCCTCCCCCTCAAGCACACCCTTATTTCATTCTAGTTTCTGAGAACAGAAATCTGATTTCAGATTTATTTTGATTGGTTGAGATTTATGTAAGTGAGGTGTGAAGAGAGAACTCCACCTTCAGTCAGCACAAATTGGTTAAGAATTCCTGGAGTGACAGAGCGGAATCTGTGCATGCATGTGCAGAAATTTGCAACTGACAGATGGGAAGCAAGGAGTACAGATGTATCCTTGTTGGGTGAAACTTTATGTGATGTAAAATAATCCAACTCTATGAACCTGCTTGTATTAAAGGATCGGAAAACAAGCATTTGTGGCATCTTTTTAGATACATAGCTATTGTAAGATTTATGCCTCAAGACCAACTGATTTGATGCATGCATATCATGCCTTTATGTTTTGATTTACTGTTGGACCCCTTTGGAAGTTGCCCCCTAAAGTGTTTTCTCGATATTTTGATCTCTAAGGAAATAAAAAGCAGGCTGCAGACCTCGCTACCATTGTTTGCATGTTGATAATGCACACAACTTTGGAAGCGACCATCTGGGGATTTACCATATTTAGAAATATTGTTTTTTTAAACGCGGGACACTGTGTTATAGTGATAAGATTGAATAATTGATTTGGGAATTGTGCAAGAGCTGCCACCTGAGAGCGAGAAGAATTTTTTTATTTTGACTGCAAATCTTCATGTACAAAGATGATTGAAAGGGTGTGTAGAAACAAGATTGAAGTGCATTCAGATTTTATATGGCAGGTGTAAAACTAGTTTTTAGGAGCCTAATTTATAAATATAGCAAGAGAATCATATTTCAAGTGGCTAATTTTTCTAATGCCTTCAGAAATTGTTAGGAAGACAGTCATTTAGTTCTTCATTTCTGAAGTTTAGTTTTCATTTGAATTTATTTTATGAAGCTTCATTGTTTCACTCCTGTCAATAAGTAAGACACTTTGCCAAATATTGGGGGAGGCAAAGCTATTGTTTCGGATAAATATAATTGTTTATTTCTATTCTTTTCAAACAAAAGGTCATTGTTCTTTCCAACATTGGGGTGACTGCACCCTCTCACCCCCCCTCCCCTAGTGTCCACCACTGGGTCCATCCATTTATTTTCTTGGTGGTAATTTTGAATTTTTTTGAACTCCAAAGATTTGATAGGAAAATTGTGTTGATATAAACTGATCTGTTTATGCAGTAAGAAGTAACTGCATATATGTTTTTCCTTTTTGTAGCTCTGCATCAGATACATATTCTAAACAGAAAGTAGCAATAAAGAAAATCAGCCCATTTGAGCATCAAACATACTGCCAGCGTACTTTGAGAGAAATCAAGATTTTAACAAGATTCACCCATGAGAACGTAAGTTTGTTATCAACATTCTACCCATACCAAAAAAGCTGGGACTTTATTCCCAGGATTTTTCTGAGATCGATTCCCAGCTTTCCCTTCTTTGCTAAATCACGATTTCATGTCAGTTCCAGCTTTCCCAGCTTCCCACCTTGTGGAATTCTTACAATTTAGAAGATTTGAAGCATTTCCCAGCTTTCCCAGCTTTCAGGGTTTTCAATTTCCAGCTTTCCCAGCTTTGAATTCCCAGCTTTCTGGGGAAGCTCGGAAAATCCCAGCTTCTAGGTGCTATTCCCAGCTTCATTCCCAGCTTCATTCCCAGCTTTTTGGTACCGGAATCTCTTGCTGGTAGAGCCATACTTTCGATATTGTTGCTCGGTTTGGGGGGTATGCGGAATCACGGCAAAAGACAAGCTACAAAAGCTACAAAATCGTGCGGCCAGAATCGTAACCAATAGCCCCTACAACGCTTCCTGCTCTTCCAATTATAAAGCAACTGGGCTGGCAGACAGTAAATGATCTGATTGTATCGGAAACATTGAAAATGGTATACGAATGTACAAATGATGAAGCTCCCTCGTATCTTGCATGCCTGTTCGACAGGTTGTCAGAAACCTGTACTCGGGAACTTCGGAACACCGAAACCGATCTATGTGTCCCGTTTCTACGAACAACATGTGGCCAAAAATGCTTTTCTTTTAGAGGGGCGAAATTGTGGAATGGCCTGGACGCAAAACCAAAATTATCCAAAACCTTCAAACAATTTAAATCCTGTCTTGAAGACTCTAGAACATGAAGGAACCCATGTAGATCCTTGCTACTATTTTGAACTACTTTTACTTTGTATTTAACTAACTTTATTGAGTGTATTTGTATTGTAAGTTAGGTTTTTATCTTTTTCGTTTCACAGGGCAGTTTGGAAAACAATGTATATATTTGATAACTTTACCCTGTTTAAATAAATAAAAATGAAATGAAATGAAAATGCTTTCATTTACAATAGACCTTTTACTGTAGCTTTCTACAAAAGGGTCTGGATTGACTGATATTTTTATACATTTTTATTCAAATGGTTCGATTGAGCAGTGCTAGAGCTTCTGTCGCTATCATGCTCATTCAAAAATTTGTCAAATTTTTGCGAAAGGTATGAAAATATCACTCCATCCAGAGTCTTTTGTGATATATTCCACAGAATTGCTGCAGTTGCTGTCCTTAGTAGAATTACATCAGCTTCCAGCCAGAATGTTTTTTTTTCGTTTTAGATCATCAATATCATGGATATCATGCGAGCACAAAAATTAGGTGAAATGAAAGATGTGTATCCTTTCAATGTTGTTTCAATCTGTATTGCTAATGAGGACGTTAAGACAAAACGAAGCCTGAAACAGATAGTAAACAATAATTTTATGGTCGATTTCTGGTTGTATCTTAGTGTTTTATTTTTGTGTTGACCTATCTAAATGTTAACTTGTTGTTAAGAAGGGTGATTTCTGGTTTGCATCAGTGGCCTTAAAATTTAATTTCAAATTAGGACTTGTCTAAAGTGTGCTATGTCTAATATATAATTTGTCTATAGTTTCCAAGAACTTCAAATTAATTGTTTCAACTTTTTATAGTTTAAGAAAAATGATGCCCCAACATCGCCTAATGAAATAGTTGTACATGGGTACTAAAATGTATGCTCTCCACCTTTAGTTTTAAGCTAGCCCTAACTGCGACCTCTCATTTCTGTAATCTCCCTGGAAAATGCAGGCCTCCATTATTCACAGTTTAGAAACAGTCTCTGCATCTTTTCGTTCTCCTCTGATCTAAAGCGAATAAAAAGAAGTTATAATTTGGTAGCTTTGCATTGGTCATCTTTAAAAACAATGGTCACATAACAGAATTACCAAATTACAACTTGTGGTACAAGAAAGCGGATCTAAAGCCAAATCAAACGACTTGTATAAAAAAGAAGCTAAGGGTTAGTCAATCAACTTCTTATTGCCAATACAATTTCCTTGACGATCAACTTACAGATATATCATTCAGACTCTGATGGAAACAGATTTGTACAAACTTTTGAAAACACAGAAATTAAGCAACGATCATGTTTGTTATTTTCTGTATCAAATTCTGCGTGGTTTGAAATACATTCATTCAGCCAATGTTTTGCATAGAGATCTGAAGCCAAGTAATCTCTTGCTGAATACGACCTGCGATCTCAAGGTAAGGTTATCCCTCTGCGTTTTTATTTTATGTCATCAGTGGTTGTACATGCTGAAAAATAGACCTCAAGTCTAGCGTGGAAGTGGCAATATTAAAGGGTGTGTTTGATTGGTACCAATTCTGAAAACGGTAGACTTGGTAGACTCGGAATTTGTGTTTGATTGACTAAGAAATTCTCAAAACAGTATGTTGGTAGTTTTGGAAGGCCTTCTGAACCCTCTGCTCCAAAAGGCAGAAGGTTTGGCAGACTATGGAGAAATTCTTGTTTTCCTTAGCGAATCGCAATGGTGAATCCAAAACCTGCTGTTTTAAAGATTTTTGTGTTTTGATTGGGAATATATTTCCGTCTCTGCGAAGTCTACTATTTCCAGAATTTGTTAGGTTTGGAATTATCAATCAAACACACCCAGAATTGACATAGATCACAGGATGAAATATTCTATTGGAACAAAAATTTAAAGAAAGATGGACAGCTATCAGTATCATAGGCCTATCATAGTGCAGTAATACTGTTGTTAAGAGAAGACACCCCTTTAAACTTTAAAAGCGTGTAATAACAGTGGACTCCTCAAATCATCTGCCTTGTTGGGTATTTTCAAACGACCCTCTATCTCTTTCGTATTAGAATCTTTGATTTCCCGCATATTCGTCGTAACTATTGCTGGCGTAACTATTGCTATTCCCTTATTTGTGATGCACATTAGGTATTCTGGTATTTGCAGTAGTAAGTCGCGTGTTTACGATATCAGAATTTGATCAAACATATTGTGTCCATATGGTGGTTATACGACATGGAACATCAAGCTGATTTAAGCTATTAAACCCTTCATCCTTTTTGCTAATATTCATAGCATTCAACTCAATAACGATATCAATGACGATTGGAGTAAGTTTTACCAACTGTTTAATGTACAGGAACGTCAAGACTTGCATAAAACATGAAAGCTGCGTTGATTAACAGAACCTATTTCTTCTGTTAATGTTAATGCACTTCGCTGCAGCGTTTGCTTAATAAATACTATACTTTCTGTAAATTTCTTGAGATCAGGTTATGAAAAGCCCAGATTAAGGTTTAAACGACGCTTTATCGTTGATTATAACGGATTATTGATCTAATTTTAATAGATCCCGTGTGTTGTATGCTAAGTTATATTTTGGTAATTTCATACCTTCTTGTTATAAACCATTATTTTAAACACACTTACACATTTTTCTTTTTGTGTTGTTATCTCTAATTTTAAATCGAATTTTAATTCTAATTTCAAATCTAATTTTAGATTTGTTATTTGGATTAGCAACTTTAGTTAACACTTTGGTTCATTTGAGTTACAATGTTTGTGACAGATTATTAATCTGCTTTCAGATTTGTGATTTTGGATTAGCAAGAGTAGCTGATCCTCAGCATGATCATACAGGAATCCTGACAGAATACGTAGCAACGAGATGGTATCGCGCACCTGAGATTATGCTCAATTCCAAAGGTTATACGAAATCAATAGATATTTGGAGTGTTGGTTGCATTTTGGCTGAAATGTTATCAAATACGCCTTTATTCCCTGGAAAGCATTGTATCCTTTGAATCTTATTTTATCAAACTAAATTTGGTTCTGTATAAAAGCATCTTAACGAGAAATTTCACGAATTCTGAGTCAGTGCTGAAGAAAACAAAGGTGAATTTGTAAAACAATAAAACAAAAGATTCTGCTCTCTGACATAAGAAATGATTTGCCTCACTGAAGAATAGATTTCACGCCTTCAGCATAGCTGCTGACCATAATATTTTGCTCAGTGCATCCAGAGGTGTGAAATTATTCTTTTGAAAGGCAAATAGCTTTGTGATGTCGGAGCCGGAGGGCTGAATTCTTTGTTTTACAAAATTCACCCTTGTTGCTGTAAGTTGAATCCGCTTGAAGGAAACGAGGTGAAGTTTGAAAGTTTACCAGGTCAAAAATAGTCTTGCATTATCAGAATTTCAGACGATACCATGGCCAATTTAACAATGCTCAGTAAACCAAATAAGATGGATCGATTTCTGTTTGATGGGACGAGCTATTCCTGGTAAGCTCTTCTCAATAGTCAACTGGTTTAATTAATTGATTTGGAAAGTCACTTTATAGCCATTTTTGTTTAGAAAATCTACAAGGTGAAAGATGAAATGTTGGCTTTTGGGATCAATTAAATTGGCTACAGCTGCAATTAAAGTTTAAATTTGTTGAATTCAAAATAGCTGATAATGGCTCGAACAAACTTGTAGAACTTTCAACATGATGAAATCGATTTTCAACAGAATAATCTTTCTCTTCGAATTTTTGTAGAACCGCTTCCTTTTAAATGTTGCGAAAAGTTAAATAAAGTTATTTTAAAGCCCTGTATTCAAGATTGTCGATCTACTGAAGCTGCTATGCGTTCTTGCAAACTCTTTTCAATTATATGCCGCAAAATGTTTGATTTGATAGCAATCGTGTAAGAGTCTATTTGTTTTCAGTCTTAGGGCAAAAGTAAAGTTTATCTTTCTCCAAGTACAGACCTTTTTTATCTCGGGTAGATAGCAAACTAAATTTGCTCAGTAAACGATTGTAATAAAGACCGCCGTCTTGTTTAATGTCTTAAGACTTGAATGAATAATTTAGATCTTCAAAAGAAGAAAATAGTCTAATTCACAAAACTTTGAAGTTCATTTGATTACACGCAATTGTTTACAAGAAATCGTTCACATCAAATCAAACTCTCAGATCAACGAAAAATTAAGCAATTATGAGCACTGTTATTAACGAAACTTTTCATTTAGTCTAGGAAATTGAAACTCTTTCTTCTCATGCTTCTTGTACTGTATTACAGCAGTCACCTCTTGAAAATGTGTACACTTCGTTTCGAGATTTAAAGCTTTGGTTACAATACCAGATTTAATCAAAGAGACCCTCGTGGCTGAATCACGCAAACTCTACTCGATCATTGTTCAACTTAGCTTGACCGTTTCGAACAAGAGAAGAAACGACAGCAACATTTGCTTGCATTATTGAGCGGCAAAGTTGTTTCGCACACATAAAAGATGACAAAATAGCCTCTCAAAACTATCATCAGCAAAGAGCAATTGCATCACACCGGATTTTCATTAGAATGGCTTAATTTGACCGAGTTATTAAAAATGAATAAAACGTGCTCTGAACCTTTTAATTTGAATCATTTCCATGCTAAGAGCATCCCATTTTAAAAGATTATTTATTTGTGAGCTATTTTCTGCCTTTATGGTTTTTATTGGATTATTTTTCATTAGATTTTTAATCATTTTGGAGACATTGTCTGATCATGTTTATAAATGGACTTTTTTACCAAGTAGAAGCCGAGATTCGAATGATGGATTTAAATTGGAAAGCATGGAAAGTCAAATTCAATTTTGACTTCGACTAATCACGATTTACCAGACTGAAGCCCTTTCGTTCCAAACCTCAAATCTGGTAAAGTAAAAGGTCTATTGTCCGTGGGAAATGTTGATTGTGTATTTAGAGTTACATTCTAATTTTGGAAACAATTTGCAGGATATCTACTTGTTTGTAGCATATTTTTTACAAACATGTTCATACATTAAACTACTCATGTTACTCATATGACATACATGCAGCATTATTAACTTATTGGGTAAATTATTATGAAATCGTACAAATCAGTTTGTTCGTAACTAAATGCTTTCAAATCTATTTGAAACCTTCATTTCTTGTTGTCCTGTGGAAATAACATCTATCTATTTGCTTATTCATAAATCTTTTTCCTAAATTTAACGATTTACAAAAATTGGCTAAAATTATTTAATTATAGTGGACGGCCTAAAGTACAAACTTTGCACCGTTGAACAACATTTTATTTCTGCTTGGTAGGTATTTATTAACATAAACATCCACCCGTTCTGCACAAGCGAAGAATATCCTCTTCCTCGTACGAACGAAATTTTTTATTTTAAATGATTTTATGAGAGTTAGTAAAGAAGTTTCGTTTGAAAGTAACATTAAGAAAGCCGCATAGAACGTTTTATGAGACCTTGACATAAGATTTTCCAGATTTGGACCAACTTAATCATATCTTAAGTGTTTTGGGATCACCTTCACAAGAAGATTTGCAATTTATCAGAAATGAAAAGGTACTGCTCGTTTTCTTTTTATATTTGCATTCAGTCCAAATGATGGTATAGAATTCTGTTGTAAATTTTAAACCTAGCCTGCGGCGTGCAGACTTTGGTCACTGGGGAGGAGGGTCTTTCCCCTCCTCCCCAGTGATCAAAGTCTGCACGCAGGCTACTTAAACCTGATTACGCATAGAGATATATATAAATAAAAATTCCTTTTCTAGAAGGAATTCGATTGATTTTTTCATGCTGCCATCTGTTCATTCGTTAGATCATGTATTTATTCATTTGTTCATTCATTCATTCATTCATTCATTCATTCGTTTATTCATCCATCCTCACGTCTTTTATTCTTTCCTTTATTCATTCATTCAGTTATCGAATCATTTTATCCATTTGTTTGTTATTCCATATTAATCATATTTATTCCATATTAATCATATTTATTCCATATTCATCATATTTATTCCATATTAATCATATTTGTTCAATGTAATGTTTTTCTTTCGTAGGCAAAATGCTATCTGCAGGGATTACCCCAAAAACAAGGAACAACTTGGGCAAGACTGTTTCCACTTGCAGACCCCAGAGGTAACTTTGCGCTTAGTTTTCCTTTATTATAGTGTGGATGTATTCGAGTCATGTAGATGTTGAACGTAGCCTCGATAATTTTTAACTTAGAGACGAGGTTCATTGACAGGCAGTCTTTTAGCTGATTTTTAGCCAATTTTAGATTCAATCAAAGGTTCCCTAATCAGCTATTGATACAGACCTCATGACGTCACAGCACGTGTCTTTTTTGGCTATGGATGGTACAATGTAAAGCAATTTTTGTGTTTTTAGTTTCAATGATATATATAAAAAAAACGTCGCAGCAGCTTTGAAAACACGACGCCATCTTGGCAAATCTTCAGAATTTGCAAAAAGTTGCATAAAATTGCTCTTCTATTCTCCCTTACGATAGTGAGTAGGGAAAGAATAGGTAGCAATTGTTAGTCAGACCTAAACCAATGAAATAGTTGCGCGAACATGCTGTTTTTAAAAGCAAAACAAAAAATTTAGGCCAAGAAAGCTGTGACAAATTCACCTTTCCGTCGATAATTTCGTAACCAGCGCCACAAACTCCGTCGGCTCGGCTGTAAGTTACTCGTCACTTCTTCAAAGTTAACATTCCTTTTCGATGTTCGCCTATAATGTCCCAAAATCTGTTGGTAAACTTTTCTGATATCTGCCAAGTATAATGTGTCGTCATCACATGCTGTCTACTCAAAATGGTTTCCTATTGGATTAAGACAAAAAACGAAAATCAAACATTTTGATTGTTGTTATTTTCTTCCATTGTATTATTGTTTTAATTTAAATTTTATAAGAATCGTTTTGTTTGTTTTTTATAGCTCTGGATCTGCTGAATAAATTGTTATGCTTCAATCCATTCCTAAGAATAACAGTGGAACAAGCATTGGCACATCCATATTTGGAACAATATTACGACCCAGCTGATGAGGTATGTTTCCTCAACCTCGTTCCCAAGGTGTTCTTACGTCATACGCTATAGTCACAAAGCCGAGTGAACTGAGGTACAGCAGCGAACTCACTCTGAGGACGAGGTTGAAGTGTCCTGTTTGTATCGTGCAAAGTTCTTAAACAAATCAAAAGCTTCTCACACTATTACTTACCCTACAATCTCTGGCAAAATTGTTGGAACTCTTGACTAAAAATCTTTTATACCCCTGTTCCCCTGTCAATGTTGAAAGCAGCCGAAAGATTGATTTCTGATTCAGTGTAGCAAGGCAGGAGTATTGCAGGAAAAAATGAACAATTTGAGGTGTCCGACAATTTTGTAAGAGTTGTTTTCGTGTTCAGTGGACAGAATAAAAATGAACTAGATTTGAGATGAGAAATACCAAATCTACTCAATGATAGTTTTGTTAACTTTTGGCTGAGAAAACTATTGAAATCGTATTGTTTCCATTTCTGAAATCGTAGTGTTTTCACATTTATGCATTGATTCGAACCCACTCTTTCTTGCAGCCTGTCGCAGAGAAGCCATTTTCATTTGATACCGAATTAGATGACTTACCAAAAGAGGTGCTGAAAGGTGAGCTTTCGGAATTATTCGCAGCTTTGTAAAATGTGACATAATTTTTAAGCGTTGAAGATTTGTCTTGTGGTAAAACCAATATTTAGTTTTGTTTCAGTAGGTTGATTTCCATGCATGGAATTGATGTTGGCTTTTTTCTNGTAGTGTTTTCACATTTATGCATTGATTCGAACCCACTCTTTCTTGCAGCCTGTCGCAGAGAAGCCATTTTCATTTGATACCGAATTAGATGACTTACCAAAAGAGGTGCTGAAAGGTGAGCTTTCGGAATTATTCGCAGCTTTGTAAAATGTGACATAATTTTTAAGCGTTGAAGATTTGTCTTGTGGTAAAACCAATATTTAGTTTTGTTTCAGTAGGTTGATTTCCATGCATGGAATTGATGTTGGCTTTTTTCTACACCATCCACTCAAGAGAATCGTCTGCCTTGCCAACGTAAACTCTTCGTTAAATTCTTCTGTAGTTTATAGCACCATACTCTAGACTGATTGCAGAGTGGCAGTTATCGCTATTGATAGATTGATGGACGCTCAAACTACGATGTATCCAGTATGCCACTATGAGCGGTCTCGGTTTAGTGCAAGTCTCGTTTTGATGAGTGATTACTGGGACTCATCGTAATAAGTCTAACCATACTCTTGTAATAGTCCATTTTTCAATATGATGATGATGATCATGATGATGATGATGACGATTATGATTATGATGATGTTTTTATTTCGTAGAGCTTATTTACAAAGAGACCAAAATCTTTTGTGGTATGTACCATTTCAGTAATACGCATATCAATAATTTGATTAATTTTTAACATTCTTAGTACTTCTGGTTGTGCAAAATTATTACTGTTTATCATATGCCTGTAAATCGATAGCTATTCATTGTGTGCTTCCATATTTGCAACGCAGAGTCATTTGCAAAATTTTCAGGTCTTTTATTTGTACATACCGGGTGAGTCGAAGAAATTATTATTGGCGTTTGACAAACTGTATATTTACGCAAAATCCGCCAGTTTTATCGTGCTATATGCCATTTTATAATGAAAATTCTAACTTAGCTGTTAAGATTTATTTCGCTAAAATATCAGCAATTTTGTTGTGGAGCTTTTTTGGACATCCTAGATGAAGGATTAGAAATGTTGACCAAATCTTCTCTTATAAAAACGACCATAAACATTTAGGGTGGAAAACAAATGCTACTAATGTGTCCCTTGCATTTGCATGGCTTATTTTAGCTTCTCACAAGATGACCGATTTTAGTGAAATAAATTTTCACATCCATAGCCTCTCTCAAATTAGATGTCACGTGAAAATGCCCGCGAATAACAGCAATTGAAATGTTTTGCATGAATAATTTTGCGTTATTGCAAATCTCAGATGACATCTAATTTGAGACAGACTTTAAGTGATCCTATAAAATGAATTATAGTACATCGAACTTAAAGACCTTTACTTGAAAATATATTCTGGCAAACTGCCTACATTTGTTTCTCACCCGGCACAGTATATCTTACAGCACACAGCACAGGAATTGTTCAACTTCAAGATCATCAATGTATTTGCCGCTTTAAATATTTTCACTGGTTGTGTCTTTACGTTTTCATTAGAATTCCCTTCATGGTTTCTACTTTTCGTTAACAAATTTCTTATTGTATCATCTATGAAATTTACTTTTTTATTTCTTGCAGATAATCAACCCATTTTGGGGAGCCGATAAGGAAAAGAAATGTGGACGAGACGGAACATTTGTGGTATTTAGAAAGTAGTATCAAAGGTGACATAACAAGCCTGTATATCTTAAAGTAGGTGACATACGTAATTGGGGCATCGTTTTTTATTTCCGATTTCCTACGTCAAATAAGCCATCAGAATTTCTATCAACAAGCAGGAGATGTCAAAACTTCTTGAGGGACAAACACAACCCAGAGCTACAATGCCTGCCAAAGTCTTGGAACACCTTGGCTGATTTTAGTTTTGCGATCCCCCCCCCCCTTCCGCCTTTGAACAGTGTTGAGTGTTGCTCTGCGACGATAAAAGGAGGACGACAGGACAAGTCTCGACTCTGATGGAATACAAGGACAATAACCTTGCAAATCAAAATTGTTTTGAGTGAGAGGGGGTGGTTCGACTAATCGCTTGGATGAAAATGCGGAAAACTGTTTCAATATCAAGAAAGGGTCTAAGTGTTTCACGAACTTTTGGCAGACATTGCGGTGTTAGAAATGTGGCAGTAGCTTTGTCCTGGGGACAAATTGCCAATAGGAATGTGCATCAAGTTTAGTATCAGTCTAGCCTAGAATGCATTAGAACTAGGGCAGATTTTGTAACAATAGCCCCCGTTGCTTTTGATCGACCCCATAGTACTAAACGATTAGACATTACAAACAAACGGATTAGTTCTAGCAAACAATGGAATATCTAGGTCCGATTAGTCACGCTGCAAATGTAAACCGCAAGCAAACTCTGAAACCCGGGTTAAAGACTCTGTGCTCCCCATGGTCCTTTGCGATCTCACAATGTGCAAAGGATCATGGGGCGCACAGGGTCTGGAACTATGTCCATTTTCAAGACTTTACAATATGTCTAAAAGTTGTTTGGTCAGTGAGACAAAAGCAGATAAAGAAATTTTCATGATCAGTAATATAATAAAATTTTGATGATTTTTCAAAAGATTCAAATGTTTTTTAACTAACCCAGTATTTTTATCAAGTGCGTAAAAGCACATGTACTTCAACCTCGTAATAGGCCTTTTAGCTATTCTAAAAAGGAATCTGAATCGAGCGATTTTTATCCATTTTGTAGAATTGTTGAATGTGAACAATAGAGATAGAAGCTCCAACGCCATTCAATCGAGCCTTTCGTATAAAAATGTATAAAAATATCGCTCGATCCAGACTCTTTTGTAGAATAGCTAAAAGGTGTATTATTAAAGGAAATATTTTCAACATGTACACTTGCATCTGGTGAATGAAAAAAGTTTCGGCGTTTGCCCATACCGTTTCAAACGTTAAAAGTGATTTTTTATGGACGTTATTTCTGAAATCCTTGTAAGAAAAGGACGAAAATTTGATTGAGCGTAAAATTCCAGCAGATATTCATGGTTAAAGCTAGGCTCAGCCTGAATATCGACCGTGCTTTCTCGAGAACTGAAACAATTTGTTGAAATAATTTCTAATTTTACAACTGTACTTCCAGCACGCCTGAAATTCTTTTTTATTCCACCCTGCACCCCGTATGTTTCTATGAACTGCATATCATCGAACTTTTGAAGCCCATCTTCAGAAATCTGTAGAAACCTGACTAAATATACGTAGCACTGTAAATCAATATGTATCAATTTTTCTTGACTTTATATCCAGATTGTCACTAGATTCCTTTCTTTATAGATTCAATTTCACACATCTGTAATACTGTTGTGTTTCCCTAAAATTTAGTGCCTTTTGTTTTGTTTATTTTATATCCTTATGGTCAATAGATGTTCTAGAGAGAAAATGTCGTTGTTTTTGTGCCAGTTCTAGCCTGAGATAAATACTCCTTTGTATAGCCCAGTCTTCAGCTTTCCATATTGACAGGCAAATTTCATTGAGAGGGTGGATGAATCTTGCATAGCCGTAAAGACCCATTGCCAACCATGGTCCTTTGCGCGTCGAAATAAGAGCAAAAGAAACAAAACCTTGGCCAGAAACGACTTTGATATCATACGAAAGTCGACTTTGCGGCCGCAAAGGATCATGGTTAGCTACGAGTCTTTAAGTTTGTGGAGAATAGTGAAAGAGTGAAATATCTTAAATAACTGACTTTTTATGACAAAAAAGAAAAAACAAACTGGGCAAATTGCAATAATTCAAAATTAGTCAATCTGCTTTGAAAGCGTCCATTGAAAATTTCATATTTCTTCATTGGGATATTCAAAGAGCCTCATCAATTTACACCGAATTATCTCAAGCAACTTGCGGGCAACTTGCCCTTGAGGCACGAAATCTTATTCAATCTTCTTTGCCAAGATGTCCACGTTTGCTTTCGTCATTTTGCGTTCTCGATTTAATTTCATTGACGATAGTTGAAAATAGAGTGTTTTGGGGCCTTTAGAAGGAAGAAGGTGTCCAAATTATTTCCAGTTTCTATTGATTTACGATCTTAGCCACGTAAACCGGTAAACGGAAAGGAAAGATAAGCCATCAATCGTATTTCAAACGCACAGTGGTTTCTAAATGATTTGAAGTAATCCAATGCACGTCAGCACCAGCACAAAGTTTATCCATTCCACATGATAAGCTCTTGTTTGGAAGGATCCGAAATGGGTTTGAACGCAAATGTATTTCTTGGAAAAATGATTTCACCAACCCATTTTTCAGCGTCCAGAGACAAACGACGCTGTTAAAATGACTGGTTTTGGGGGCACATATTTTTATAACACTCCGATAAAACCCAGTTTTGAGGACAAATATTGACCAAAATCCAAGAGAATGGGCAGTTGAAGTTAATTGTAGAAGAATACTGTTGAAAATAAATGAAAATAACCTGATTTTAGGGACAGACATTAACACAGCATGGTAAAAGTAAACTGGTTACGTGGACATACATAGGACCACTGTCCTCATTGCAACATGCCCACCCCCCCTTAAGAAGGGTAGCTTATCCGCTCATCCTGCTCTCGATCCAACTGGGGCCCTGGTACAATTTCAAGAGGGAAACCTGGACATGTAGCAAGCTTTAGAAATTGACTAAAAATAGATGTTTGGACATTTTGTAATTTTTTCAGTTCGAGGGGTCCGATAGGTGGCGGGGACCCCCCGATGATGTACATTGGTTGGTCCGGGGGGGGTACACGAAATTTCGACGGAAAACTACCCATTTTAATCTATTTTTTTGCCGATTTCAGCATAACCGATGTTAAGGGGAAAGCTACCGAAAAATTACCCTTGTTTAGAGAATTTTGGGCCAAAAACCCACCCGCATGGGCGCGGTCAACATGTTATGAAGCCCCCCGGGGGGCGCTTGTTAGAGGGGGCCAGTCGAATTTGGAAGGGAGCTACGAATATAAGACGCATGCGCAAAGAGGAAGTGAAAGAATTTTTGGAAGTTTTGATGGCTGATTGACTGTGTGCGGCTGCTGGTGGCTGGTTTTGGCTGGCGATAAAGATAGAAGAGAGAACATCACTGTTGAAACCAGACGGGTTTGTTTCGAAGATGGGAAGCATTCACCGATAATATCATTCTTCATTGGTATTTTTAGCCATTTGCTGTTCTTTTTAAAACAGAGAAGCGAGACCAAAGGGTGTACAGAAATGAAAGCCGTCCATCATCATACAATACATACAGAATGTGAGTATTATCTGACTTGGACTTGAGAATGGCTGCGGATTTTATCCAATTTAGAAGCAAAGGAAACCACAATTAACTTATCATTTTACCGCATGTATTCTTGACGCCTAAATAAATAATTCTTGAACTGTGCTAAAGTGTATCTAGGAATTAACAGCAGGCTGTCTGAAAAGATAAATTATTATTGGCCTAAATTAATGAAAACAATTGCCACCCCCGCGCCAAGCAAGTGATAATTGAAAAAACCTTCAAAAATTGAATCACATTTACGGCAGATGCACTTTTGACTGTTTAGTAATTAGTTTGCAATGAATTTTAACAAAACTGTTAGTGTATATCAACATTCCTGTTTGTAATGTACCTTCCAGACTGGAAAGCCCATTCTGGTGTAACTTTAGACATTTCTTCTTCCCAGTAATTTAATAATTTTTACTATAGAACTTTGACAATTTGAAGGAAAGGTCAAAAGTGATCAAACCAGGCATGGCACTTGCACACTGGGGATTTTTCAATAAGCTATTCAAAATAAACATTAGAGAACAAAAAAAATTCCTTGTGCACACTGGAGATCATGCCAAAAAGTGCCATACTCTGCAGACTTGTATCATAGAAGAGGATACTTAGTTAGCTAGATGTTTTCCTTGTCAGCTGATGTCACCAATGAACGGTACTAAAATCCGATAATTCTCCAAATTTGTCTGTAAAATTCATCCAAAAATTTTTCAACAAAATCCAAAACCAATTATCTTGCTATCAAAAATTAAATCCAAACTTTGATGCGGTAGCAAGATATGTAAGTCTGAGCAAAATTTTATGAAATTCGTAAATCTAAAATATTTCCTCAACCCAACAAACTGAAAAGCTCAATGCAACCCGACCCTTCATCATCTCCCATTAGTAACTGAATAGAAGAGACTTGAGCCAAGACTGGAAAGTTTGCTGTACATGTGAAATAACTTGCACACAAAAAACTTTTGCATTCATTGATCTTGGCCGTAAATTAGCTGTTAAACAAAGATTGCATCATTTCCCTATCATTTCCCATGTTTCAACTGCCGAAACTTCCAATAGAGACCTTTTCATAGATGATAGCAGTCAGGGTCAGTGCAAATCCCAAAGGAAGTAGATCATAAACAAAGAGTTACTGAAACATCCCTGACTGTGGAAAAAAGTTTATTTATTGCTACTGGTAATGCTGTCTCCAAAAAGGCCCAGTTGGAATGTTTTAACTCCGAAAAGGCCTATATTATTTCACCATGACAAATATGCTTAGGTCACACAAACTTGCACCTGGAAAAAGCAAACTTTCCAGTCTGGACTTGAGCAGACTTAATTTTATAAAATCACATAAATACATGTACATTAAAATACATTAAATAAGTTCAAATAAATATATATATACATTGAAATACATAAATTTTTTAAATACATTTGGGGTTGATTTCAGATGTTCAGTCTTCCTACTTCCTACTAGAAGATTCTTTTGAATTTAAGAAAGACATATATTTCAGCCTTTTGGCTTGATTATGGGAAAATAATGATGATGCTTAAGGGTTTATGAACAGAAATCAAAAGTTTGTCTGGTCATAGCGTAATGTCATCAGCTTATATATTCCCAGGGATTAATTTCTTATTACTTAAATATTCCTACCCATGAAAATGTACTTATTGTTCAATTTCAATATGAGGATTAAGAATTCTAAACTTTTTACTAAACAGACAGGTGGCAATTTTATCATCTTGTTGCTCTCTGTGTGTTGTTTTTGTAATGAATACGTAAGCATCAACCAAATGCTCTCTAAAATTCATAAAATATTAAAAAACTTATTATATACTATTTAGATGGTTAGCTTGAGTAATACTTGTTGGTATTATAATGCATTTAAAAGGATTTCTTACTTAGATAATTATAGATGTTTAATTACAAAAAGGAAAAAATATACAGCATGATATTAGTGTTATCATCTGCCATAACAAGAAGAAAGTACACAAGTAGTACGTAAATTCCGTATTTATATTAACATCAAAGAAATGTCCAAATGCAGATAAAAATTCTTGAGAGGTATGGAACGCTGTAAGAATTTTTGAATGAGAATTACCAAGAATTTTTTAAGAATTTTTAGACAAGAAAGCAATGTTAATAGATCGTTGAAAAGCCTTCATGTGGTACAGAAGTTGAAATCGCATTAAGTTATGGGATTATCTATTGAATATTTTCATCTGACACTGGTCACAGCAAATCAGAAAAGCAGATTTGAAAGAGAAGAAATGATAACAAATATTACGACTGGTTTTTTAATTCATTGCGTTAATCTCACAACCAGAAAATATCTTATTTAGTTGTGTGAATTCTTTAGCTTGATTTCTTCTCATCTTGTTGCTCTCGCAGAATCTCAAGTGTCACCCGATGATAGAAAACTTGCAAGCGAAAAATCATAAAATATGGAATCAGGAAATGAACATGTGGACAAATGGGTTTGTCCAAATGACAGGAACCTGGCACTTAGAGGAAGGTAAGTTGCTATGATTTGTGCTGTTCGTTTTTACAGTACCGGGTGAGTCGGAAAAGACAATCCCCATTTGAAAGGCCACTGCTCCCTGGATATCGAGCAATAACATTGGTAAATATACTGTTTAATAGTGGACATGTTCAAATAAATTCTAAATTTTACCTGACTGAAATCAGCTTCTCCATTCTGAAATTATGAGGGATTTTCTCAAGAAAGTCCCTCCAAGAAACCTTCAAAAAGGGCATAAAATCACGACCAAATTTCCGTCATATTTCTGCCTTAATAGCAATGCCTTATACATGCTTTAGCACATTTTATCCCTTTGGGAGGATGAAAGTGCCATCCCTGGGAACATAGCAACTTTATTCTCTGAGATTTTATCCTCGCAAGAGGATAACACGTGCTAAAGCATGTGCAAGTCATTGCTGTAAGGCAGGAATATTTGGAAAATTTGCTCATGATTTTAGGCCTGTTTTGCAGGTTTCTTGAAGGGGTTTTTCTCCAGAATATCGCTCATAATTTTAGAACAGAGTTTCCAACTTCAGTCAGGTAAATTTTAAATTATATTTGAACATGTCCACCATTAAATAATGTATTTGTCAATATTATCGTTTTGATATCCAGGGAGCATTGGCCTTTCAAACGAGGATTGTTTTTTCTGACTCATCCGGTATGTATCATTCTTTTGTAAGTTAAAATGATTGTTTTTCAGAAGAATTGTTTTATTAAACAGCTGTGATGTACAAAACCTTGAAGAGTTTAATGTTGATTTGTCAGCAATTCTAGCAGTTAGAGCTCCCGAAGGTGACTGGTCCTTTGTTTGAGTCATCTTGTATAATCCCTCTTACCGTCATATTTCTAGGTTAGACACAGGATGGTCAACTTTTCCAGATAATGTTTACAAAAGAAGCTATGTGGCTTCAATTTCCGACGAAGAACAAGAGAGGATAATTAAAGTTCTTCGTGAAGCTTCTGAAATAGAGGAGAAAGAACAGGAGAGAATTGGGTAGGCAACTTACTATCTTATTCAATACACGTCTTATATGCATATGCCTGATAAGGGGAGAAAGAACAGGGGAGAATTGGGTAGGCAACTTACTATCTTATTCAGTATATACATGCCTTATATGTATATGCCTAATAATTCTCAACAATTCTTGAGAACATTTTTTATTTTTTTCTAATTCTTGTTTAAAAATTTTGACAATGTTTCATTTGACTCAAAAAAAATTCTTATATCAGAATGTGAAGACTTTTTGAAAATTCTTAAGAATTCTTATGTATGTACGTACTGTATGTACAGTGCGTATCATTCGCCACAAAAAGAATAAAAGGTAGAACTGTTAAAAGATAAAAATGGATACAATACAATGTTAAGAATTCTGGAGAATTCTTGCCATGTTAATATGCGCATCTTTGAGCGATGTTTTAGCAGGTAGGAAAGGAAGTTTTGTTAGAATTCAAAGTGTTCTAAAGGAAGCAAGTTCACACCCTAGGATCCTAACTGGCTGATTAAACACAAACAGTTTTGATTGATTAGCTTTTAAGCATCTCCTTTTGACTCACCCTAAAAGAAAATCTGGTATATTTATTTTTACAGGTATCTTGTTGACAAAGTGAGCAACTTAAAAGCAAGCATAATCGGTGATGGACAAGTTTCTTGCCTTGTTTGTGGGACAAAGAAAGGACCACTAAAGCCTTGTAATGTTTGCTCAAGAGTAAGTATTAGTTTTTGACCATCTACATTACCAGCTGGCTGAAACCATGGGTACAACATTAACACTGTTTTCTTGCCAAAGAATTCTCAGGAAATTCTTAAGAATTCTTCTTCCAAAAATTCTTGCAGTCTTCCATGCCATTCAAGAATTGTTGTCTGCATTTGGGGAATTTCTTAAGAATTCCTCAAGAATTTCCTTTAATGTTAATATAGGCAAGGCCTGTACTTTATATATTAGTGAGATCAAGTTGAAGCATCTCTACTTAAACAGAAATAAATTTGTAGTGATCTCTTCACTTTCATTTTGTCCTCGAATATTTTTTAATGTGTTTCATTTCTTTTTAGGGTGTATGTCCAAAGTGCACAATAGAAACAGCAGATGGAAACTCGCCAAAGCAAATATTCTGTGTGATTTGTTGGGAAGAAAGAGAGGTTTGTTTCTTATAATATTTTTAAGTCATAATCTAAAATTTAACTATTTATTTGAATATCACCAATGATTGCCGTAACTCAAGAAAGAAATTTGATCAAGCAAGTTTCTTTTAACTCGTATATGAGAAAATTTCAAACTTCCACATGATCGTTGTAGAGGTTTGAAGTTATCATAAATGGCATTTTTGGGCCATTTTAGCACTGAGAAACATGTTTAATGTGCCATGTTTACAACAATGTACAAAAGTCATACTACCCTTTACGTGAGCCACACTGCGAAGAGTGTCTTAAATTTTCAGCCATCCTAGTACTACTTTCTTATAAATGAGTTTCTTATGTCAAACAGTAGTTTTTGATCGTCTGATGATGCTAAAGTAAAGCAGAAAGCGAAGTGGTAATTTGTCAAAGTCGTAATCTAAAATTGAACTGTTTATTTGAATTTCACCAATGATTACTATGACTCAGGAAAGAAATTTAATCAATTTTCGCTTGTAGTTATGGAAGAAGTCGGGTGCATGGTTTTTGAAATCAATGCCAAATTACATCACACCAGAAGAGAGAATGGCAAAATTGGTATGTCCATCAACAACACATATCATCTTATCTACAAATCTACTTAAAGGGGGACACATTATAGATATGTGAATAGCTATGGTAGTTACATTATCAAACCCCATCCGTCCTCTACCTTGTATTAATTATAGATATGTGAATAGCTATGGTAGTTACATTATCAAACCCCATCCGTCCTCTACCTTGTATTAATCATAGATATGTGAATAGCTATGGTAGTTACATTATCAAACCCCATCCGTCCTCTACCTTGTATTAGCAAACAGTGCATGTATTATCCTTGTAAAGGGTTTCTAATGCCAGATCTTGAGACTAAACGTTTTTAGGGATTGTTTCTTAAATGCAGGAAGAGGACAACGGAGGAAAAAAATTGTGGTGTAAAGGAGATCTTTTATATGGTTAAGGGCAACTGGAAGAGGTTCAGCTTAGGACATTGAGTCTCGGGATTTAAATATATCAGATTACTTCACCACACTGATTAGATATCAATGAACCATGCCTCGAAAGTGTCCGCAATGTTACAAAGTCTGTCTCATCATTAATTTTTTAGGGAGTAGCCATGTGGCACTATTAATTAGGATGCCAAAAGTTGGTATGCTCAGTTGGCAGACTTTATCAAATAATCCCCCTAATATGTTGAAAATTGTTGGTACAAGAATGACTTATCTGAAGCAAAAGAAACTTGCAGTTTCGTTTCGAAATTTGGCAGTTTCCATGCCGAGAATCTCGAATTAGTTCCGCAAAAATGTCCTCAAATACTCCTTCCAAACGAGTTTTGGGGTCCTTACATACAACGAATCCATGTTTACAGTGGTTTCATTGTAGTTTATTCTTCTGAAAAATAGTTGATTTAATCTTTGTTGTAGTTTGTTTTGTCTGATCCACAACATAGATTTTATAATTTTTAGGCATCAGATGGATATGATTCATATGGAAATGGCCAAAGATCAACTTTAGATCCTCGTTCGTCACTCACGCCATCTATTCGACGTCCTTCTTTTTACACTGAAGATGGTGAGAAATCCATTGTTTTCTTGATTTATAAAACTTGTCATAAAGTCGTTTTAGTGGAAGGGAAAATCTGCAATCCCAAACGAAGCTCAATATCCCCTCGCCAAACTAAGTGCATGTTTACCCTTTTTATTAAATTAAATTACTAAAATTAGGTTACTAAAATTAAGTAACAATTTCAGGATTTTACGTAAATCTTGTTGTTCTTTGTCCCTATTTTATTGATTGATTCATTCATGTAATTTACCTGAAATTAATGCAGTGCAGAAATGCGTGGAACTTTGGTATGACCAGTTTGACCAAGAGCGCCGACCTTGTATGAATTTTGTTTATTCGCAGTCCTGTTTTCGTGACATAGTACACACAGCTTTTGCTGTATTGTAGTCGTTTTATCCGAACCGGAAGACGTAAGGTGACGTAATATAATTTTGTGGTTTCAGATTCAGGCGTTGATGTAATGCGATATCAACTGTTAAAAGAGACGACCACAGGGAATCAGACAGCGCGCTTTTTGATTGGTCAACACTGATAGACATTAGAATTTGAAAGTCACCGCACGAATTAGCAGGACAGCAATTGCTCCGTGTACTATGTCACGAAAACAGGACCGCGAATAAACCCAATTCATACAAAGTAGGCGCCCTTGGTTTGACAGATAACTTTAGACTATTTTTTAACAAAGGGTGTTGATAGTGTTGCAGATACTTAACTGGTTGCTGTTAAGTTCTTTTTGATCGTGTATCATGATGTTTTATCCCTGATTTTTAATGGTTTATGATTGACGATTGCTGATTTAAGATTACTGATTTACGATTCCATTATTACCAGATATATCAGACGAATCAAGTGAATCAGAATCAGAAGATGATATATCGAGTCATCATGATGTAATGTCATCAGCCTACAGAACCTCGCCAACAGGATTCAACTTGGGAATCGACGTCAGTGAGTCTTCCAAAGGTATGGCATTTAAATGTTTCGTATCTGAAAAACAGAAAGCAGATAAAGTCATTGGTCGTTTTATTCTTTAAAGTAATTTTCTAAAAAATTCCAGCAAAGATTTTCTGAAAACTTCCTGACAATTTCCTGCAACCATTTAGCATACAGCTGGAATACGATTAAAATGAATCAAACGGGTATTAAGTCAAGAATGCAGCTTATGATGTTGAACTTCATTCCTCAAAATGTTTTGCTTGTATTTCAAAATAGCTAATCAAGCTCTTCACTACTGCGTTCCAGCTTGCTATTTTCAATAGTTTTATACTATGATATCCTTTGAATAGATACGAGAAAGTTAATAAAATTCCTAAACAAGATAGCTTGCAGGCTGATCCAAGCATTCGTCTGCTCTAATGAAAGCTTCCTTGCAGTCAAACGTGCACAGTTTTCTTCAGGGAAAATTATCTGAATTATCCATTGGCTGTTTCTGCCACGCAGCAGATCTTCCTTTGTTTTATATCGCCCTGTAGCATTAAATGACAGAAAAATTTTTCTCTGTTTTTCAGAAGTCCCCCGATCGGTCACACCACCAGAAATATTATTACAACCGGACAGTCCGGATTTCGCAAAGCCCAAAGCCAAGTCATTTACAAATGGTATTGATCAGGCTGATGGTTCAGAATCTACAGNCGGACAGTCCGGATTTCGCAAAGCCCAAAGCCAAGTCATTTACAAATGGTATTGATCAGGCTGATGGTTCAGAATCTACAGGCTCGCTCAGTCCATCCATGCGTCCGCGTGCTTCTAGTGGAATGTCTGAGGGCAAAAAGAAACTTGCTCTTAAATTCCGGAAGAGAAATAAACCAGATGCACGATCCGGAAGTCCGAAGTCAGATTTAACTTCACAGAAAAGCAAAAGCGAGGAAGATATTGATGAAATATTCAAGAGTTATGAACAGCAAAATGGAGAGAGGGAAAGACAAGGAAGAGGAAATGATTTTGGTATGAATACGTGATTTAGTTTTATTTTTCTTTCTCGCGCCATTTGCAACTAATTCTCTGTTTTATTAATGTGATGGTTCATGATAAGAGTAAAGAGCAAATGCCCCCCCCCCCTGCGCCACTAAAATGGCAATTTGTTGTGGTTAAGACAATAGCTGTGATCCCCAATTATTCTATCATAATGCCCGCCATTGGCCGTGAAATATAATCGTTTCGTTGACCATTGTGAATTTTGCGTCCTGTAGAATTGCCTTATTGTTGATTGTTTGACTGATTTGTGTATAGGTTGGTAGCTTCATAATGATGTTGATTTGATCGCGCCTAGAGTTTTCTTACCCGATTGAAACAGGCAAAGCCTATTTTAATAAAGAACCCAGTAGCTGTTAGTATAACTATACGTAGGTCACTGAACGTAGTGCACATCTCTGTTATCATTAATAGACGTACCTTTTAGCTATTCTATGAAATAATGTGCATCGAACGCTATTTTTATACATTTTGTAGAATTTTCGAATGTGAACAACAATGATAAAAGCAAAACGCCGCTCAATCGAAGGCTTGATATAAAAATGTATAAAAATATCTCTCGATCCAGACTCTTTTGTAGAATAGCTAGTTTTATGATTACCTTAAGTCATCAACGCATATTAGATTGTTGTCCTAACGCAGTGAAATGATATAATGGTATATTGTTAATCATCAGATGCTTATGAGTTCCATTTTATCAAATCAATGAATGTCTTTCGCGGTTAGCCTGATGATATCAGTCTAAGTTTGACTCCATTGACATGGTTAGGGAGGAATGGAGCAAAAACAAGGACTCATGTAATAAGTCTTTTTCCTGCTGTCTTTTACGTCAATTTCAGTGACCTATCTAATGAAATTGTGTGATGGTAGGCACCAAAATACAGGTGTTTTGATAGAAAAAGAATTATTTATTTGAACAATATGATTGTTGGTGTCTTGCCTCTTAAACCAAACACAACATTGTTTAGCCATTAATATTGTTCTTCTAGTTGCTTGCAAGTTCTATATTTCAAAGATATTTACGAGATTTTATTCCTTCTCACAGGACCGTTAGGAATGCTGGAATTTACTCTGCAATATGATTCAAATACACTGGAACTTCTTGTCATCGTGCATTGTGGAAAGGTATCTACAAAACCTTCAATATTTTTAATTGAAAATATTTTATCATGTGTTTCGCGTTTAATTTCAATCGTGGTGATAAGCTGTTGCTTGATTAGTTTTGCTCGGCTAGGAAGCTATCTATATCGCTAAAATTGTTTGGTTTCTTTTTCTTAACTGGACTTACTGTGATGCTTGACTAACATATTTAAGTTTGATATGTAAGAAGTACGGTAAAAACCCGCATATAAGAATCTCCCTTTTTCAAACCAAGTTGTTTTGGTTCTTGTGTAAAGGATAATATTCATGAAAATAGGCTGTAGGTTCTTAGATTATAGGTTCTTATATTTTCCCAAAAAAGTTTTTGTACAAATTGTTTCTTTTTTTGCAGTTTTTAAATATCTCTGTTGTCTCTAAATACCTTTCAATCAAAATTCTGTGATAGAGGACTGACCATTAGCAATGTGGTGAAATCAGAGTTGTTTAGGCCTTTAGATGATCAAGGAGCAATATCATTTTTTCTATTTTGCTCGATTATCAAATTAATGTTTGGATTGTGACAGTTGAGAACTATATCAATGCATTTGTTCTTTCAAATAAAAACCTATGCAAAAATCAGGGTGAAAAGTTTTTACATAAAAGAGTAAATATTGAAGATTTCAGGCTGTAGGTTCTTATTCGAGGAAGGTTCTCATATGCGGGTTTTTACTGTATTTCAGACTTAATCATTGCTACTTTTCACTCCTCTGTGTATAATTACTTATCTTTACTTCAAGAGGAATAACTTTAAGTTGATGAGAAAGATAAAGCGATTTTTATGATATAATGATAAAATTATTGGGAAAATCCTAATAGACTGCAGCTGAAAGATTTACTTCCCTTCTTCCCATTAATTAGTTCTTTGTTTTTGTCATTTCAATAGGGTCTGAAAGCAATGGACCATGGGAAATCGTCTGACCCATATGTAAAAACGCATTTGCTGCCTGGTGCATCAAAGGTAACGATTTTGCGATGTCTTTTTTCAGAAATCTTACTCTAAAATCTAGAAGTTTTTATATGGAAATTCCTTGATAGTGTGTCTTGAAAGTTAACTGGGCTGTGCATTTAAACTACAGTCTGTTTACCACTCAACTCATAGACAATTCGCAGTTCGTAGTCTTCTTAACCATCGCTTACCGTGCAAGAAGGTGCTACTGTATCCCCCTTTTAATTCGAACTTACATGAAAGAAATAGTTAGGAAAGTTCTGTAAAAGACAATGCTCTTTTGTGATCTAAAACAATGCTCTTTTGTGATTTAAAAGGCAGCTCAGAAGAGGGACTACAAGAAAGGTGTCCATTGGGACCCCTCTGACCTTAAACATGAGGAAATAATTAGTAATATGGTTAATGAACCTGAAGTTTCTAATTGATGTGTGAGTTGAATGAACAGATCGTACGTATTATTCTCCTGTTTTCTTTAAGATTTCTTTTCCATGGCCATCAAGTAAAGACTAATAATTCGAAAATATGATTTTGATTAGCATCCTATTTTCATTATTGTTTTTCTCTACCCGTTGAATATTTTTATGAAGTTTGGATAAATTCTATTTGTTTGTTTACAGTCGACCAAGAAGAGAACGCAGACTGTCGTCAAAGATCTGAATCCAATTTTTAATGAAACTTTGGTTTATCATGGAGTCAATGAAAAAGAAATCGCCCATAGATCCCTCAGGTATATACTTTTCAAATCATGTAGCCTATCCTCCTTCGTTAGCTTAACTGCACTGTATCATTTCCCCGTATTCATTTTAGACTGACTACGTGATTCCTTGTATTCGTTCAGTGTTTTTAATCTGATGTTGTTATTTTCTCTCATAAAGTTTGAAGCCATAACTATCATTCAATTCAATGCGGAAAACTGAGACTCGTGTAATCAATCTATGTTCATTTATCATTTAATAGAGTGGGGTTATTTTGTCGTTACTTTACAGCTTCATCGTTCGTTAATTCATGTGTCTAATTTTCATATGTTATTCACCATTGCATTTGCTTCAATCGATTGAGTGCTAGATAGATAGATTGATTAATAGATAGATAGATAGATTGATTAATTAATTAATTAATTGATGTGATTACTGATATATTGCCCTTTTCCCGTAGGTTATCAGTTATGGATGAAAATAAACTATCGAGCAATGCATTCATTGGGGAAACATGCGTCACACTGAAAACTTTGAACAGCAGACCAGTGCAAAGATTTAAGAAATTGCTTTCTGATCAATCAGGTGTAAGTTGGCCTATTATAAAATCTTGTTTGTTCCTTCCAAAATTTTTTCGGAAATTCTTAGAACATTTGACGTATTTTGTGAAATTGATTGTAGTTAAACGTTCCTTTTTACTGGGTTGTGCTTATTGTGCGCTCATTTCCCCCTCTTTTCGTAAATTCTACTGCAGACCTAGTTTTTGATAGTAAATATTCTTCCAGAATGTGTAAGGTGTTTTTGTGGATTTTTTTAAACCGGATCTCGATGGACTTTTCTCAGTGCAAGTTGTCCCTTGCTTCTTCAATTTACGTTTAACATTACGCGAAGGTGATCAAAATCAATACCAATAGGCGGTTGCGCTAAAGATAGATTCTGGGAATTTTGACCATGATCTTTCTGCGCCCTCTGATAGATTGACCAATCATATTAGCACAAATAGTCTTCGTGGGTCCCTTTCCATTTGAATTGAACACTGTGCTCTTACTGCCATTTAATGAGCTTATCTTGATTCCATTTTCCCTTTCATAGGAACATTCATACGAGGAAATCGTGGAAATGGATGATAGTCCTGGTCGCATTGAATTAGCCCTGCATTATTTATCAAAGCAACATAAACTCGTTGTGGGTATAATCAGATGTGCTGGATTGAAAGCAATGGATCCTAATGGATACTCAGATCCTTACGTCAAATGGTATATATTTCTCTCTCTCTCTCTTAATTTTTTCCATCTTCCATTGGCCTACATTTGCATCAGAGTCATTTCGATTGCTCAGCATTTAAGAATTTTTTGACTTGTGTACGTGAAACTCAGATGTTTGAATAATTTTTGTTCGTTATGTTTCTGGTATCTTTAGAACCCAAAATGTAGGGATTGAAAAATGCTGCACTTGTTAATTTATTCACTTCGTTTTTCAACAAAATATTATCTTGATATTTTTCTATTTCAGTTATTTACTTCCCGACCCAAAAAAGAAATCAAAACGAAAAACTACGATAAAGAAAAAGACTTTGAATCCAGAATTTAACGAGGTTAGCTTTCTCTTCTTCTGTATTTTTCAATTCTTTATCGCGGCTATTGTCTTTACTTCTTTCTGACAATTCTTTCTGACAAATGTCAATGTCTTCGCTGTAACCTATCATTTCGACCACAGTAATGAGCATACCATCATACAGCTAGAAGTTTTAACCTTGATGTACAGTAAAGTAGTCCCACCTTTAAGAAACGCACTTTTTACCTCAGCCCATTGTTCTCCATTAATTAGCCTATTGCTCTCCTATTGTTCCAGCAAAAATTCAGGGTCTGAGTTCCTTATAAAGTGGTTTCTTAAAGGCGGGACTTGACTGTATTGTTAATATCTTGTCGAATACTTCTGCACTTTATTGACGATTGTCATGAAATTCATTGTCACTCTTAGTTGTTGTGTAAAAGCTTTTCTCGCACACTGAGTAGATTTTTAATGCCTGGCTGAAGAGCGTAAGGAAAAATAGACTTGTTTGCAGATGAAAAATGATTCATCTTTGGATGTTTAGATGCTGCTATTATTAATTACATATCATACTTNCCGGACAGTCCGGATTTCGCAAAGCCCAAAGCCAAGTCATTTACAAATGGTATTGATCAGGCTGATGGTTCAGAATCTACAGGCTCGCTCAGTCCATCCATGCGTCCGCGTGCTTCTAGTGGAATGTCTGAGGGCAAAAAGAAACTTGCTCTTAAATTCCGGAAGAGAAATAAGCCAGATGCACGATCCGGAAGTCCGAAGTCAGATTTAACTTCACAGAAAAGCAAAAGCGAGGAAGATATTGATGAAATATTCAAGAGTTATGAACAGCAAAATGGAGAGAGGGAAAGACAAGGAAGAGGAAATGATTTTGGTATGAATACGTGATTTTGGTTTTTTCACTTTCTCGCACTATTTGCAATCAATGCTCTGTTTTATTAATGTGATGGTTCATGATAAGCAAATGCCCCCCCCCCCCCGCGCCACGAAAATGGCAATTTGTTGTGGTTAAGACAATAGCTGTGATCCCCAATTTTACTCCATTGACATAGTTAGGGAGGAATGGAGCAAAAACAAGGACTCATGTAATAAGTCTATTTCCTGCTGTCTTTTACGTCAATTTCAGTGACCTATCTAATGAAATTGTGTGATGGTAGGCGCCAAAATGCGGGTGTTTTGATAGAAAAGGAATTATTTATTTGAACAATATGATTGTTGGTGTCTTGCCTCTTAAACCAAACATAACATTGTTTAGACATTAATATTGTTCTTCTAGTTGCTTGCAAGTTCTATATTTCAAAGATATTTACGAGATTTTATTCCTTCTCACAGGACCGTTAGGAATGCTGGAATTTACTCTGCAATATGATTCAAATACACTGGAACTTCTTGTCATCGTGCATTGTGGAAAGGTATCTACAAAACTTTTCATTATTTTTTATTAAGAATATTTAATCATGTGTTTGGCGTTTAATTTCAATCGTGGTGATAAGCTTTTGCTTGATTTATTTTTGCTCGGCTGGGAAGCTATCTATATCGCTAAAATTGTTTGGTTTTTTTTTCTTAACTGGACTTACTGTGATGCTTGACTAAGATATAAGTTTGATATGTAAGAAGTACAGTAAAAACCCGCATATAAGAATCTCCCTTTTTCTAACCAAGCTGTTTTGGTTCTTGTGTAAAGGATAATATTCATGAAAATAGGCTGTAGGTTCTCAGATTATAGGTTCTTATATTTTCCCAAAAAAGTTTTTGTACAAAATGTTTCTTTGTTTGCAGTCTTTAAATATCTCTGTTGTCTCTAAATAACTTTCAATCCAAATTCTGTGATAGAGGACTGAACATTAGCAATGTGGCGAAATCAAACTTGTTTATGCCTTAGATGATCAAGGAGCAAAATCATTTTTTCTATTTTACTCGATAATCAAATTGATGTTTCGGATTGTCAAAATTGAGAACTATATCAATATATTAGTTTTTCCAAATAAAAACCTATGCAAAAATCAGGGTGAAAAGGTTCTTACATAAAAGAGTAAATATTGAAGATTTCAGGCTGTAGGTTCTTATTTGAGGAAGGTTCTTATGTGCGGGTTTTTACTGTATTTCAGACTTAATCATTGCTACTTTTCACTCCTCTGTGTAAAATTACTTAGCCTTACCTCAAGAGAATTAACTTTAAGTTGATGAGAAAGATAAAGAGATTTTTATAAGGTAGTAATAAAATTATTGCGAAAATTCTAATAGACAGCAGCTGAAAGATTTACTTCCCTCCTTCCCATTAATTAGTTCTTTGTTTTTGTCATTTCAATAGGGTCTGAAAGCAATGGACCATGGGAAATCGTCTGACCCATATGTAAAAACTCATTTGCTGCCTGGTGCATCAAAGGTAACGATTTTGCGATGTCTTTTTTCAGAAATCTTACTCTAAAATCTAGAAGTTTTTATATGGAAATTCCTTGATAGTGTGTCTTAAAAGTTAACTGGGCTGTGAATTTAAACTACAGTCTGTTCACCACTCAACTCATGGACAATTCGCAGTTCGTAGTCTTCTTAACCATCGCTTACCGTGCAAGAAGGTGCTACTGTATCCCCATTTTAATTCGCACTTATATGAAAGAAATATTTAGGAAAGTTCTGTAAAAGACAATGCTCTTTTGTGATCTAAAACAATGCTCTTTTGTGATCTAAAAGGCAGCTCAAAAGAGGGACTACAAGAAGGGTGTCCATTGGGACCCCACTGACCTTAAACATGAGGAAATAATTAGTGATGTGGTTAATGAACCTGTTATGTGTGAGTTGAATGAACAGATCGTACGTATTATTCTCCTGTTTTCTTTAAGATTTCTTTTCCACGGCCATCAAATAAAGACTAATAATTCGAAAATATGATTTTGATTAGCATCCTATTTTTATTATTGTTTTTCTTTACCCGTTGAATATTTTTATGAAGTTTGAAATAATTTTGTTTGTTTGTTTACAGTCGACCAAGAAGAGAACGCAGACTGTCGTCAAAGATCTGAATCCAATTTTTAATGAAACTTTGGTTTATCATGGAGTCAATGAGAAAGAAATCGCCCATAAAACCCTCAGGTATACACTTTTCAAATCATGTAGCCTATCCTCCTTCGTTAGCTTAACTGCACTGTATCATTTCCCCGTATTCATTTTAGACTGACTACGTGATTCCTTGTATTCGTTCAGTGTTTTTAAGCTGATGTTTTTATTTTCTCTCATAAAGTTTGAAGCCATAATTATCATTCAATTCAATGCGGAAAACTGAGACTCGTGTAATCAGTCTATGTTCATTTATCATTTAATAGAGTGGAGTTATTTTGTCGTTACTTTACAGCTTCATCGTTCGTTAATTCATGTGTCAAATTTTCATATGTTATTCACCATTGCATTTGCTTCAATCGATTGAATGCCAGATAGATTGATTGATTAATTGATGTGCTGACTGAATCCTTGTTCCCATTCCGTAGGTTATCAGTCATGGATGAAAATAAACTATCGAGCAATGCATTCATTGGGGAAACATGCGTCACACTGAAAACTTTGAACAGCAGACCAGTGCAAAGATTTAAGAAATTGCTTTCTGATCAATCAGGTGTAAGTTGGCCTATTATAAAATCTTGTTTGTTGCTTCCAAAATTTTTTCGGAAATTCTTAAAACATTTGACGTATTTTGTGAAACTAATTGTAGTTAAACGTTCCTTTTTACTGGGCTGTACTTATTGTGCGCTCGTTTTCCCCTCTTTTGGTAACTTCTACTGCAGACCTAGTTTTTAATAATATTAATATTCTTCCAGTATGTGTAACGTGTTGTTATGGATTTTTTTAAACCGGATCTCGATGGACTTTTCTCAGTGCAAGTTGTCCCTTGCTGCTTCAATTTACATTTAACATTACGCGAAGGTGATCAAAATCAATACCAATAGGCGGTTGCGCTAAAGATAGCTTCTGGGAATTTTGACCATGATCTTTCTGCGCCCTCTGATAGATTGACCAATCATATTAGCGCAATATTCTTCGTGGGTCCCTTTCCATTTGAATTGAACACTGTGCTCTTACTGCCATATAATGAGCTTATCTTGATTCAATTTTCTCCTATTTTTAGGAACATTCATACGAGGAAATCGTGGAAATGGATGATAGTCCTGGTCGCATTGAATTAGCCCTGCATTATTTATCAAAGCAACATAAACTCGTTGTTGGTATAATCAGATGTGCTGGATTGAAAGCAATGGATCCTAATGGATACTCAGATCCTTACGTCAAATGGTATCTAGTTCTCTCTCTCTCTTTTTAATTTGCTCAATCTTACATTGGCCTACATTTGCCTCAGAGTCATTTCTATTGCTCAGCATTTAAGAATTTTTTGACTTGTGTACGTGAAACTCAGTTGTTTGAATAATTTTTGTTCGTTATGTTTCTGGTAAAACATTTCAGATGTATCTTTAGAACCCAAAATGTAGGGATTGAAAAATGTTGCACTTGTTAATTTATTCACTTCGTTTTTCAACAAAATATTATCTTGATATTTTTCTATTTCAGTTATTTACTTCCCGACCCAAAAAAGAAATCAAAACGAAAAACTACGATAAAGAAAAAGACTTTGCATCCAGAATTTAACGAGGTTAGCTTTCTCTTCTTCTGTATTTTTCAATTCTTTATCGCGGCTATTGTCTTTACTTCTTTCTGACAATTCTTTCTGACAAATGTCAATGTCTTCTCTGTAACCTATCATTTCGACCACAGTAATGAGCATACCATCATACAGCTAGAAGTTTTAACCTTGATGTACAGTAAAGTAGTCCCGCCTTTAAGAAACGCACTTTTTTACCTCAGCCCATTGTTCTCCCTTAATTAGGCTATTGTTCTCCTATTGTTCCAGCAAAAATTCAGGATCTGAGTTTCTTATATAGTGGTTTCTTAAAGGCGGGACTTTACTGTATTGTTGATATCTTGTCGAATACTTTTGCACTTTACTGACGATTTTCATGAAATTCATTATCACTCTTAGTTGTTGTGTAAAAGCTTTCTCGCAAACTGAGTAGATTTTTAATGCCTGGCTGAAGAGCGTACGAGGAAAGAAAAATAGACTTGCTTGCAGATGAAAAATGATTCATCTTTGGATGTTTAGATGCTGCTATTATTAATTACATATCGTACTACTTTCTCAGGAATTCATCTACGAAATCGTACACAATGATCTTGCTAAAAGGTCTCTTTGTATAACTGTTTGGGATCATGACGTTGGAACAAGAAATGACTTCATTGGTAAGTGTGCAGACAAAACAGTTGTAGTATTTTTAGTCGATGTTCAGTCTCAACAAAGTTTGCTTGCCTCTCCAAGTCAGAATATTCTNGCTTTCTCGCAAACTGAGTAGATTTTTAATGCCTGGCTGAAGAGCGTACGAGGAAAGAAAAATAGACTTGCTTGCAGATGAAAAATGATTCATCTTTGGATGTTTAGATGCTGCTATTATTAATTACATATCGTACTACTTTCTCAGGAATTCATCTACGAAATCGTACACAATGATCTTGCTAAAAGGTCTCTTTGTATAACTGTTTGGGATCATGACGTTGGAACAAGAAATGACTTCATTGGTAAGTGTGCAGACAAAACAGTTGTAGTATTTTTAGTCGATGTTCAGTCTCAACAAAGTTTGCTTGCCTCTCCAAGTCAGAATATTCTAGTGTATTCTAATTGATAGAATTTCTTACAAAAGACGCATTGCACTCGCAGATTTCTTCCTTTTCCAGTAAACTTCTGAGCATGTCACAGGAAAATTTTGACCCAAGAAAAATATAATTGAGTTTTTAAAAATTGTGAAAATCTCCATTTTTGAATATCTTAAAGTATGCTAAAAAAATACTGGACGAGTAGATTCATTATTTTTTTAATAGAAGTTTGGCAACATAACATAGTGTTCCCCAGTGCAAAACTACAAATCAAACTAAAAGGTTTTTTTAAATTCAAAGCGATTAACGCATTTTGCAAATTTAACGTAAGGTGACGATAGTTCCGTCCATTTGAAACTTAACCCAGTCATTCCAAATTCCATTGTCTTTTCAAGAACTATATTCCCATAGAGCCACTTTCATTTCCTTTCATAGGATCAGTATCCCTTGGTATAAAAGCAAGTGGTGAAGCCTTGAAGCATTGGTTTGAAACTTTGAAGACATCGGACAGAAGAGTGACGCGTTGGCATACGTTGTCATCTTATTTACCCACTGAAATGGAGGAGGAAGATTAAATTTATTTCCTTTTTGGAAATTTTCTTTTCCAGAAAATAATTTTGGATTTGGAATTTTTTGATTACGGCTCTAACTAGCTTTTAAGCCTCGTTATGAAGCAGTTCTCCCAAATGTAACTGTGTTGACTTCACAACTAAAGTAATAAGGTGGATGGATAAGATGCTGTGTTCGAACCGAGAGCATTTTGAGTTTCCCAACTACGCTGATTTTTAGACTGAATTAAAAGGCAATCGACGTCTTTCAAATGTATCCTGTTTAACAATTTGTTTAATAACGATCTGTGGAAGATAAATTTCTGAGTTCAGAGATTAATCAGTTTGTCCTTGTTGCTGTCTTCTGCAATACAAGTTTGTTTTTTAGGGATATCTCATTTAATTTGATTTTGACATGAAATCCATTCAGTAAAAAAATTACGAAATTATCACGAAAAAGTACTATAAAACTACAGTTCCTCTATGGAGTCGTAAGGCGAACGAAACAGAAGATTTGTACACAATAGTATTTCTAATAAGTGCGCCGAATTTCATTTTAACGTTTTCAGATTATTTCTTTAAAACATACAACAATTCAACCTCGTCCCCATGGCCCAAAAGGAGGCTGTTGACATCCAGCATGGCAGCCTTTTTGGGAACAGCAGTATTGACGTAGGAAACTGGCCCTCGGAACCAGGTTGAGAATAGATATATTAAGGTTTCATGCATTTTTCTTTTGATGTAGTGATTAGGAAATGATTTAGTATTTTTATTAATTCGTTTACTCCATAAGTATTTGTAATAGAAAGATTCTTTCTGCAGGCTTTGTAAATATTTTCGATATTAAGTGTTGTGGGCAATTTCAGTTAGTTTTGTATGACTAATTAATTATAGTTGGTTCACTCAACTTATTGGTGCCTATTTTCCTGTGCTTGACCATCCAACATTTCCCTTGCAAAATTTAGATGAAAACGTAAAGAAAATCGAAGGGAAAATGATTTTTAGATTAAAGATCCTCTCATAAAAAATTCATTTATAGGTCGAAATTGTAGAATTTCTTTATAAATTTGCCATCAGCAGGACGGATATATACTAAATGTATCGGGCATAACCCTACATCAGCATTGAGCCAAAAACGTTCAAATGGAAAAATTCCAAATCTCAAAATCTCGTATTTGTGAAGGTCCTTTGATTGAAATTTTTAATCAAAGAATCTTTGAGCGGCGCCTTTTCTGCAAGCTAGACGCTTATGGCACGCGAAAATCACCACAATTAGATAAACCAGGTTTTTCTCAGATAAACCTGGTTTTTCTACAGATAAACCTGGTTTTTCTGAGATAAACCTGGTTTTTCTGAGATAAACCTGGTTTATCTCCAGAAAATGCTAGTTTTAGAAAAACCAAGTTTTTCTGGATCGATTTTCTATTGAAAATCATACTTTTTTGAAAAACCTAGTTTTTCTGTTCTTTTTGGTTTTTAATGTGACATTCTTTCGTTGGTATTGCAAATGCCTTAGTGTGTCGACATTGGTAATAGCGGTTTCTAATAAATTCTCAAAATTTTCGTTGTCTGTGGTTTCCATTTTTATGTTTGAGGAATTGGAACGGTCCGTGGGGGTCCGTTGCGAAATCGAAATAGAAAAAACCGTGGTTTCTCTGCAGATAAACCTGGTTTTTCTGACCAGCCTCGCTTTCAGTCGGAAAAACCTGGTTTATCTATCTAATGAGTTCTTGCTTTATGGAGAAAACCAAGTTTATCTGCAGATAAACCTAGTTTTTCTGACGAGCCTCGCTTTCAATCAGAAAAACCTGGTTTATCTAATGCCACCTTTTTTTCTGGAGAAAAACCTGGTTTTTCTGGAGAAAAACCAAGTTTATCCGAGATAAACTTGGTTTATCTGAGAAAAACTAGGATTTTCTCAGAAAAACCAGGTTTTTCTCCAGAAAAGTGGGGTTTCTTCAGAAAAACCAGGTTTATCTGTAGAAAAACTAAGTTTATCTGAGAAAAACCTGGTTTATCTAATTGTGGTGATTTTCGCGTGCCATAGACGCTTGGGTATCAGACTTGAACTGAGAACAATCAGTAAATTGAGTGAGCCAACGATGCATAGACATTGGAGTATCTCATCAGAGGCAGCATTTTACACCCCTTATTCGTGGCAAAGTCAGAATTTGGTTCAAGATTCAGAAACTCCTTCTCTAGTTGCATGAATCACATCTTATGATTCTCCAATGCTTTAGTTTTGAAGAATGTTAGATCGTTTGAGAATTTAGCATTTTACAGTCGTGAAAGTTTGTAGGAAACACCACCCAATACAAAAGTTTTTCAATTTGAAGAAGTATTTTGAAAAGTAAAGGGTCATCTTTCTAAAATCCACTATTTTTATCTCAAAAATTGGACTAGGTTGGTTTCTGTCGTGAAATTCATGTTTAACCTACATTATTCAGGTTGACAATCCAATACTAATTTTTAGTGGCTCAAATCTTCCGTAATGAAGATAATTTCAGTTTTCTGGTGTTGGGTTTTTTTAGTTAGTAGTATGGTGTTTTACTGTGTAATTCACGTATGCATATTTTGATGAATGATTTTTGAGTAATTAACTCTAATTGGTTGTATTGTAATTAGAATGATCGTAATTAAATGGGCAACAAGAATGTCACTTTTACTTTTCTCTCGATGACTTCTTTAGTTTCAGATTTTAGAAGTACCAAAAATAGCAAGATTTGAATGGAAGTTACAGCTCATAGATACTTGCATTGAATTAAAGTTAGATCCGGGCAAGAACTAGTTTATATTTCTCGTGCAGTTTGTTTTAGCTGTTTTGACTTTGATTGAATTAAGTTTAGTTGCTCGTCAATTATAAGTTGGCCAATTTTGTGATAAAGCTGTTAACTTGACATTCATCACAGATCGTAATTCAGCTAAGAAAGAGCTGAAGGAGAACTGAAGATATGAATTTGAATTAACAAGTTGAAATTAGCCAGTGCTCAGTCTAGTAAAAGTTAGCAAATTGGGGTTTTCTGATTATTTGGTAATTTTGTGCTGCTCTGTTTTACTTTGAATCGTGTCTCATATTCTTTGGAGCCGTAAATTCAACTGCAATGACGTCATTGATTATGGTCATCCTCAATTCCAAGACGAGGTTGCAACACGAATACAAAGATTTAGGCCCATTTGCCAGGTGACTAAAGTTCAGTTTCTGCTGCCTGGAGGAAATTTGGAACAGTCAACTTGATTCATAGCTCAGCTTCGATTATAAACAAGTGAATTCTCGCAAAAATAAGATGGATGCAGTGGATAGCTCGCAAGTCATTTCAATCGCAGCCCTGACGATCTTTTTTGGCGCTTTTATCCTGGCAATTTTTGTAGTTTTCAACAAGAAGAAAAACAATGGTGACAATAAAGAGCAAGATGAAGATAGGAGCGAGCAAAATGAAAGCAACAAGAAAGAAATATCACAAGTATCAAGCAATGGAGTCAAGAAAACACAATCGAAAGACAAACATAAAGCCAAAGCTAAAGAAGCTGCATTTACGCACCCAATGTTATTGACAACTTTGAAAGGACACACGGGAAGTCTTATGCAAATGGAGTTCAGTAGATGTGGGAAATATTTAGGGTCTTGTTCAGAGGGTGAGAAAATATTAAGTTAGTCTGTTGCATTTGCATGCGCTTAGGGGTGAGGACTTTAATCAGACTTGAAAATTTGCACACACACAGCAGTGAAGAGGCAGCTGTGCAGAGCATAGCACTTGCAGTTGCACACTTGAGATATTCAATGTGCTATTCAAAATAGACAACAGAGAACAATAGAAATTTAGTCATACACAGGAGATCTTGTTAGAAAGTGGCATAATTTGCCACATCTACATTGTTTGGTATCTACAGAAAGATAGAAGAACAATGACACTCTTCTGGCAATTGGAAACGACAAAACTTCTTTTCAGTAGTGAGAATTGGAATAAAAGGCATATCAATAACAAAAATAAGATGGAATTGTCAGAAAAATACTTTGCTATCGTTGTTCCGACAATTCCATTGCATTTTTGCTGGAACAAAAGAAGAACCAAAGAAAATCCAACATTCATGTGTTTGCATATTTGTTTTGTTAAACTATCCAGTAGTAGTGAGAATAGGAAAATCAGAATAAAAGAGATATCAATGAAAAAAATATAATGTTGTTGTCAGGGAACACTCTTCTGTTTTTCTGACAATTCCATCATATTTTTGCTCAAAAACGTTGTTTCCAAAGCTTTTCTCTGAAGCTCATTCATGAATGTATCCATGCAAACTTTTACATCTGGGAAGCAAGACCAGATCAGCTCAATTTTTTGTACAGAAGTGTGATGAAGAAAGCAGATGATTTCCTTGTATATGAATATGCAATACATGATTAATGATGCCAGCGATGAACTTTTTACTACCATTTTTAGCATAATCATCTATTGTACTTATTTCTTCTACAGATAGAACAATAAGATTGTGGGCATCCAAAGAATTCAACGAAAAAGATCACAAGTAAGAAATCCCTCTTATTCTTCATTTGGTACAAAATGTGAAAATTGTACTGAATAGCAGAATCATTTGTTAAAAGCAAAAGCTTTCATCAGGCAAAGGCCACAGCAAATTTNCTCAATTTTGTACAGAAGTGTGATGAAGAAAGCAGATGATTTCCTTGTATATGAATATGCAATACATGATTAATGATGCCAGCGATGAACTTTTTACTACCATTTTTAGCATAATCATCTATTGTACTTATTTCTTCTACAGATAGAACAATAAGATTGTGGGCATCCAAAGAATTCAACGAAAAAGATCACAAGTAAGAAATCCCTCTTATTCTTCATTTGGTACAAAATGTGAAAATTGTACTGAATAGCAGAATCATTTGTTAAAAGCAAAAGCTTTCATCAGGCAAAGGCCACAGCAAATTTCAAATTGCCAGATCTTATGATTTGTTGTAACCAGTGTCAGATGAAATGTTCAGCAAATATTTCTTGCACAGCGATACAAGCTTTTCCACAATATCCACCTAATATCACTCTTAAAGGGTCTGTTTCAACCAGCATGCCTTGCACGTGCCATCTGTTAGTTGGCCTTTGTTGTCGCCATTTTCATGGCCCATGAAAATGGCGACAACAAAGGCCAACCAAGAGATGGCACGTGCAAGGCATGCTGGATGAAACAGACCCTTTAAATACATTCAGATATGGCTACTCCTTTGTCACAAACAATAGCAACACCAGAGGACATCATAACAGCCTGGATACCGTTTGGATTATAAAATGCCCATCTCTTGATTTGAGTTCAAAAGTATGTCAACATCAATGCTGCAAATATTTTTGTTGTTTCTGTGATTTTGAGAAATCCATTGAATTTAATTTATTTTCTTGGTTTGTAGATACCTCAGAGTAAATGTTGATTTGGATCATGCAAAAGCAGTTTCCTTTAGCCCGGATTCAAGGTATCGATATTTTTATTTCTTTATTTCATTGCAACAAGGAAGACATTGTGTACAGTAACACTGTTTTCTTGTCTAATAAAGTTTTCTTGAGAAAGTTTTTATTTATTCTTAAAAATCCTTTAATCTTTTATAGCTCTCAAGAGTTTCTGTCAGACTTTGAAGAACTCTTCAATTTTCAAGAATTCTTGTACGCAAGGTGCCCGTGCTGTATCTGGTTTTCCCCTTAACTTTTCCCTTCACCAGTTTTCCCAGACATTGATCTGAATCATTGACTCCCTTGCCAATCTTAAAATGTGAATATTTCAACAGGGCGTTCATTGCATCATTATCAGTGGACAACACAATTAGAGTTTTCAAAATTACAAAGAAAAAGGACACAAACGCCCCAGCTGTTGTTTTGGCTGAATCAGAAGATTTTCCAAAAGTCCACAAAGCAGAAATTTTAAATGTTGTAATTTCATCAANATTGACGGAATCCTGTTGAAGAAACGGAACAAGACATCCATCCTCAAATTTGCCTCCTCTCTTTAGCTTTCGTTTGCATAGCAAACTTGAAAAGGGATCCAGATGCTTACAGTGGATAGATAAGAACAGTATTCTTTTGTTCTACCCTGTGCTACAAGTTCCAGTCATGTGAAGCCGGTGTGAAGTAGTTGTAGCGATGTATCAGTTGAGGCAAGGAGCGAAACTACGACGATGTATAAATCTAGGTGTGAAGCATGTCACAATGTTGCTTCGTTTATTATTTGTAGGTCACTCGAGCACTTGACCTGAAAGGACATTCTGCGGCTGTTTATTCATTTGCTTTCTCAACTGATTCAAAGAAGTAAGTGGAATTTTTTTTAACTGGCACATTCTATTTCTCGTGCGTTTAGCGATTAAATTACCAGCCTTACCGAATCAACAAATTAATCAACATATTAATCAATCTATTAATCAATGAGCTTTGAAGACGAATTGAAGTTTTTTTAGCACAATTATTTATTCAAGTGTCATTTTGTTCATTTAATTAATTATTTCCTCGCAGGGTTGCATCTATTTCAAAGGATGGTACATGGAAATTATGGGATGTTGATGGTAAGCATCTTTTCTCGTGACAACTAGACTTATGACCTTTCGTCCCTTGTTTCCCTGCGTTCTTTGATTTGTTGATGTCTCTCCGGTCAATAGGCCTAGTCTACGTGACAACCGCAGACCGTTAGATAGGTTCTTGACAAAACGAAATTATGAACACTGTACTCCTTTTAAATTAGCCAATCAGAAGACGTTTCACTGCAGCATGTTCGATAAAAAAGGCTCATAGATAAAGCAAATTCTTTTTGTTGGTAAAGAATTCATTTTTTGTCCTTTACAATGGTCAGCACTGGAGCGAATTTTCAGAGATGGCTGAGTCGCATTGTTCTGATAGCAGTGTTTTCCCCTTTGTACATTAAAGGGAATGGGCATAGCTATATTGAGTGTTCTCTATAAATAGGCTACGAAAACGCCCACGCACCCATTGTTTCTTCAGCTACACAATGAAACGGCACGTGCCAACAGTACCAAATACAATAGACTATATTTTTAACTTGGCCCGGGCCAGCTTTTAACTATGTCGATTCCCTTTAACATCCAAATGTTTCGGAAAAAAAGTTTCGGACACTTTTTGAAAAATCGGAACAATTTCCTTTTATACAGCTTATTGATCAAATCTTTCGCTTGAAATGGGTTATATTTGCATAGGATTAACATGATTTCAACAAAAATCGGCTCTGAATGGTTCAATTCAAAGCATCGTGAGCAGGGAATGTAGACAAAATCTTGTCTGAAACTTTTACTTTCCAAAACTGTTTGATTTTAATGTATCACAAGTCATTGCTTATTACCTTTCATTCCACAGTTAACTACCAGAAAGGCCAAGATGCTTATCTTCTCTACACGTGCTCTTACGCAAACTTGTTCCCAGACTCCCCACCAAGCTCTGACGTTGCCAAGATTTCAATTTCTCCTGATGGATTTACGGTTGCTATAGCGATTGGGAAGTCAATCATTTTGATTGACACGCAGTCGAAGGAAAAATCAGAAGTCTTACATGAAGTACATGGAGGTAAGGGAAAATGCGCAGTGCAAAAGGAAATCGGCACTGATTTTTTTTGTAAGGTATTGAATCACCAAAGAGCTAAAGAGCTCTATTGGATATAGAGTGCAATGACGTCACATGCCTAGATACGGTGAAAACAAATGGGTTGCTGTGTGAATGAAAAGGCACAAAAACGTGATTAAAAATTTGATAACCTCCTTAGGTGTTTACCTGGCTGCTCTGTAGTCAGTCGGCATCTTCTTCAACATCTTCACAAAGCAGCTACGTTAGTTTCCTAGTTTAGGCCTATTGCAAATTGTCACAAAAATTTAATTTAGTTGTCTCATTTTCACTTAGAAATTTATTGCTGTAGATACCTCGCTCTACTTTATATGAAGTAGTTAAGGAGATACATGAAAAACCTTCAACACCTCGTAAGCTGAGCGAAAGGTAAGCGAAGCTCCCTGTGGTTTAACGCCCTTTTCTTGATATTTGCAAGCAAGCCATCTACTTTTCCAGTTCTGCTGTGATTGCCTTAAATTTTAAGTGCACTTTATTGAATGAGTTGCAACTATCCATTTATCATAATCTTTTTTATTTCCTAGATAACATAAATTGTTTGGCGTGGAGTCCGGATTCCCGTGAGCTTGCTTCATCGGGATTTTCAGATAGGACCATACGAGTGTGGCATAATCCACTTGGTGTTAAAGCATTACTCAAAGATCTGAAACAGAAATTAGGCAAAGTCAAAACTGACTCGCATAAAGTAAGTACCGTAGTTTTCAACCTCGTTCCCAGGGTGTTCCTACGTCATACGCTAGTCACGAAGCCGAGTGAACACCCTGGTACACATAGTCCCAATCCGCCCAAAATAAGGGCGGATTAGCAGCCATCATGGATTTGCGGTTGGCAGGGTAACGCTCATTTTATGCCCTCGATTCCAAACAACAAAGTAACATTGTAATGGTTGTTGCTTAGTGACTAGATTATATTGTTGTTATTCGAATGATTGGTGAGTTTTCGAGAAATAGTTTGCGTTATCTATTGTTTTCGAATAGCCAATCAAATTGCAGAACGGCCACTTGTATCCCAGAGTAGAGGTAGAGCAACGAACTCACTCTGGGGACGAGATTGCGTAGTTTTGTTTTTACCCTTCGTTTACGCTCGTTGAATTGAATTGATGTTGTTGTTGTCGCTTCAGTAAAGAACTTGTAGTTGCGACAGTAGTCAACAGCCGATAGCAGTCGGTAGTTGTGGCGACATGTTAGTTTAGGGGAGCGAACTACGACGAAAATAATCAATCTACTTTTTATCGTCGAAGATTAAAGTTAAGTCGTGCTTAATTGTTATCTTATGTGGGTCGTTACAGTGTTACAACGCCGAGGAAAACTATTTTAAAGCCTAGACTTCGAGGTGCGCTTTGAAATGCATGCTGAAACTTCTTTTTGAAACCTCAGTTCATAGCAGAAATGGCGCATCAAAAATGATCGATCTATATTAGCTCTAGCCTGCGTGCAGACTATACTTTTCCACTGCGAAGGAGTGCCAACGAAGATCCTCGTTGGCACTCCTTCGCAGTGGAAAAGTATAGTCTGCACGCAGGCTATATTAGCTTTTAGTTCTAATTTTTTTGGAAAAGCTTCTAAAATACGAGATTCCTCCATCTGTGTTTTGCAATGATTCTTTTATCCTAACCACGATCCTTATTGGCTAATTTCAAACGCAAGCGATGTTGATTGGAATTAGTTTATTCATTAGTTTATATCCGTGCTGAGCTCAAGATCCAAGAAAGCCTGTTTTGGTCTGTCTCAGTATATTGATTTGATCTCTCATTGAATCATCGCTCGCTGGGTCAAGCAATATAATTTTACGTGAAATGTTGAAACTGATTTCCGTTAAATTAAAGACCCTCTGCTAACCATGAGGCTTTGCGTGCTGCGCATGAGAAAACAGCACAACACCGGACTAGCATCAGAGACTTTCAGATAATCTGAAAGTCCATTTGCAGTGCATTCTGGGACAGCAACGGCGTGCAAAGCCACATGGTTATCCAAGGGTCTTTAAAAACATACATTGGTGTCCGTATCGACACAGGTTCACATTGGTTCACTAAAAAGTTGAGACAGAGTCCAATATAGTTGTATATTTCCATGGAATTTATCCAGACAAAGCTTCCTCGAATTTAATTTTAGACAATTTTGGACGCAGAAAGATTGGTAAATTCTCATGGTCCCATCTGATTATAACAGGAAAGTCTGCACTCTCTAACAGATCAATTTCACTTTATTTTGCCCTCTGTTGTGATCGCATTCTCTAAATTTTTCTTTATTTTGTAGGAAAGAATTGAAAACCTTATTGATGAAGCAAAGTAAGTGTAACTTTTAGGGCTTTTTTATCTTGAGACTGACATATCGGCTAGACGAGATATCTTGCCAAGGCCATATATCCCTAGACTGATGATATGAGTCTAACTTTTGCCCTATTGAATTGAATTGTTATAGCGGAATGGGTATTGTGGGGTATATGGTTAGGGTGAATGGAGCGAAAACAAGGACTCATGTTATAAGTTTAATACATCCCCAGCTTTTGATTTCTACTGTGATGTCGGTCGAGTGTTTATATGCAAACGAGCTATCTCACCTAGCCGCTATATCGGTCTAATGAGGCGATGTATCACCTTGAATACATTGTTTGCTATTCACTCCATGTAAAGGGTCAGAAATGAGACAACTCGGCTGGCCGATTTGAATTCGGCACAACAGCCCACGCGCCATTCACGAAGGACAATAGAGAAGTGGGATCGTTTTTTTCGATACATTCCATTAAAACTTACAATACTTATATTACTAATTACACTACTTACAAAGCTAATTTATAACTACTACTAGGATACCAGGAGGGGCAAAAACTTTTTCAACCTCATGGCCATGACGTGAAAAAGGGAAAGAGGACGTACAACTACACGTAACTACTACAAACAAAAATAACATTCACTAAAAGGAAAATGGTGGTTGTGTGACTTATAACTGAGTTTAAAATGTTCTGATCAATTTTCTAATAAAGAACCTCGCTTGAAACATTGATATGGATCGTTTGTCTGTTGGATTTTCGAAGAGACGCCTGCTTGTCGTGTTCGTCTAAACATCGTACGATATTGCAAATGTATTAATCAAGCGACAAGCGTTATAAAATTCTGTATTGAATGTAAAGTAAGCATTCGTTTCTGCCGAAACTTAACGAACCCAAAACCTCATTTATAGACTTTATAAATCTTTTGCTAATCACTTTCCATGACGATTTATAAATAAACACACCAGAAATATAGTATTTATAATCCGCTAAGACTAAATTTGACTTTTGTAAATCAATATGAGGAAATGTAATCAAGTTCAAATAACAGCCTACGAAAACGTAAAATGCGGGGCAGATGTTTGCAGCTTTTCGTCTTGAAATCGATTACTTGAACGGGTTTTGTTGAGGTTTTNAAACATTGATATGGATCGTTTGTCTGTTGGATTTTCGAAGAGACGCCTGCTTGTCGTGTTCGTCTAAACATCGTACGATATTGCAAATGTATTAATCAAGCGACAAGCGTTATAAAATTCTGTATTGAATGTAAAGTAAGCATTCGTTTCTGCCGAAACTTAACGAACCCAAAACCTCATTTATAGACTTTATAAATCTTTTGCTAATCACTTTCCATGACGATTTATAAATAAACACACCAGAAATATAGTATTTATAATCCGCTAAGACTAAATTTGACTTTTGTAAATCAATATGAGGAAATGTAATCAAGTTCAAATAACAGCCTACGAAAACGTAAAATGCGGGGCAGATGTTTGCAGCTTTTCGTCTTGAAATCGATTACTTGAACGGGTTTTGTTGAGGTTTTGGTGTGTCATCGACTGTGTTTTGTCTGAAGATCAGCTGCACAAGATTAAAGTATTTTGTGCGGTATTTTTTAGGATTTGTAATATTTTTGTAAGTGTTTTTATTTTTAGAAGAAAATATTTTCAGTATTGTCAACATTGCAAGATTGTTGATCTGCGAGATAATCCATCCACTGCTAACTGTTCTGTTATTGAAAAAATACTCAATTTATTGTGTGCCATAAATAGATCTACTTTGAGAAGATAGTTTTTCGCCGCTGTTTAAAAGTTTAAAGCAAGCTTGATATTCGTACTACCGGGTGTCCCATAAAAAAGTATACAGATTTGGTCGACCCTAGCGATGAGAATTTAGCGCAAATCAATTCTAAAACATTTTTAAAAAATACCTCGATAGTCAACTTGAACATAGATACCTTGTTTGTTGATATTGATGCTTTGAGAGTTGAAATATTAATCTTCAAAAGACAAATTTGCCTCGACCTCCAAACCAGAGCTTTACCGTTTTGGCCTAAGTCGTGAAATCATTTGTTGATATTAAGATGAATGAAGTTTACTTTGGAGCTCCCTTGATGATAAGTGTCACGTAAATTATACTTTTTAAAACGTATCTGTTTTGCAATTTTTAAATTTTCTCCTCCTGTTTCAAATTTGTTCAAGTCTATTGTTGACTTATTCACTGTGCTTTAAGAATTTGCTTAGGCCAAAACGCCAAAGCTCTGGTTTGGAGGTGGAGGCAAATTTATCCTTTGAAGATTAATATATCTACTCTCAAAGCACCAATGTCGACAAACAAGGTATCTATGTTCAAGTTGACTATCGAGGTATGTTTTAAAAATGTTTTCGAATTGATTTGCGCTAAATTCTCATCACTAGGGTCAACCAAATCTGTATACATTTTTTTGGGACACCCGGTATTTTTGTAAAATGTGAAGATTTGAATAGCAGAATTAACTCAAACCGACACTTTGTAAGACTTGCTCCAAGTCTGTTTTGTGAAGTCCGTCTGGCCATTCCCGTTCCGTCTTGAATTGGAGTTTAAAATCATCTCAAGTGAATGACGCATTTCTTTGAGCATCAAGAAGCGCATTCATTTGAGAGTTATTTGTCATGCACAATGTTTGTCTCTTTACAAATCCTTCTTGTGCAGTCATGCTTGATGGGTTTGCTAACGGTAAAATCTCAAATGTTTCCCAAACTATGGTTCCTGATACACGGCTTGTTGACCTTTGACTTTTGTCTTTTGACCTTTGATTTTTGCCTTACCATTTATGACCTCCAAAGACTGACACTGCTTTATATTTTCTTTCAGGTCATATTTGAAATCAATCACAGAACACTGATTTGAAGAAGACATCCTTTTAGGTAACCTCAAATTGTAATGAAAACATTGGACACGACAACAGTAACTCCTAGAATTATTTGAGCTTACATTTAGAAAGGCCCTGGGGACGAGGTTGACATTTTGGTTCTTTAGGCCCAGACGCTTAGTTATGTTTCTAACAAACGGTAATTTCTAACTTTGTAAGGAGAGGAAATATGATAGAGAATTTTTCATTGACATTGGTGAAATTTCGTCAATTTTTTCTTCAGAGATCTTTACTTCAATAACTAAATATAATTTTCTACCTACAAGGAGCCAAGTTTTTCAAAATTACAGCCTTGCACCGTTCTTTTTTTTCATCATTGTACGTCACAAAACTGTGCTTTTGAAACAAACTAGGCAAGATGCTTATTCATTCGAATGAAACTTAGGAATGCTACCAGATTCAATTGTCTTATTAGCATCAAAATTAACGCACCAAAATCAGGTATGAGGTTTGTTATAAATGAATTTCTTATTAGCAGCTGTTTTCTGTAACTCCTTCTCAGGTATTATCTTGTCAAGTTGCAACTACCTCTTCAGACTTCTGACAAATCAACCGTAATCTTCAGACTTGTATGAGAGTCCTTTTTCAGTGACTTGTGACATTGAGTAATTCACACTTTGTAATCGGCAGCTATTGGCAAAAACATGACTTCGGGTGCCTAAACCAATTTTATATTTATCTTTCAAAGATGAAACAAATTAAGTTTTGAATCAACAGCATTTTTAATGTAATGTCAAATTTCATAAAATTTAATGTCATAATGGAAAGTCAAATTGTTGATCAAACAAGCTTAACTTTTTGTGCTTTCGTGAGGTTGTGAGTGTGATTTTAATATTTTATGTCTTAAGTAACTCAAAGAAAACATAATTTTCTTCCTTTTTAACACAAATTTCTCTCAAATGTGTTGACATAATTTCCAGGTTTCACCAAAGTGTAGGATTAATAATTTCAAAAGCCCCGGTGACATTATTCATCGAGAAATTTTTGATGTTAAGTACTTCAAAGTAAATATCACTCCCCTCACTTTCCACCAACAGCCAGGTGACAAGAATATCACTCAAAGTTATTGATATAATTCCAGTTTTCACCAAAGTGTAGGATTAATAAATTCAAAAGGTCTGGTGACATTATTCATCTAGAAATCTCGTTTCGAACGATATGCAAATGTATGCCTGTCATCTTGTTTTTATTTCTAAAGAATTGTTTTTAGAAAGAACATGAATAATAGAGAATTTGTAAAGGTAATGCCATTAGCAACTTCCTCTTGCCAGAAAATTGCAGCTGCACTTGATTTTTGAAGCAAAACATAAGATAAGTGAAATGTCAATACTGATCAAGTGGCTAAGCTTCCTGACAAAGGTACCCTCCGCAATATGAACAATATAGCTACCATGTCCACAGATAATTTGCTTGTTAAAGGTGTGAAAAGAATTTATGAAATGAAATGTTTGCCGTACATGCAAACAAAATATAACAAAAGTTGAACCTTGCTTGATTTCACATTTGAAGCGACTTTCTTCATGGTGCCTTGACAAAGCTCAAATTTTAGCAGCGCTTCCAATGTGAATTCAACTTTACCGTACCTAGTCCAGAAGCAGTGTTTAAAATGAGATATACACGTATTTTTTTATAAGAAACTGCTTATAAGAAACTCAACTCTCGGATCGCCAAAAAGCTAACATACTCCAGTACTGGAAAAATATAACGTAAGAAACTATTTGTTTTAATAAAAGAAATTCTTATCATCTTTTTACTTTATTTTCACTTGTTTCCTGTATCATATTACTCAGAAGGTACTTGAGTAATGTCTAAACATTAGAAAGGCTTCAAAAACTTTGTTTCGAAATGTTCACAAGGGCACAGGTAGTAAACATGAAGATTGTTCTTGAACTTTTAAGAAACTCGTAAGAAACGCTTGAGTACTGAAAATCTGATAATTTTAAGAAACTTTCAGTACTGGCTCAAATTCTTAGTTTCTTTTACAAAAAAATACGTGTATACTTGCGTTGTTATCTAGAACTGCCGAGGAGGTGACATATTGAAGCTGAACAAAACTTTTTGGTCATTATTGTTAGTATTACTTCAATTTGAATTTTGCGTAGTTCAGTCCAGGAGAATTACTTAATACTCGAAATTGATTCCCTTCTTTTGGGCTTTCTAAAAATTGCATATCAATTCAATCAACTGTTGATTAAATTTCTACTAGAGAGTTGAAAATTGGAATATTAGAATCTATGACTTAGTCAACATGTGACACGTCTGGAGATAATGCACATTTGGAAATTTAAATCAACAGTGTCTATATGTGTTAAGATGACGATAATAAAAGAAATCTGTTCTCAAATCCAGAGCAGTCAAAGCAAAAACTAGAAACACTAGTATCATAGTTCCTTGCAACTGGTGCAATTGTTTAGACACTTCCATTGACAAAAATTCTCTCCGAAATTTGAATGCTGTAAATTAATCCTAAGATAAAACACAATCACGAAGTATCAGTTCTATTTTAAACCCGTTGTCACAGCAGAAACTTATCATCGAATTGTCTCTTGATAAGTTTCTGCTGTGACGACATAAGCTGCGTCAATGTACAATTCGATGATACTTCTGCATCCAAACACGATGACGTCATAAGCTACGTCAATGCACGAGATTTATACCAGAAATTCACTCAACAGGCTTTCTGAAATTGACTTTGATCACAATTTCATGCTTTGATCATGAAATAATATTTGCTCACCTGCTCAGGGCGTGAAAATGAGATTAGATTTGTTGAAGCTGCAAACATTAAAAAATGTTGATAAGATGATCTGTCGAAAGTAAAATTGTAAACAGTGACTTTGCAGGAGAAGACAAATTCGTAAAAACTGATGATCAATTTAAACGATAATGTCATTCCTAATTTCAAACAATTTCAGATGTAAACAGTCTCTTTTGAGAAGAGGACACCTCCATAAAAACTGATGTTGAATTTTAATTGTAATTTCATTCACCTTTAACATGGCATGAATAATTAATGAAATTTGAAATTTGAAATTGCATCAGGACATAAATACTTCGGCGATTGTCTGACAATTCAAAATGTGATGAGCAGTCTGCTGGTCGTATTCAGCCAAGCAAAAAGGACGCTGGCAAATTGAATCGCGTTTTATAAAATCTCTTGAATCGTTTTCCATATACGATAGGACACCAAAGTATGCCGCTAATTACAATTCAAGCCGTTTTCAGCTTTTAAGTTTCATGCCACTGCCGCCAGAATTCAAGCCTGGAAGATGCAGTTCTGTAACAAAGCCTTTCCAAGACGTCATTGCAGCCTGGGGTTGTGAATCATCAACAGCGAGTCAAATATACGTAGAAGGTTGCATGAACACAAAGCAGTGAACAGAAGTGGTTATTGACTGATCAAGAGGTCTGTTGTTGCTTTNGCTGGCAAATTGAATCGCGTTTTATAAAATCTCTTGAATCGTTTTCCATATACGATAGGACACCAAAGTATGCCGCTAATTACAATTCAAGTCGTTTTCAGCTTTTAAGTTTCATGCCACTGCCGCCAGAATTCAAGCCTGGAAGATGCAGTTCTGTAACAAAGCCTTTCCAAGACGTCATTGCAGCCTGGGGTTGTGAATCATCAACAGTGAGTCAAATATACGTAGAAGGTTGCATGAACACAAAGCAGTGAACAGAAGTGGTTATTGACTGATCAAGAGGTCTGTTGTTGCTTTTAACCATTTGTTCAGGACAGAAACAAAGAGCCAAGTTGAAGAGGTGCAACACGGAATAATGTCAATCGATCAAGAATCACGCAGACAGCAAAACTGCACGAAGAAACAGCCATTTCAATAACTCAAGAGCATTGTCAGAACAAAAGTACTTGTTGATTACTTGACAAATTTGAAGGTATAGACTTGTGTTTATGTGTATTCAAATTTCTTGTTTGCGAAGATTGTTTACCTTGCGAGTAAATTTGACATTTCAATGTTTGGTAGACCGTCAAGGAGCTGTAAATGAGAACTGTGCCATCTTACAAGCAACGAGCCGGAATTTCCGCGTTCCGTTACTTCATGTCATGATGCAAAAATAAAAAGCTCATTAAAAGCTTTAAATAATATCCAATTATTCTGCCTTGTCATCCCTTAAGAGACTCGAATCTTATTAGAAACATTGAAATTTATAGTTTAATCAAAGTTAATGACCAAGAAACACCATGTCGTCAAGGCGAGGCGAACGTCAAAATCAACTGTCTTGGATTAACATTACACCCCCCTTCCATCGACTTGCGAAACTATCGCATAACTTCTCAACAAAATCCCACAAAATCCCATTGTATTCCAATCTTTTGTTTGACCTCCGTTTACGGAAATTTCGACTCGCTGTAATTTCTAAACACATCATAAACTTGATTCAAGTCAAGCTGCGGTGACTAACCAATCTGATTTCTTCCGCAGATTTTCACCAGCATATCAGCGCACTGGAAATTGTTTATGAAAGAGAAGACTGATGATAAATGTGAGTTATCTTTTATCTCTCTTCAACAGGGGTCATGAACAAAATAGTTCCTTTACCATACTTCTTTAGTAATCAAACAGCAATTTCAAATATTCAAATTTTTTGCAGATTTTCTATTTCTCCCAAAAAATTCAGTTCTCCACAGTTTGTGCAGTTCTAAATTGGAATACACAATGGAATTGTGACGTCGTAACACACCTTGCAGCGTTTTTCTACTGAAATCAATAACATATTGAGAACTTATGCATTCTAGAATTTCTTTGAAAGAGCCCTGTGTACGAAAAGCATCTGTGTATGATCAACATATTTTACATCGAAGTAAAAACAACAACGTGCTAATAAATTTGAGGAAAGAGACAAGAAACAAGAACGGGTATCAATCCTTGAATATTTTCTTTTTAAGTAAAGAAAACTTTTTCGAAATAACGTCAAAAGTATCGTTTTTTTGGCATACTAAATATATACTAACTAAATATATGCTAACTATGCTATAATATATGCTATAATACTAAATTCATATAAAGTAAATTCAGGAGGATTCACAATTACAAACTTCCTGGTATGTGAGTACATTTACTGGAATGAAGAAGTGGTCATGGGTGTGGTACATATGTCAGTCTGGATAAGACAAAGATAACGCCCACTGAATCAGAGACGTGAAATTTAACATCAAAGTGACCAATTGCACCACGGCAAACATATCATCAATGTTGATAGAAAAATTTGTTTCTATTAACTATGATATCATTCTACTCTTTACGCCTGGTTCCCTTGTTTTAATTTCAACCAGGGGCCTGAACTCTACTGACAATTGCGTTCTTGGAGGATTGGGAGCCACGATGAAATAGACGATTCCGGAAAAGATGGCGACGGGGGGCATTTGACCAAGATGCATTGCGTTCTATAATGGAATCAACAGTGATTCTACAGAAATTCGATCAACAAACGCAATGCATCTTGGTCAAATGCCCCTGGACGCCATATTTTCCGGAATCGTCAATTCTTCATGGCTGTAGTCATGTATATTTACCTAATAAGGTCATTTTAATAGACTGGTTCTCTTTGACTGGCTCTTGTGTAGGACATGCTGGTCCAGTTGGTTAAGGCGGAACAGCAGATGCTGAAAGATACAAATGCAATGCATTGCTGAGCTCCCTCTGTTACGCAACTGTGGTCCAAATTTTGACAATCTGACTTTCTCAGAATCTGACTTTCTCAGATTGTTTGACTTTGAAAACTTCATGTTACCTGAACTGATTAGTTGAACAGATTTTTGGCTTAAGTTTAGTTTTTGAACAGTGCTTTTGTTTCATAAGACAATAGAACAATAGGTACTAAAACAAAAGTATATTGTTTATTAAGATTAGTCTGGTTTTTGCGACTTTGTTTTGGCTTAAAGACCATCTTTGCAAGTATACGGAAGTATACTAGCCCTGCTTGGGAAAATCAAGTACATTTCCAGGTGACTCGGAGATTGGTGGTTGATTTGAAGAGACAGAAAGTTGCGAAAACAAAATTAACAACAGACTCATTTTAATTAAGGTTTATAAATGAAGATGGATTCATTAAATATTACTGGAATTAGGTAAGGCTAGAAATGTTGATTAGTGAGAATTTGAGAGATTAAAACTTTGTGAAGCAGCTGCGTTGTGTCACATGACTATTATCACGTCAAAACATGTAATACTTTTTTCGTTGTTTCATAATTAGATTAAAGAAAACAAATTGAATTAATGAAATGTTGAAAATGTGTCGAAGATGTTGTCATAAGGATTGAATTTTGATCTTTTAAAAAAAATCTTAACAAAAGGCAATCAATTTCAATTGCAACGACATATATGTGCAGAGGAGCTTTATATTTTGCTTTAATCGAGATTCGTTAATGCTTGTTGAATTTTTCGGTTTATGCGCAGTAAAATTAAAGGTTGCATCGCACGTTGTGTGCAATGAAATGATCTCATGTTGCAGTGCCTTTGGCTGGGGAGAGAAAGGATGGGCCTAGTAAACACAGAGGAAAGTCTGAATTCCTCTATGCAATAGATATGTATTCCTAAATCGCTCGAACTTGACAAGAATCTGGGATCTGGGGGGGGGGGGGATCTGTGACCGACTGAAAATTATTGACTTGCATAAGCCTAATAATATTTATTCTATTTTGAGCAATGCTCGTTTCTGATGCTATCGAAAGGCTTTTACTTTCAAAACAGCAATGATCCGCAATAAGAAAGATTACATCATTTCTGGACATGGTTTTGTTGGTCATTGATATCCAACGGAAGCACAGGGAAGAAAGGTCACCACACTTCCTTTCCAGAAGAGGTAACAGCATAACAGCTACTCTTACTCAAACTCGCGATTAAACAACATTTCAACATTAAACTGTTAATTCTAACAGTTACCTGTGATTATTTTTTCTCAAGAGCATTGTCAACTCAGTTTTGATTTTAATTGCTGACAGGTCCTAGATTACGTCATTGTAATTTACACGTGTTTTTAACCTATTTTCGTTTTCAGTCAATGCTGCCACCTTGAAACGTGCAAATGAGAATCAAAGGATCTTTGTGTGCTTAATTAAGGAATCATTAATTGAGAGATTAAAGCAACCGAGTATCAAGAAGGTAAACAAGGAGTGCTCCAGGAGTTGAAATTTCCAGTCCTCTTCTACTTCAAGTGTTTCTACTTTTGGTGAGTTTTTAAATTCTTGTGTTCTCTCAACTGTCTCAACTGTTGTTGGCAGTGTAATATCAGTAACATTATGTCTTGCCTTGTGAATGATAACTGACAGAGAAGAGAAAGGGCAACAGAGTGTGTGATGTACAGAGCAAAATAATATAAATTTTATTTAATTATGAATTTAATTAATGATCAAGCTATGTCCAATGCAAATGAAAAGATACCTTAGGAATGGAAATCAAGCGAGTGTGCCAAAATATACTTCTCTTTTGTTGACAACCAACTAAAACACAAAAGAAACCGTTTTGCCTAAAAGCTCAAATAACGTAACGAAATCTTTCTTCGACAATTTAAAGATGTCTAAGTTGAGCTATGTCTTTAAAATTGTTTGAAACACCGAGAAATCAAAAATTTCCTTGCTGTTGGTTATCAAGAATGTGAAATTCATTTTGGTGCGCCTGGTACATTTTGGTGCGCCTGGTTCATTTTGGTGCGCCTGGTTCATTTTGGTGCGCCTGGTACATTTTAGGGTGTGTTTGATTGGTAATTCCAAACCTACCAAATTCTGAAAACAGTAGACTTAGCAGAGACGGAAATATATTTCCCAATCAAACACGAAAATCTTCAAAACAGCAGGTTTCGGATTCACCATTGCGATTCGCTAATGAAATGAGAATCTCTCCAAAGTCTGCCAAACCTTCTGACTTTTGGAGCAGAAGGTTCAGAAGGCCTTCCAAACCTACCGTTTTCAGAATGTTGGGGTCAATCAAACGCGAATTCCGAGTCGGTCTACCAAGTCTACCGTTTTCAGAATTGGTACCAATCAAACACACCCTTAGTGAGACAAGAAAATTGATGAGATATATCATCCAAATATGATCTATGTTCTTGCCATTCTTAAAAGCCTATGCAACGAAAAAAAATTTATGCCAGTTTTCTGAATAGTTTATTTACCTAAACTTCTATAAGACTAACCAAATTAAATCTATGTGAATCTGTACTTCATTTTTACTTCATGTGTTTTGGCAAAGTTGCTAACGAATTTTATGATTTCTCATAATGTATTAAATGTATTCCATATGGTCTGTCTCTCCATGCTTGTATGTTTGCCAGACTTTCTGAAGAAGCACATCTTGAAACGTCAAACAAGTTTACTGTACTTTTGAATTTCTTTATTGTATATATATAGTTAGGAGAAGGGAGCTATTGTTTTATTGTTTGCCACGTTTATTTAAGCCTGGTTTCCATATAATCGTTACGATCGTTGGCACCCGTTGGGATCGCTGTGAACGACTCCAGCGATCCCAGGGATCCCAGCCACATCAATGAAATGAAAAGAAATCGATTGCTAGAATCGTTCGTGCATGTTTCCATAAGATCGCTGAGATCGCTGGAGTCGTTCACAACGATCCAAGCGATCGTAACGATTATATGCAAACCAGGCTTTAATATCGATGTCAGTCTAGTCGAATCTCCTCCTTTTTGAACATGTGCTTCTAATTTTTATCAATGCCAACCTGCTGTGGTAGCTTCGTTTCTCTTTGAGCAAAAATTGTAACACTTGAATGTTTTTATTGATAAGGAAGACTTTATTTGCCTATTAAAGATGCATAAATCCCTTGTCGTAAGAGACGAAACTGCGTCAGGTGGATCATTTTACGATGCATCGATAATCTCGAATCCCAATTTAACAGTTAATGTTTGTTCGTTCTTGCGTTGTATCGAAAGAACAGATGTCGAATCTTGTTTTCGCATCTTAGTCGCTTAATAAGAATGGTTAATGCTATTCCGTAAGGTGCAATACGAAAGGCGTAATACGATAAAAACAGCTTACAATTTTTATTGAAGATGCGTTGCCGAAAGATGAGGTTAGGTGATATTGAAAGAGGAGCGGCAAGGACATGAATATTAGATAGGAATAATTTATTATTGATTTGGAATATTCTTAAAAGGAGAACGGATAGTTATTCAACACCCACCTTCGTTCGGTGATTATTGATTTTGCAAGAAGTTTCATTTATTTAGGCTGGAGAATGTTGCATAAAGAAATTTGATGGAGACAGACGAGAGGAGCAGCTGAAAGTTCAATCAGTTTGGAAGATCGAATTTTTGTAATCTGCTGATCAAATCAACAAAATAATCTGTAATGAAATGTACTGGCTGACTGTAGCAGACATTATTCACATTGATAACACATAAATAAAAAGCATTTGGAAAATTCAAGGATATCATTCCTTGGGATGATCACTTCGCACAACTGCAAGTGCTGACATTGTCAAAACGAATACATACGAAACAGGAAATCTTGCCAGAGTAAAGCGAGAAGAAGTATTTGTTTTGGTCTGGTCAACAACACTGGTTTAAAACCAAAAGAGCTGCAGGAATATTGAAATATTGTGTCAAGCAAAGCCTTTAAATATCGTACTCCTGAGACTAGAATGCCACAAGAGTGTCAATTTGACAGTGAAGATTGGTTGTTTGTCAAATTGCTGCTGAAAGAACTAAAAAGAAGTGTTATTGGAGAACTGGTTGTCTGACACGTTTGATAAAGACAACAAAGCGTTGTAGCTAGTATCAATCAATAAAGGGTTTTAGCGGAGAGTACAATTTATCAACAATGGCTAATGAGTCGCAACTCCTTTTTCAAGGTTATTTATCAGGCGTTTCCCCAACACACAATGCAACGCAAGAAAAACTATTTGTTCCTAAATCAAACAAGACGCCATTTCCATTCACGATAGTTTTCGGAATCATTAGTGTACTTGTTATTTTGTTTAATGGCCTAGTCGTGGCAATTTTCATAAAAAAACGCGAACTACGTAAACGCAAAAGTCATCTGTTTTTACTAAGTCTGGCAGTCGCTGATTTTCTGGTTGGCTTCAGCAGCCTCGGTTACCTGTTTTGCCTCAAATCCAAGTACCTCGCTTTGATTGCCAAGCAAGTCTCAACTATCGTTCTAGGATTTTCCTTGGAGACGTCGATATTTAGTTTATGGTGCATAACATATGAGAGACTTATTGGAGTCAAGGATTCTCTGAAGTATCAGAAAATCGTTACTACCTATACTGTAAACACCGCTATTATTTGCACGTGGGTGATCGCTGCTTGCATGACATGCGCGTCGGGCGTTCTCGCCTTCATACTCGAAGATGGCAAATATTTCGAATTGAATGGCGTTGTCATTGTCGTCTTGGCAACGACGACTTCAGTGTTTCTTACAGGCGTTTACTTTTATCTTTACAAGGAGATTCGTCGCCATGGCCGAGATATTCGAAGTACCTCTGTTTCGGTATCAAATTCGATCGATTTCGAAATGGTCGCAACAAGATCGCTTGACGATACATTAGACATTGATAATCGAAACCATCTCGACGTAACACAGGAATCTATGTTACATCATGTTCATAAGAAAAAGAATATGAAATTGATTCGATTAAACAAAGAAAAAAGATCCTTAGTTTTGTGCACTTTCATTGTTTGTTCGTTTTCAATTTGCTGGACACCGATCACCGTCTTTTTCGCAGGTCAGTTGCTGCGGCAAGAATATATGACAAAGGATTACATGTTGTACTTCAGTTTATGTTTGGTGTTGCTAAATTCATTAATCGACCCTTTGGTTTATTTTGCGTTACGCAGCGACCTAAGGCGTGCAGCAATTGCTGTTTTGTGCAAGCGTGGGACGAGGCGGTAAATGTTGCAATCATTCCTGTCACATATTGGTACCAATTTATGACCTCATGATGAATGATAAACTCGAAATATATGATTACATGAACCAAATGTCAAATGGCAGGATCGTGTTTGTCTCACTTTTGACAACCCCATGAAACGCAGAAGTATCTGTGTGTGCAAACTTGGAGAAACAACTTGGAGAAACATTATTGACCTGCCTCCAGGCAATTTTCCGAAAGAAGCTTGTAAGATGCAATCTTGAGTTGTCCCATGCCCTCACCTCCATTTTGAAACATTGCCTTGTTTCAAAAGCAATACTGGACAAGACAGGGATTGAATCCTGACAGAACTATGCCAATGAGAGGACGAGGTTTTAACAGAACAAAACCATTATCTAGATGTTGTTGTGTTGTGCCATCCACGGGAACTGAGTTCTACCGTTACAGTTACCTACAGCAAAATATTACTGTACAGTGAAATTAATTTCAATTCGTCATTTCGTGCAATGCTGATAACGTTATTATCAAGTTCGTGCAAACATTGTTTATCATCAATTCAAAGAAGGTCGTGATGGCTTAGAAGCTGCGAATATGAAGAAATTCGTGTTGCATTGAAGATGAAAATTTGACATAACCAACAAATAAGTATTATTGTGAATGATAAGTAATGAATCAAAAGAAATGTTTTCTTTATTGTGAGATCAGATGATTTAAGTTAAATCTCTTTAAAATGATTACTTCGTGCTCTAACTTGAGCAGATGTAAAAAGTCAGTTTAATTTATTTGAACTTGTATTTTGGTTTTATTAAGCTTCAAGTTGAGAGTTAGAATGATATTACATTATAGTTGACCTACCGTCGTCTTTTTGCAATTATTTTCTTTTTTGCCTTCCAATAACTGGAGTCATTAACTGAAGCGAATGAAACAAAATGTAGAAAGTAATTCTCTCCTTTTTATTTGTTAAAAATTCACCCAAGTCATTTTTAGAAAATGCAAACTATAACAAAAGAAGAAATAAATAAAAGGAAAAAATATATTCAGTTTATAGTGTATTGCTTTGAAGTTGGTTGTTATAAATTTTTAGAAAAGAATGAAGAAAAATGAGCGGGAATTCCATTGAAAATACATAGCATTGTCTGACAGACCACACAAATTGTTGGTAAAGACGCAATTTGAATTTTGCTAATTAAAGCAATTTTGAAGAGATTATTTGAATTTATGGTGCTAGCGCTAGCAGTACTGAGGGGAAGAACCCTTTCCCAACAATTGATTGTGGTATGGGCTATGGGGAGCAAGTTTGTAGCAAATGGTTTGAAAATCTAAATTTCCCTGCCGCAGAAATGGCATTGCAAACTAAAATTTGCATGTGTTGTGGTTGATATGCAAAGTCATTGGCTCAATTCATGGAGGTGTATCTAATTTGTCAGCCAATCAAGTGCCCGCGTATTGGAGGGAACCCCTGTGATTTGGAAGCGCCGAAGGCACGGTTGCTGAATGCTTAAAGATCGCCTCTGCGGAGGATACTGTGCATTATGGGATTGGATCATACGGGACTTTGTTGTTGGCATGTGTTTTCTTTTCCTTCAACTGTCGTCCATCTTGAGTTGCTTTGCTGTGAAGAAAAAGATTTGAAGAAGAAAAGGCAGAAGGTAGAAAACTGAAATGGCTGCTCCTGGAGCCCCGGATCCTTGTAAGTATGAACGGAAAAGGGTGAATGTTAAATGCGGGCTGATGCTGTTGAAACTTGTTGAATTTGAAAGCTTTTGGATCATGTTTAGGCCCAAAAAGAGAAAAAAAGTTCTTCAAATCATTTTGAGTAACATGCACGAATTTCCACGGGGATTGCTGAATGGCTTTTAACAAATAAAGCAAACATGAAAAGAATACAGTTGGAAAGAATAATCTAGCAAAACAAATGAAATCAAAATGGCTGTCAGTAGTTGCCAAATCTTCTTGGGGTTAGATTATATCTCAGCAGCTGCACATTTTACAAACTTTCCTATCTGGGAAAGCGATATAAATTTGTGTGATAAGGACTGAGGAAATTAGGAGCAGCAGTTGAAAAAACAGCATTAAAGTAAATGAACGCCAGACTGCAAAATTTGCAAAGTGCGCACGGAAGATGCGCGCCTCGCTATTGTTTTAAAAACAATGAATCCATTGTTCTTCCTTTGTTATACTTAAAATTGCGCATGGAAGATGTTCCGCGCGCGCAACATAAAATGCAGTCTGGAATGAACGGTGAAATAGCGATCTAGTCTAAACATAGCACAAAAGAACGGCACGCGCCACTTATGTTCCTATTGTTTTCATCGATCGAAAACATCAAATACAATAGGTTCTATTTACGTGGACCCAGTCCCCCTAGCTAAGTTGCCTTTTAACTCCGTTGATTTACTTTAACTATGAGACAAAAACTAGCAAAAACTGTTGTTAATTTCAGTCATACCAGTCTGCAGAGTGTGGCATTTCACGCACACGATTTTTTACAAAAAAATTATGTGTATGCAGATTTTGAATGAGATCTTTTGTTCACTGCTTTGAAAACAAAGGAATCAAAGACCTACTAACAGTTTCAAAAGCTCATTCAACTGCATTTATCGGTTTGAAATGAAATCTTCCACGTATATTTTGTGGAAAAGCCCCAGACTATAATAATAATAATGATAATAATTACTAACTATGTAAACAGGTTGACTTATTCAGAAGTAAAAACTCTGTTATACAGTTGTCATCTAAAATCCTGGCCAAAAAAAGCTGGGATATATTAGGCAAATTTCAGTGTTGTGATGTTTTCTAACATATCAAGACAAAAACGTACATTTAGGACCTTCTGATCCCCCCATCCCTCTATTTCAAGGTTGAATGGCATCAGGGGTGGCACCAGGAGTCTTCTGACGGAGGGGCTGGAACTTCTGACAGGGGGGCTAGAATGGCAATAAAATGCTGTCTTCGTATGTCATTTTGCCAAATTTCCTCCCACAATAACCCAAAATTTCCTCTGACGGGGAGCTGTAGCCCCCTAGCCCTCCCCTNAGAAACATTATTGACCTGCCTCCAGGCAATTTTCCGAAAGAAGCTTGTAAGATGCAATCTTGAGTTGTCCCATGCCCTCACCTCCATTTTGAAACATTGCCTTGTTTCAAAAGCAATACTGGACAAGACAGGGATGGAATCCTAACAGAACTATGCCAATGAAGACGAAGTTTTAACAGAACAAAACCATTATCTAGATGTTGTTGTGTTGTGCCATCCATGGGAACTTAGTTCTACCGTTACAGTTACCCTACAGCAAAATATTACTGTACAGTGAAATTAATTTCAATTCGTCATTTCGTGCAATGCTGATAACGTTATTATCAAGTTCGTGCGAACATTGTTTATCATCAATTCAAAGAAGGTCGTGATGGCTTAGAAGCTGCGAATATGAAGAAATTCGTGTTGCATTGAAGATGAAAATTTGACATAACCAACAAATAAGTATTATTGTAAATAATAAGTAATGAATCAAAAGAAATTTTTTCTTTATTGTGAGATCAGATGATTTAAGTTAAATCTCTTTAAAATGATTACTTCGTGTTCTAACTTGAGCAGATGTAAAAAGTCAGTTTAATTTATTTGAACTTGTATTTTGGTTTCATTAAGCTTCAAGTTGAGAGTTAGAATGATATTACATTCCATAGTTGATTTATCGTCGTCTTCCTGCAATGATTTTCTTTCTTGCCTTCCAATAACTGGAGTCATAAACTGAAGCGAATGAAACAAAATTTAGAAAGTATTGCTCTCCTTTTTACTTGCTAAAAATTCACCAAAGTCATTTTTAGAAAATGCAAATTATAACAAAGAAGAAATAAATGAAACGAACAAATATATTCAGTTCATAGTGTATTGCTTTGAGGTTGGTTGTTATAAATGTCTAGAAAAGGATGAAAAGAAATGAGCAGGAATTCCATCGAAAATACATAACCATACACAGCATTGTCTGACAGATTACATAAATTTTTGTTAAAGACGCAATTTGAATTTTGCTAATCAAAGCAATTTTGAAGAGATTATTTGACTTTATGGTGCTAGCGCTAGCAATACTGAGAGAAAGAACCGTTTCCCAACAATAGACGATTACGGAAAAGATGGCGTCGGGGGCATTTGACCAAGATGCAATGCGTTCTATAATGGAATCAACAGTGATTCTATAGAAATTCGATCACTAAACGCAATGCATCTTGGTCAAATGCCCCCCGACGCCATCTTTTCCGTAATCGTCTATTGATTGTTGGCTGGGCTATGGGGAGCAAGTTTGTGACATATGGTTTGAAGATCTGAATTTATCTGCCGCAGAAATGGCATTGCAAACCAATATTTGCATGTGTTGTGATTGATATGCGAAGTGATTGGCTCAATTCATGGAGGTGGTGTGTCTAATTTGTCAGCTAATCGAAGTGCCCACGATTTGAACGGAACCCCTGTGATTTGGAAGCGCCGAAGGCACGGTTGCTGAATGCTTAAAGATCGCCTCTGCGGAGGATACTGTGCATTATGGGATTGGATCATACGGGACTTTGTAGTTGGCATGTGTTTTCTTTTCCTTCAACTGTCGTCCATCTTGAGTTGCTTTGCTGTGAAGAAAAAGATTTGAAGAAGAAAAGGCAAAAGGTAGAAAACTGAAATGGCTGCTCCTGGAGCCCCGGATCCTTGTAAGTATGAACGGAAAAGGGTGAATGTTAAATTTCGTGCCCATGCTCAGGAAACTTGTTGAATTTGAAAGCTTTTGGATCATGTTTAGGCCCAAAAAAAGAGATAACAGTTCTTCAAATCATTTTGAGTAACATGCACGAATTTCCACGGGGATTGCTGAATGGCTTATGACAAATAAAGCAAACATGAAAAGAATAAAGTTGGAAAGAATAATCTAGCAAAACAAATGAAATCAAAATCAAATGGGTGTCGGTATATTGCCAAATCTTCTTGGGGTTAGATTATATGGCGCTAATGCAGATACGCACACCTGTGCCTATACTGATCCTAACTAAAAACCCTACTGATCCTAACTAAAAACCCTACCAAAGCCCTATAGAGGTGTGTGTATCTGCATTAGGGCCGATTATATCTCATCAGCTGCACATTTTACAAACTTTCCTATCTGGGAAAGTGATATAAATTTGTGTGATAAGGACTGAGGAAATTAGGAGCAGCAGTTGAAAAAACAGCATTAACTATGAGACAAAAACTAGCAAAAACTGTTATTATTTTCAGTCATACCAGTCTGCAGAGTGTGGCAACTGCATGCACACAATTTTTTACAAAAAATTATGTGCATGCCGATTTTGAATGAGATCTTTTGTTCACTACTTTGAAAACAAAGGAATCAAAGACCTACTTACAGTTTCGAAAGCTCATATTCAAGCTGCATTTATTGTTTTTAAAAGAAATCTTCCAGGTGTATTTTGTGGAAAAGCCCCAGACTATAATAATGATAATAATTACTAACTATGTAAACAGGTTGACTTATTCAGAAGTAAAAACTCTGTTATACAGTTGTCATCTAAAATCCTGGCCAAAAAAAGCTGGGTTATATTAGGCAAATTTCAGTGTTGTGATGTTTTCTAACATATCAAGACAAAAACGTACATTTAGGACCTTCTGATCCCCCCATCCTTCTATTTCAAGGTTGAATGGCATCAGGGGTGGCACCAGGAGTCTTCCGACGGAGGGGCTGGAACTTCTGACAGGGGGGCTAGAATGGCAATAAAATGCTGTCTTCGTATGTCATTTTGCCAAATTTCCTCCCACAATAACCCAAAATTTCCTCTGACGGGGAGCTGTAGCCCCCTAGCCCTCCCCTAGTTNTAGGCAAATTTCAGTGTTGTGATGTTTTCTAACATATCAAGACAAAAACGTACATTTAGGACCTTCTGATCCCCCCATCCCTCTATTTCAAGGTTGAATGGCATCAGGGGTGGCACCAGGAGTCTTCTGACGGAGGGGCTGGAACTTCTGACAGGGGGGCTAGAATGGCAATAAAATGCTGTCTTCGTATGTCATTTTGCCAAATTTCCTCCCACAATAACCCAAAATTTCCTCTGACGGGGAGCTGTAGCCCCCTAGCCCTCCCCTAGTGCCACCCCTGAATGGCGTTTGTTCAAGCAACATTGAAATGGGGAAACAAGGGGCATGTAATCAAAGGCTGAGGTATATAGTGAAATTTTGTGATTTGTCCTTTTTGTATTTTGGCCAAGATTGTAGACTTTTCATAGTTTCAAGAACAATAAACTTCTTGTTCATAGGCAAAAATACACGTGAAAGGACTCTTACATTAATTTCCTTTTGGTGGTATTACCAGTGTTAACAAAAGTAGATTAACATCATCAAGTCTGAGCTACAGACACAAATACACAGCAATGTAATTTTTGAATTTTATTCTTGTAGATGCTGCTTACTCGCAATATGGCAGGTGAGAATTAATTTTCAAGATTAATTTTCAAATATATTCTTCATGCAAATAGACTAAGCGTATGAGCCAAGGGGTTGGGGATGCAGTGCCCCTAAACACTGGTAAAATTTGTAAAAAGACCTGCCATATACAAGGAGAAGATCTCCTAAGCCAGGGTGCATTCCATGTTAACTCTACACCGGACATCTTTCAAGGATTTTTCAACACCACGCCAAGCCAGCTACTAGTATGATGCTAAAGCTCGACTACCACGCTAACAACAACTTAGACCATAAAGTCTAAAGTCACGGATACAAGTTCAGAGTCCCAGATGAATACTCCTCGTCCAGGCCAAGAAACTAAGAAACTGGGTTTGTTTCAGTGGTTCAAACGGGATCAGTCTTTGGCCTCTTTCCTGCCAATGTTTCCCAAACGAACTCACGTTGTATCATTTATAAATATGAATTCAATGACTTACCATTTGCAATCATTGATAAGAAACGACACACCATCTTCTCAAAAACTTTCCACGATGTAAATGGTTTGCTTACGCCATTGTGCCGAAGTTCTCTAGCAACTCCACGCCGGACATATTCGGGCCTAACTACATGGAATGCACCCTGGCTCCTAAGTAGTTGTAAAAAATGGCTAGGCCCTTGATACAGGTAGGCTGGATGCAGAAAAGATATCACTCAAAGGTAGAAACAAGCAAATGTCCTTTTAGATCAAACTGCAATCAATTTTTTTTGATTTAGTAGCATTTGCTATCTTTTGAAAGAGATTCACAGTGATAACCTACATGTCAATGAAGGCTTGCAGTAGCATTATTTCATGCCCTGTTGTCAAAAAATTTCCTCAATCATGTCTTGGGTGCATAGGACATGTAAACATTGTCAAGCTCCAATATCTTCACAGATGTTAACTACCCTTGAAACAAACTCTAATCAGCATATTTTAGAGCTATATCAAGACTACATGCTTGGTTTTGTTGAAAGATTATTGCTTCATCATTTACAGCTACCCTGGATATACTGCACAACCAGCGGCAAGCTTCACTCAAGCTGGCCAAACTGCAGTAGCAGCTCTAGGTGCTGTTACCCAGCCACCAGCTGCTTATGCAGGCTATCAACAACCACAAGGTAAGTTACTAGACTGACTTTTATTTAGGAAATGTATCATCATTAGGATGAATCGTCAGCTATTTCTTCCTTTCTTATTTCAAAAATGTATTGGGAAAGTTACTTGAAGAAAAGCTGAAACTGGGATGTTAGGGTGGAAAGACACCAGACTGGAAAGTTTTTTGTTTGTTGATCTTGGCTGCACATTAGCAGTTAAGCAAAGGCTTAAATCATTTGTCAGTTGTTTTTAGCCACTAAGGCCATTAAACTTGCACGTGCAAAAGCAGAGTTTCCAGTCTGAGAAAGACATTGCTTGCGGCATAATTGAAAAAGAGCATTTTGAGTAATAATACGAGTGAACAAATAATCAACCTCCTGATTAGTAAACAAATGGGATGTAGGCACTCTTAGCACTTATTACAGTATTCTGCAATCAAAGCATTACAAAATGGAAGTTTGGATAATGGATGTCTGGATGGTAGATGATTGTGCTAAAGACAGCATCAGGGAATTTCGACCATGATTCTTTGCATCTTAAAGAATTCAATTGATTTGATTGGCTCATTAATCGTAGAATAGAAAGGGTTGTGAAAAAAATTTCCCTGGGCACAATTTTTAGCGCAGTGGTCTATTGAGTTTCAGCTATGTCAACTTTGGCCTGTATAGAATCCTTTAATTGAGCAACATGATGCCTATTTATAGCTGGATACCCAGGCTACCAACAACCAGCAGGCTACCAACAACCACAAGCAACTGCTTACCAACAAGCTGCAAGTACATATCAACAACCTGCAACAGGCTACCAACAAGCACCAACAACTGCATATCAACAACCATACCAAGGACAAACCCAATACCAAACCCCAACGCAAGGGTCTTACCCAGGGTACCAACAAGCTGCTCAACAGCCCCCTGCAGCAGCACCTGGCCAAACAGCAGCAGGTGGATATCAGCAGCCCCCAAGTGGGGGACCTCCAGGTGGCTACAGTGCACCCCCTGCTGCAAGTGGTGGCTATGGAGGAGATAAAGGAGGATCATATAACTCAGGAGGAGGAGGAGGAGGAGGAGGAGGGTATGGTGGTAGAGGAGGTAGTAGCTATGGTCAGTCTGGTGGAGATAGATGGGGCTCACGTGGAGGATCAGATAGAGGTGATAGAGGAGGACGAGATGACAGAGGAGGCTCAACTGGAGGGTTAGTTGATCATATTTTTATCACTTTAACTGCAGTTCAATCATTAACTTTAGTTTGATATGCCAAGGTGGAGGTACCAGTCATGTTTTGAATTGTGAGATTTTTGTTATGGACAAACAAAATGTGCCAAATTCAATTATGAGTGAATAAAACAAAGGCTTTTCGGTTTTATTATCCACATCCATACACAGGTCAGTGCATTACAAAGAATTTAACAGGGTTTCTGGAGCTATGCTCTTGTTATTGTAATATTCCAGCAGCAGTAGAGGTTTCTTATGTTCCATTGCAAGAGCACAAATCCAGTGCTGCTATTCTTTGAAGAAATGGAAAGGTTCTGTGTTAGAATGATTTGTATTGGTCTCAGGGAAAGTTAAGGGACAGGAACAGGTCTGTGTTCAATGTGAAATGAAATGTTATGAATTAAGATTTACCAGCCAAAAGATGTAGCACTGCCGATGTTAAAGGTGCCACTTTCTTGTGGTAAAGTACTTTCCAACTACGTGGCACTTTCTTGGTTGTGATTTGCAAGATGTTAAGATAAGTCACTAACAAAAGTGGAGGGATTTAAATATTGATATACCATGTCTTCATTCCATTGGATCTTGCTTTCTTCCCTGAAGGAAGTCACATACATTGGTTTCAGCAAAGCACATCCTTGTGAATTTTTGTTTAAGTTTTTTGGCTTACTAAAAAATGTTGAATGCCGAGGCCTTGGAAACCTGCCACTCTTAAAGCAGGAAATTTCTAAGGAACTTCAATGAGGCTTTTTGTTTCTACACCAAAAAGAAGATGCCTCTAGAAAGGCGAGACTAATTGTAGTCTTGACTTGTTTGAGGCTGACTGTTGTCACCACGAAAAGGCATTGTTTATGCAGGTATGCATCATGTTCAAACCTGCCTAGGAGTTACAGAAAGTTCTGAACCTATTTTTGCACAAAGATAGGTTCAATTCAATTTTCAATTTCATGAATATTCTCAGCTAAAGCTACATGATAAACTAATATAATATGATGCTATGAATAACGTGTGATATCTAATAATTGTAATGCATCTAAACCAATAATGCCGAAGAGTACATATGGAAAGAACTCTGATAGAGCTTTCGAGCCTTATGCCCTTGTTGATAGGTAGACATTAGTAGAAGAGGTTTCATTTTGAGCATGTTGAACAACGGTTAAAATAAAGATTACTTCTGTTCGTTTCAAGAACAAATAATTTACAAAAAGCTGCCTACAAAGATGTCTCTTTGAAAAACCTGCCTGGAAGCTTCGCAAAGGAGCTCCACCAATTCCAACAATACTCAAGCCTGTGTAGATTCAATATTTGAATGAGAAATCTTGGCTCATGTGTTTTGTGTATTATTGTTGACAGTTTTAATTTTGTAGTGGGTTGTAAAATCAATGAGGTATGTAGGAGGTTGTCCATTTATCATCTATGAAAATAGAAAAAAATTCAAACTGTTGAAATCATCGTCTAAAACAGGGTTTGCATTGTGGGGGGGGGCTGTTTTTCTTTTGCTCTCGTACATGATATATGGACAGCTTCTGTTTGAAGCAAAAGTTGACATGGGATGAATCAAGGTGACAGGTAAAGAGGTATACAGCATTTTACTTTATGTCCTGCTCAGGTGCCCCAATGTGTGCCCCCATTGTTGTCTTGTGTTTCCTGCCGCAAAAATCATCCAGTACTACCATTTACAAGTAACAATGCCAAATTTTTATGGGAGTCAAAACGGCCGAGTTCTTAGAAATGTGCCAATTGATTTCAGATTTCACCAACTATGCATCTTGTGACAAATAGTACAAGAAATAGCGTTAATTGTTTATTGCTCTCAAATGTCTAGGGGCGGGCATCTTCATGTCAGTCTCGCTAAAAAGCTGCCTTTAGTGGCTGGTTTATCTTTTTGGGTTAGTTTTACCAATTCCAAAGCTCATCATCATGCACATTGACTTGAAGCAAAGATGATGAGACAAGTTGCAATTATCATTATTTCAAAGGCCCCAGATACTTTCAGGACTGCGTAATCTAATGGCATGCAGGCACACTGTGCCGAGGCACATCTTTGATACAATAACTCAAAAAGTTGGCACCTCCATTTTCTTTAAGCAGGCACACCTTGTGAATTTCCCAGGCATAAATATATGTATGCAACCTTGGATACTTTTTGGCACAAAGAAAGCATCTTTTTAGGTTTAAACTTATCACACCCGGGCAATGAACAGTTTTTATGAGAACTAGTTTCCCCAATTTTGGTACTCCCCACCCAAAAGAAGATGCCCTCCTTATTAAAGGCTAGGTTTCCTTTCTCTTTGATTATGTATACATCTCTTATACTGAGTGCACAAGCCAAGCAGTGTTTTTGAAGTAGCTAGTAAAGGAAGAGAGAACATTTTGCAATATTCATCATGACTGAAGAAGTTAACACAATATTCACTGTCAAATTTACAGCGGTTATGGCGGAAGAGGTGGTCAAAGAGGTGGTTATGGTGGTAAGTGACAAAACGGTTGGTACAAAAACCACCTAAATACCATGTTTACCTGTGTAACACTGTGTCTTATGCTCCTCTCACTTAAAGGGTTTACATTACTGCACAAATGGTCTGGTCTATGATTTTAAAACCCCTGTGTTTTTGCATCAGAAACGGTTTTTAATAGTTTTGAGGTACAAAAGGGCTGTGTTTATTCCATGTTTAGCCATCTAATGCTTGGTGCATATAATGCTAGTTCGGAACGCTAGCAGGTTTCCAACGTAGTTAAGATATGGTCTGTGTCAATGTTTTATCTGATGTTTTATAAATGATTGGTATTATGGTCTGTGTCAAGGTCTTTTAAAGTTGATCTTAACGTAAATAGGGCTGTGTTTTAAACGTCTTGGGAAACATCCACCATTTTTCGTGAACTAGTTTTGCCACGTCTCCATGGGTATGGTCTGTGTAATTCTAAAATCTATAAGAGCTTCTTGAAATCACCAATAGTTCGCATGTTGGGCTGTGTTTTGTAGATGTGCTCAATGCTTCGGTGGTAGAGCTGTGTGTCAAAGGTGAAGCAAAAGCCGTTTATCATCAATTTAAGTGAATTTGAGATGCTTGATTATATAGTGCACTCCCAAACGAGTTTTGCACCAAATTGACTGGTACAACGCATGTGACTTGTCTAAAACGACCTTTCTATTCGGAAGCAAAACTACAACCTTCAAATAATGGAAATTTTCAGTAGATTATACACTAGGTTTGAAGTGAAAATGTGTGCAAAGAGCATTCAAATGTAGCTACCAGTTAATGTTGTCTTTGCGTGGTACAGAACTTGAAAATCGCATTGAGTAACAGAACCTAATTGTGTCCGTGTGTAGCAAGTAATGGCAACCCTTCAAGGTCTTTTCTTCCACTTCTTGTTGCTATTTGCTGATTTATCTTGTTGCTATTTCTCTGAATAACTGGTATTTTTAAACAGATATAATGCAGTGCAATCCAGTGATTTAGGGCGTAAAGTACCTTTGCCAAGTGTCCTGCAAGATTTATTAGCGAATTCTTCTTTGGAACCTTTGCAGAGTACCTTTCGCCTTCCCAAAGAACCCTTGCAAGGCCACTTAGAGGAGGTGCTCCATATTTCCCGCTGGATTGTTCTGCAAGTTTTTGTATATATATACCTTTACTTTGCAAATACATCACAAATTACTCAACTACCAGTGTTGCAAAGGTTATAGTTTTGTGATCTGTGATGCATTTTTGCAAACCAATAATATATTTATTTGTGACTTTTCATGCACTTAAGAAAATCCTGTTATTAGTGACAAAGACTCTAATCTTCTTACGCTCGCTATCTGTCAATAATACCGTAACATGAGGGGTGTATCACTACCTCAAAAAGCGTACGAAAGTTCTATGAAGCAAAAGGATTTCTAGAGGATTTCAAGGATTTCTCACGAAAACAAAAGGATTTCCATAAGAAATGTATGAGATTTGTAGGGCGTGATTTACCCCTCGCTGTAACATCCCAGTCCAATCTGTAGTATTTTGAAAAACTTTGCTGATTAATACAACTTGCAAGGTCAAAGGGATGCTTGTGGATTGAGTATTAGTACCTTTGATATTGTGTTGGTATATCACCACATGCAGATATCAAAGAGACATATAAGTTATGATTAGGAAAGAGGATGAAACTTTAACAAGTATTTAATGTTCGTAAAATGATCAAATTGAAAATGAAGCTAGGAAGATAGTATCATGGTTTAACGTTTTTGTGCACATGAAAACGTTCATGTTTCTGTAAAATTATAATCACATCGTAGCTTTTTATAATATTTCCAACCAAAGATAGTTGTCCGAAAATCATGGTGTCAGCTTTCAATCAAGTATATATAGCATGAAGAGGGCCATACAAAATTTCTTTAAAATAGTGCTGTCAAATTTAAATATATGCTGGTTGATAAAAGTCACAAATACGATCGATAGTAATGTTTGTTTATTCATTTGCATTGAACGTTATTTTCAGTAAGTCATGATCTCATCGTTGGTTTTATTCAATTTTAGACAATGGCGGTGGCAGAGATGCTCCTCCAGCAAGAGCAGGTGAGTTAGCTTTCTTGATGATCCATGTCTTGACTGATTCGGTTAGCTTTGAGAAGATAAAACAATCTGGTTCTGTTCCTTTGCATAGAACGAAATCTTGAAAGGAAACTGAAATGGATTCGTTAGTAGTTGTGGTACACTGTAACAAATAAGATAAAGATTACTGAAAGCAGAATGTAAACAAACTTCACAAAGATCTGGAGAATTTCTTTCTTCCAGCTGCATCGTAGATTTTTTCCTTCTTCCTGCCGTTTTACAAAGTGCCATTCATGAGACTTTTTTTATGAGACTCTCATGAGACTTCCATTTTTTTATAGCTAATATGCAAGTTAAAGAAGACACAATATTTGTTGCTGGTATGCCTCCAAGTGCAGATGCGAGACAAATTGCTGAATTTTTTGGCCAAATTGGAATCATTAAAGTAAGTGCAAACTTTGATAATTTGATTTGATTTTTGTTGGTTTTCTTTGTACCAAAAATGTGAGGCCAGAACTGAACATCAAACTGACGAGCAAACTGTACAATGTTAGAAATAGATAGATTTTTTAATTTCAAATACTTTGTTGCAGAACCCAGTGGCGTTGCCAGGGGGTGGACTGGGGTGAACGTGTCCACCCCAGTTTTCTCATTGTGGTATTCATACATTAGCAAAAACGGTGCAAAAATGACTGGGTATACCTTTCAGAACTCGATTCCATGCAAAGTCCATCCCACATTTTTTGGGCTGGCAACTCCCCTGGCAGAACCCTACTGAACTTGCAGTACTTTCGATTTAGGGATATGTAACTCTTTGCACTTTTCATGCTAACTTATCATTGAATATATACTCAAAGAATACCAATGGTGCAGTGCTTTTAGAGGCTTGATTGTGTGTGTGTCTTGAAGAGACCCTATGCAGAATTCATTTTTTGTGTATTCTTTGATACAGCCTCTGTTTTGCATGTCGTTATTTTTGCGTATAACATGTGTGTTGCAAGGTAACTGTGAAAACATTTGCATTTTTCAGAATGACAAGAGGACCAATGAGCCAAAGATTTATATTTACAAGACACCCGATGGAGTCAGCAAGGTATGATAAACATTGTTGTAAAAAACTTCGAAAATTTAAGGACTCCTAATATTTTAGCTGTTAATAAAGAAATATATTTATGAATTGTTAAAAATAATTTAAACACGAGGTTCTTTTAAACAAAATCTGAAGGGATTGTGATGAAGATGTGTGGGAAGAGAGCATTAGTTATCGAAAAAATGTACATCTGAACGGTCAATGACGACAGGAAGATTCCTGAATGTGATGGAGTTTGTGTGTAAAGTTCGGTTATAAGTCTTTAGATTATAACCATCCATTACCACGTTATCTTGTTAAGATTGAGGAAGCTTCAACCTAATAAAATCCTGAGTCTGGAAGATTGAGATTTAAATTTGCCCTAGATGCCTGTCTAGAAGTTTGATGCTAAAACTCCTCATCTTATCATACATAAAATATCAGAATCTTTATGAATGATGAGATTAACACTTATTAAAGGTAATAAAAATTCGTTTATTTGCAGGGAGAATGCACAGTAACTTACGATGACCCACCGAGCGCCGCTGCGGCCATTAATTGGTTCAATAACAAAAACTGGGATAATGATCACTTGCTCTCAATTTCATTGGCTGAGATTAAGATTCCAGAAGGAGGCTGGCGTGGACGAGGCGGAGGTAGAGGTGGTGGTGGAGGAGGATTTGATAGATCCGGTCCTAAAGGTAGGTATTTTGATTTGATAATTCATGGACGTAATTTTGAAATTGATTTGTTTGTTACTTTGCTATAGTTTTTATTTGCATATTGACCTTTGAGGAAGTTTTGCTTCAGACTTTAGTAGGGCGAAAAGATCTCTTTAGCTGTCTGTAAGTAGACCCTTCAGCAAAGATGTTGTTTCTAAGCAAGCAGCCACTCTGTCTCCTTAGTGATGGTAAGTTTGTCCCTCTGGCATACTTAACCAACGGTAATGAACAAACTGTTTAGACAGTCAGCCTAGTTTCAATAGCTCATTTTATTATGATCCAATTTGGGACTTGCAGCCTTTTCGTCGGATTGAGAACATGAATCGAAGCTCAATTTTTAGGAGTACCACAAGAATTATCGATAAATACAAGAAGAAGAAAAGAGATAATAGCATAGAAATTGCAAAATTTGAGGGGAGATCATTTGCTTGAAGTTTCACCAGTTTATGCGAGGAAGATATAGTCTTCCTTACACGTACATCATAAAACATGCAGGAAGAAGCAAGCGTGAACGATGGGAGATATCGTAGGGCGGATTCTATGCATAAGAAGTGACTTCGAGGTATGACTTTGATTCGAGGTAAAATTTTGTTTTAATGAGCTTTTAATGAGGAATAATCACATTTGGTTTTACTTGATAATTTATTTCTTGGTAGATCGAGGCAGAGGAGGACGAGGTGGTTTTGGAGGACGTGGGGGAGGTGGTGGTGGAGGAGGTAATGAAATTTATCATAATTAAGAATCAATATTATACAGTACTTTTATTGTTTATCATTTTAGTATTTCATCCTATTTGTAAAGAGGATCATAAAAGTTGAAGACTAAACTGCCTTTTCCTGCTGGCGAACAATTTCTAAGTTTTTTAAAAAGTGATTCGCGGGACAGTACAGTTCCTGGTGTTTATAACATCAAATTATTTGTGTGTTTTAAGATGTACTTAATTTGATATTTTGTTGAGAATTGTTGCAATGAATTTCTTCTTTTCTTTTCGTAGAGCGCAGTGGCGATTGGGATTGCCCATCGTGAGTATTAATACCTTTCAAAACAATTTTCAAATGTGAAGTGTGTATTTCTGTGGGCTAAATCTCGCCATAGAACATCGTTTACCTTAAAACGTGGCTCGGTTTCTTGAACCCTGTGTGGTGGATGCTTCGTAAGCGAGTTCTTCATGTGCTACCTTGTATTCTATTGTGTTCTTTAATACGGTTTATGTACTCCTATAACATATTCACGGTAATTTCCAAACTTCATGCTCATGGACAGTGGCGTAACGGAGGCGCTCATGGCCCTCAGGAACTTCGTGTGAGTGGGCCCTTATGCAGTGACGATTAGGCGGTCACGTTATAGGGGCTATGAGAGAAGCAAAGAGAGCTCTATGGGGGGTGCATGGATACCCCTTGGAAAATTTCTGAGACCACGCCCGTTAGAACCTCAAAAAACGCCCTATACGTGGAAGAGACTGATTGTGGTGGCATAGGAATCCACGTGTGAACACGCTGTCAAACATCTTCCAAACAATAAGTTGTTCATATCATAAGAGTCACAAAGCAGGGAACTCATAGTGAAAACAAACATAAAAGAAAGTATACATCAGCCAATGACCCTTAGTTCTCGAATTAAAGTGCCCTAAACTTAGTTACGCGACTGCTCATGGACAATAGGGTAATTTGATGTCTTTTATTCCCTCAAAGATGTGGCAACTTAAACTTCGCTCGAAGAGATGAATGCAACCGATGTAAAACAGCGAAACCAGATGATGCAGGATCCGGAGGAGGTACGTCATCAAACATTTTAAGTTCGAAACATTTTAATTGAAACTGCTTTACAAGTCTCACTTTTCAGCTTTTCGTGGAAAGGAATTTAATACTGGGACATTTGTAAATATTTTCAACTTCTTTGCTCAAGATTTCAGCTTGATTCCGTTCATCGTTTCGTTATTTATCACATGGTATTGCAAGGATCGTCAATTTTAATCTAAATGCCTGGAAAAATGAAAACAAGCTGGGAAGCAAGAACATCTTCTATTCGGAAGATGCCCCCCATCAGATACTTCATGATCATGTTTTTAGGAGAGTTGTATGTCTAGGTTTGAGAAAAGCTGTATGTCCAGGAAATAGATCAAGCGATGTTTTTAAACATTTTGAAGAAATCTGATGAATTTTCGAATTCGCACGAGAGTGATAGAAGCGATCACGCCGCTTGATCGAACCTTTTGAATAAATGTACACAATATCGCTCAATCCAGAATCTTTTGTAGAATAGCTAAAAAGGTCTATTTCGTGAAGACAGTGCCAAAAATAGCATCATTTCTTCCATGCATAGTTGAGCACTGATAAGTTTCTTTTTTTTTAAATCAGTTTACTTTTCAGGTGGTCGTGGTGGTTTCGACAGAGGTAGCCGCGGTGGCGNAGGTTTGAGAAAAGCTGTATGTCCACGAAATAGATCTTTTGTCAATCAAGCGATGTTTTTAAACATTTTGAAGAAATCTGATGAATTTTCGAATTCGCACGAGAGTGATAGAAGCGATAACGCCGCTTGATCGAACCTTTCGAATAAATGTACACAATATCGCTCAATCCAGAATCTTTTGTAGAATAGCTAAAAAGGTCTATTTCGTGAAGACAGTGCCAAAAATAGCATCATTTCTTCCATGCATAGTTGAGCACTGATAAGTTTCTTTTTTTTAAATCAGTTTATTTTTCAGGTGGTCGTGGTGGTTTCGACAGAGGTAGCCGCGGTGGCGGACGAGGAGGCCGTGATGGTGGCCGTGATTCACGAGGAGGTGGCCGAGGACGTGGACCCCCAAGAGGAGGCAGATAGTGTTGAAGAGCATTCAAAACCTTGTTCTTCATTTGGGTACAAACTGCGGTGTCCATTTAGTTGGATGATTGATGATGTCCGCTTGTCCGGATCACAGCTGCTTTCAGAAAGTAACAGATGTAAACGGAAACTGTGGACATTAATGAACTAATGACTTTATTCATGCAATTGGAACATTTTGTTTTATTATTTACTCTGTATACAGCAGACCTTTTTGTAGTGCATTCGTAGGCGGATTATCGCAGGTAGTAAGTCAGAAGCATGACAAAGTTTCCTCGTTCCTTTTGATGTCGCTTACTTGTAATTTCCCTAGCCTGAGATGAGGCTCACGAAATTTTCCCCGTTCCGTTTCCCTGTGATTGCAAATAGAGCCTCCAGGAGAACTGTGATAGGCATTGAATACGAGAAGATCATACTAAAATATTTCTTTTCGTTGCTTCAAGTGTGACTTTGAGAATCTAATGCTCCTACTTAGTAGAATTGTTATAAGATGCAGCAGTTAATTGCAATGGCATATTACGAAGCGAGATTATACATAAAAACAGAATCACTTTAAGAAGGAAGGGAACATGTTTGCCATCAGATGCAAGCTTATGAAGAAACCGACTAAAGCATAGGCCCTTCATCCCCCACTATGTGACTAGATGTCTATCTGCAGAGACATTTTGTCTGTAGAACACTTCAGGGGCATCATAGTTTCGCTTAATGTAACGCTTTCGTGTTCTAATTTTTATCATTGAAAGGTACTCAATCGTCAGTGCTGTAGTTTTCTTTTGTTCTCGCTTTCTTGTTAAACAAAAATCGCTGTCGAGTTCTTCATCGCAATCGATTAATTTATCTACTTGGCGTCGAAGAGGGTGTGGGGGTTTGCTGTGCAATGAAATCGGGAATCATCAACAAATTTCAACCAACGTTTAGACATTTCGCAGTGGCTAACTTAAATGTGAAAATCTACAATGCTTGCCAAAAGTCCTTGGAAGACTTTGGCCATTTCTTGATAATGACACTTTTCCGCAATTCTATCAGTAGAGATAAGTTGAGGCACCCCCTACCCCCCAAACAATGTTGATTTGCAAGGTTATTGTCCTAGCATTTCATCAGAGTCGCGAATCGTCGTGTCATCCTCATTTTATCNACGTGTCCACCCCAGTTTTCTCATTGTGGTATTCATACATTAGCAAAAACGGTGCAAAAATGACTGGGTATACCTTTCAGAACTCGATTCCATGCAAAGTCCATCCCACATTTTTTGGGCTGGCAACTCCCCTGGCAGAACCCTACTGAACTTGCAGTACTTACGATTTAGGGATATGTAACTCTTTGCACTTTTCATGCTAACTTATCATTGAATATATACTCAAAGAATACCAATGGTGCAGTGCTTTTAGAGGCTTGATTGTGTGTGTGTCTTGAAGAGACCCTATGCAGAATTCATTTTTTGTGTATTCTTTGATACAGCCTCTGTTTTGCATGTCGTTATTTTTGCGTATAACATGTGTGTTGCAAGGTAACTGTGAAAACATTTGCATTTTTCAGAATGACAAGAGGACCAATGAGCCAAAGATTTATATTTACAAGACACCCGATGGAGTCAGCAAGGTATGATAAACATTGTTGTAAAAAACTTCGAAAATTTAAGGACTCCTAATATTTTAGCTGTTAATAAAGAAATATGTTTATGAATTGTTAAAAATAATTTAAACACGAGGTTCTGTTCAACAAAATCTGAAGGGATTGTGATGAAGATGTGTGGGAAGAGAGCATTAGTTATCGAAAAAATGTACATCTGAACGGTCAATGACGACAGGAAGATTCCTGAATGTGATGGAGTTTGTGTGTAAAGTTCGGTTATAAGTCTTTAGATTATAACCATCCATTACCACGTTATCTTGTTAAGATTGAGGAAGCTTCAACCTAATAAAATCCTGAGTCTGGAAGATTGAGATTTAAATTTGCCCTAGATGCCTGTCTAGAAGTTTGATGCTAAAACTCCTCATCTTATCATACATAAAATATCAGAATCTTTATGAATGATGAGATTAACACTTATTAAAGGTAATAAAAATTCGTTTATTTGCAGGGAGAATGCACAGTAACTTACGATGACCCACCGAGCGCCGCTGCGGCCATTAATTGGTTCAATAACAAAAACTGGGATAATGATCACTTGCTCTCAATTTCATTGGCTGAGATTAAGATTCCAGAAGGAGGCTGGCGTGGACGAGGCGGAGGTAGAGGTGGTGGTGGAGGAGGATTTGATAGATCCGGTCCTAAAGGTAGGTATTTTGATTTGATAATTCATGGACGTAATTTTGAAATTGATTTGTTTGTTACTTTGCTATAGTTTTTATTTGCATATTGACCTTTGAGGAAGTTTTGCTTCAGACTTTAGTAGGGCGAAAAGATCTCTTTAGCTGTCTGTAAGTAGACCCTTCAGCAAAGATGTTGTTTCTAAGCAAGCAGCCACTCTGTCTCCTTAGTGATGGTAAGTTTGTCCCTCTGGCATACTTAACCAACGGTAATGAACAAACTGTTTAGACAGTCAGCCTAGTTTCAATAGCTCATTTTATTATGATCCAATTTGGGACTTGCAGCCTTTTCGTCGGATTGAGAACATGAATCGAAGCTCAATTTTTAGGAGTACCACAAGAATTATCGATAAATACAAGAAGAAGAAAAGAGATAATAGCATAGAAATTGCAAAATTTGAGGGGAGATCATTTGCTTGAAGTTTCACCAGTTTATGCGAGGAAGATATAGTCTTCCTTACACGTACATAAAACATGCAGGAAGAAGCAAGCGTGAACGATGGGAGATATCGTAGGGAGGATTCTATGCATAAGAAGTGACTTCGAGGTATGACTTTGATTCGAGGTAAAATTTTGTTTTAATGAGCTTTTAATGAGGAATAATCACATTTGGTTTTACTTGATAATTTATTTCTTGGTAGATCGAGGCAGAGGAGGACGAGGTGGTTTTGGAGGACGTGGGGGAGGTGGTGGTGGAGGAGGTAATGAAATTTATCATAATTAAGAATCAATATTATACAGTACTTTTATTGTTTATCATTTTAGTATTTCATCCTATTTGTAAAGAGGATCATAAAAGTTGAAGACTAAACTGCCTTTTCCTGCTGGCGAACAATTTCTAAGTTTTTTAAAAAGTGATTCGCGGGACAGTACAGTTCCTGGTGTTTATAACATCAAATTATTTGTGTGTTTTAAGATGTACTTAATTTGATATTTTGTTGAGAATTGTTGCAATGAATTTCTTCTTTTCTATTCTTTTCGTAGAGCGCAGTGGCGATTGGGATTGCCCATCGTGAGTATTAATACCTTTCAAAACAATTTTCAAATGTGAAGTGTGTATTTCTGTGGGCTAAATCTCGCCATAGAACATCGTTTACCTTAAAACGTGGCTCGGTTTCTTGAACCCTGTGTGGTGGATGCTTCGTAAGCGAGTTCTTCATGTGCTACCTTGTATTCTATTGTGTTCTTTAATACGGTTTATGTACTCCTATAACATATTCACGGTAATTTCCAAACTTCATGCTCATGGACAGTGGCGTAACGGAGGCGCTCATGGCCCTCAGGAACTTCGTGTGAGTGGGCCCTTATGCAGTGACGATTAGGCGGTCACGTTATAGGGGCTATGAGAGAAGCAAAGAGAGCTCTATGGGGGTGCATGGATACCCCTTGGAAAATTTCTGAGACCACGCCCGTTAGAACCTCAAAAAACGCCCTATACGTGGAAGAGACTGATTGTGGTGGCATAGGAATCCACGTGTGAACACGCTGTCAAACATCTTCCAAACAATAAGTTGTTCATATCATAAGAGTCACAAAGCAGGGAACTCATAGTGAAAACAAACATAAAAGAAAGTATACATCAGCCAATGACCCTTAGTTCTCGAATTAAAGTGCCCTAAACTTAGTTACGCGACTGCTCATGGACAATAGGGTAATTTGATGTCTTTTATTCCCTCAAAGATGTGGCAACTTAAACTTCGCTCGAAGAGATGAATGCAACCGATGTAAAACAGCGAAACCAGATGATGCAGGATCCGGAGGAGGTACGTCATCAAACATTTTAAGTTCGAAACATTTTAATTGAAACTGCTTTACAAGTCTCACTTTTCAGCTTTTCGTGGAAAGGAATTTAATACTGGGACATTTGTAAATATTTTCAACTTCTTTGCTCAAGATTTCAGCTTGATTCCGTTCATCGTTTCGTTATTTATCACATGGTATTGCAAGGATCGTCAATTTTAATCTAAATGCCTGGAAAAATGAAAACAAGCTGGGAAGCAAGAACATCTTCTATTCGGAAGATGCCCCCCATCAGATACTTCATGATCATGTTTTTAGGAGAGTTGTATGTCTAGGTTTGAGAAAAGCTGTATGTCCAGGAAATAGATCAAGCGATGTTTTTAAACATTTTGAAGAAATCTGATGAATTTTCGAATTCGCACGAGAGTGATAGAAGCGATCACGCCGCTTGATCGAACCTTTTGAATAAATGTACACAATATCGCTCAATCCAGAATCTTTTGTAGAATAGCTAAAAAGGTCTATTTCGTGAAGACAGTGCCAAAAATAGCATCATTTCTTCCATGCATAGTTGAGCACTGATAAGTTTCTTTTTTTTTAAATCAGTTTACTTTTCAGGTGGTCGTGGTGGTTTCGACAGAGGTAGCCGCGGTGGCGGACGAGGAGGCCGTGATGGTGGCCGTGATTCACGAGGAGGTGGCCGAGGACGTGGACCCCCAAGAGGAGGCAGATAGTGTTGAAGAGCATTCAAAACCTTGTTCTTCATTTGGGTACAAACTGCGGTGTCCATTTAGTTGGATGATTGATGATGTCCGCTTGTCCGGATCACAGCTGCTTTCAGAAAGTAAACAGATGAAAACGGAAACTTTGGACATTAATGAACTAATGACTTTATTCATGCAATTGGAACATTTTGTTTTATTATTTACTCTGTATACAGGAGACCTTTTGTAGTGCATTCGTAGGCGGATTATCGCAGGTAGTAAGTCAGAAGCATGACAAAGTTTCCTCGTTCCTTTTGATGTCGCTTACTTGTAATTTCCCTAGCCTGAGATGAGGCTCACGAAATTTTCCCCGTTCCGTTTCCCTGTGATTGCAAATAGAGCCTCCAGGAGAACTGTGATAGGCATTGAATACGAGAAGATCATACTAAAATATTTCTTTTCGGTGCTTCAAGTGTGACTTTGAGAATCTAATGCTCCTACTTAATAGAATTGTCATAAGATGCAGCAGTTAATTGCACTAGCATATTACGAAGCGAGATTATACATAAAAACAGAATCACTTTAAGAAGGAAGGGAACATGTTTGCCATCAGATGCAAGCTTATGAAGAAACCGACTAAAGCATAGGCCCTTCATCCCTAGCCTGCGCGCAGCCTCAACACTCCTCCGCCGGAGGAGTGTTGAGGCTGCGCGCAGGCTACTTCATCCCCCACTATGTGACTAGATGTCTATCTGCAGAGACATTTTGTCTGTAGAACACTTCAGGGGCATTATAGTTTCGCTTAATGTAACGCTTTCGTGTTCTAATTTTTATCATTGAAAGGTACTCAATCGTCAGTGCTGTAGTTTTCTTTTGTTCTCGCTTTCTTGTTAAACAAAAATCGCTGTCGAGTTCTTCATCGCAATCGATTAATTTATCTACTTGGCGTCGAAGAGGGTGTGGGGGTTTGCTGTGCAAGGAAATCGTGAATCATCAACAAATTTCAACCAACGTTGAGACATTTCGCAGTGGCTAACTTAAATGTGAAAATCTACAATGCTTGCCAGAAGTCCTTGGAAGACTTTGGCCATTTCTTGATAATGACACTTTTCTGCAATTCTATCAGTAGAGATTAGTAGAGGCACCCCCTCCCCCCAAACAATGTTGATTTGCAAGGCTATTGTCCTAGCCTTTCATGAGAGTCGCGAATCGTGGTGTCAGCCTTATTTTATCGTCACAGAACAACATTGTTCTAAGGGGGAGAGGGGGAAATCGCATAACAAGGCATAATTAGCTGAGGTGTTCCAAGACTTTTGGCAGGCATTGTAGCTACTTTGATGCCTTTTACTCATGTTGTGTTTTATTTCCCTTCTTTAGCTGTAGGTGACAATCTCAATGCTGGAGAGATTGGTTGTCAGTGCAATGAACAAGATATCGTTGACAAGTATGGAAACCTAACACAAACGTCAAACCAGGAACATCCTGACCTGGATGAAAGGATATTGAGTTATTTACATGCTTCAGCCCTAAGCTCCGTCGACTCAGGTTATGGTGGAACATTCAATAGATCGGAAAAGGTAAGGAGCTTCGCATTGATCATAAGTAGCTTGTTGTTGTTCGTTGCTAGCCCCTTGCTGAATTGACGCTGGCTGAGTAACGAATATTTTTCATGATGCATCTTTACTGGAGGTATTTTAGTGTTGGAAAGAAACACATCCCTTATCTTGTCTGTTGCCTTGTTTAAACAAAACCATGTAAAGAAAGATTGCTTTCCCAACGCATGCGCCAGTGATGATCGACAAATCACACTTCACTTAAGACTCGCATTGTCCCAGACAGCATAGGCGTCGAATGTTTGCATAACTCTTAAAATGAATCGTGTAAAATGTTATTGTCCCATTCTTTCAAATGATTTGCTCGAAGGGAAATTTAGGTAATTTGCCAAAATCCCAGAGAAAACATTTTTGATATCATCTTTATTTTTGGAATTACAGCGTTTTTAGATTTCTTCTATAAGTTGTGACGTCATCAAATTGCTAAATCATAAACCATAAAAGCTACATATTTTTGCTTGCTACCGTCTTGTAGACCTTCAAAAACTGAGTATTTCTTGTATTGATCACATTGATTTTCCTCAACCAGTTTAGAATTTATGGTGCTTTTAAGATTTCTCAAAACTTTAGATTCTTCCTCTCGTACCTTCTTTCTTAAAACATAAAAACGCTGTAATTCCAAAAGTAATGATGATATGAAAAATTCTCTCTCTGGAATTATGGCAAATTACCTAAAGTTCCCTTTGAGCAATTGATTTGAAAGAATGGGGCAATAACATTTTACACGTTTAATTTTAAAGTTTTGCAAAGATTCGACGCCTACGTTGTCCCAGACAACAGGGGGACTTCGCAGTATCCTCAACTACTCCTCAAGTGTCCTATTTGCAGTATGATCAACTGTTTTGCATTACCGTCATTAAGTCATTTGCTGAGATCTTTGTGGGGGTTGCGGGGGGGGGGGGGTTGCCTGGTTTTCAAGCTATCTTTCATGGCATAGTCAAACAGGAAGGAAAAGTTTCATTTAAGGAAATCTCAAATGTTTGTCAAGCAATGTTTTTTTTTCTATATTTCTACCTAGCATCCGAAGGTAGTTTTAGGACACTGAGAAGCTAAGCTTATCGAGCAATGTCCTGGTCCTTCCTCTCGATGTGACCACACCTCGCGATTCCTTTAGCCTGGAATTACAGGGAGTTGGCGACTCTCCGACTCTACGTAGCAGGTTCGACAGGGCGGGGACTCGAACCACCAACCCTCAGGTTGGTAGTCAAGCGCGCTACCGTCGAGCCATCCCCGCACCTGGGACACTCGGTACTTCGCATCATAATGGATTAACATTGCTTCTTTACTGCTACAAAAGCTAACAACACAAAACAACTTTTCCAAAAATTTTCAAAAATTGTTACCTTCGTTTGATCAAGACCATCTTGAATCTTTTCTACTGATGACGTAATCCCTTTAAAGAATTCAATCTGAGAATCCACAGCTGTGCCAGTAGAGTCAGCAACTTTGGTCTTCGACGATTCAGACTCTTTCGCTTTTCTTTGCTTTCCTTTGGCCTTGGCGAGGTCATCGAAGCAGGGAATGTAGCAGAAAGGCATGGGCAAAGGTNCATTAGTTAGCTGCCTCTCAATATATGGGATAAAAATCTTCTGGGCATATTCATCAAAAGTACTGGCATCAATTGTTGGAAGGCAGTGAAAAATTACTGCATCGTCGAAAACTTTGCAGTCATAGCGTTGTGGCTCATCATGATAACTCTTTGGCTCAATGCAGTGCAGCAGTTCAGACTTTGTACCAGGCAGCCGAAGCTTCCCATAATCGGAGAGACTTGGGTGGGAAAAACTGAATTTCACGGGAAAAAAACTCTTTTAAATCTCCATTTTGATTCTGCATAGCAACATACAGACGACCAGAGAGAGCCACATTATCACGTAGGAATTTGACTTTTTTACTTTGTTTTGATGCAACCTTCGCTTTTGAAGTACGGAAAAGAGGGAGTGCATTTTTGGTAATCCTTTGGTTGATAGATGTGACAGATTTTTCTAATCTTTCTTCCAAATATTTCTTGTACTGCTTCTTTCCTGTTTCTTCTATGCTACGTATTGATGAGGCAACAGCATTGTTTACACAATCACAGCTGTGGATGTTTACCAGCTCTGGGAAATAATCTGTGAATGGGTTTCCAATCTTTTCAATCGTGTTTGAAAAACTTTTAACTTTGTATGAAAGTTTCTTTGTGTGGCAAGTCCTTGTTCATGATGAAGGTACTTTCATGGTGAGTCAGAATCATCATCTGCTATATATTGGTCTTGAAACCTTGCCAGTTCTGGCCCATACAGCATCTAACGTCAGAAGGCAATCTTATTTTCGGTCAAGCAAACAGCTCCTCCCTGTCCTTTAACTGTTCTGTTCTCTTGCTCGTGTGCTTGATCGATAGGAATTGCTGAAAATTTGGGTGTTTGTTTTAATAACTACCCATCCTTGTTTGATGGCGAGTTCTTCATGAACAGACGTCGGCAGTGATTTCATGCAATGAGACGTTTTTAAATGCATGCTTTTCCAAATTTTCAAACACATTGAAAGATATAATTTATACCTTCTCGCTCTTGTTCCAAATCATGTCAGCCTTTAGCCTTCTGCAGCTAGCATGTTTGTGTTGCTGATAGCGAATTTGCATTCGCAAGGTGAAATCACACAAAATAAGGTTCGCAAATTGCTGTTCACATAATCATGCAATGACAAGAGTTGCAATACAGTTTCAAGGAAACTCAGTAGACACAAATGTGATAGTAACACTGGTTGGAAAATTTTACGATATGTAAGATGAAGAATCATTTCCTTGCATTCAATTTTTTGATGACGTCATCATTTTTTTACGGCCGCCATCTTGCCAGAAGGTGAAAACATTTGGTTTTTTTCATCCTAAAGTTATTTAGGTGGCTATATAGTATAAAAATGCCAATTTCCATGCCTCTGTGAAAGTCTTACATGCCCACAGCCTTGAATCAAACTTTTGATGACGTCATCAATTTCTTATGGCCGCCATTTTGCCTGGAAGTGAAAATATTTAGTGGTTCCCATCTTAAAGTTGTTCAGGAGGCTTTGAAGTATAAGTGTACCAATTTTCATGCTTTTATCCACTTTTTAACTATTCACCGAAAAATTGCTCTTAAGCCACCAGACTGCGTGATATGACGTAAATATTGAATACGAGGCCTGAAATAAAGTGGCGCTTTCTTTGGAGTAGACAGATGCATTGTGGGATAGTTTTGGAATGTTAGCCAAGGTGTAAAGTAAAATGGTGGCTGAAATAGAACTGAAATAGAAATAGAATATACATAGGACCACTACTGTCCACCCTTACACTCCCTCCGACTTTCCGGCTTCCATTTTGCGTGATATGACGTAAATATTGAATACGAGGCCTGAAATAAAGTGGCGCTTTCTTTGGAGTAGACAGATGCATTGTGGGATAGTTTTGGAATGTTAGCCAAGGTGTAAAGTAAAATGGTGGCTGAAATAGAACGCAGATTGAACATGACTATAAAATCATGTACCAATATAAACATATATATCTCTCCTTTGCCCAAGTAGTCCCTTAACCTTTACTAATGGCTGAAGATTGTAATAAAGGCAGAGATCCACGCACGATACGAAGAAGCAATGCAGAATCGCAACGTGAAGGCAAAGGTTAGGCCCAGTTTTGTACATTACAGACGCCACTGCAACTTTTTGCAGAATTATACCTCATTGTGAATACAACATTATCTAAATTGTATTTCTTTTTCTTTTCAGATATAAACTGTGGTGATGGAAATGGAAAGGCACACTCCAAACGCGATTACAAGCTTCTCATCGACCCAGCAATCAAGAAAGGACACCAGAAAATTTATCGATATGATGGTCATTTCCCTGGGGTAAGCATGCAAGAAACACTTCCCCTTAGCAACTTTTGGTAGCTTTAGTCTTCAACTTATCAAGTAACGCAAGGTCTGCAAAGAAGAGAGGACTAATTCTTGTTTTTATTTTGTTTCAGCAACCGCCGGTTATTCCGAGGGATCCACGACCTCCGAGAACAAAGCTTTGGACGACAACAGTCGCAGATCTTCCTATTCCAAGATTCAAGGTCGGTTTCTTTGTTTCCAGAATGTTTGGTATAAAACTAAATTTCTATGCATTTTGAATTCCAGAACATAATACTTGTTTTGCAATCGTTAATTCTTGTGTTTTGTTCTTTCTTTCGCAGGTTGACAAATATTATGTCGGAGCTCTCCCCGAAACAACGATTCGCTTTGGCTGCCTCAACGATAACATAAATCGACAATTCTTACGAGAATTATGCAGCAAATTTGGAAAAATCGAAGAATGCAAAGTTTATTACGATTTGAAGTCGAAGAAACATCTCGGAACTGGAAAAATAACATTTTCAACAACTTCGGCTGCAAGAGAAGCATTGTCGGAATTGGATGGATCTTCCGTTATGGGAAACATCATACGAGTTTCAATCGACAGAAAAAGTACGTAAAAATGTTTTAAAAACTTAAATTTATTTGCTGAAAATGCGATCTTGAGGAAGTAGATTGATTCCCTGTGTTTCAGCAGAAAATTCTCAATTTGTGCCCACATTTCGTTGTTAATTTCTGATCACGTGATTAATTTGCATTTTACGTCGTCCTCCGAGAGGCGATTCCCTTCCAAAATATCAGGAGGTCTTTGTGGTGCTCTATTTGCTTGTAAATGTAAGAGTTGGGCTTTTAAATATTAAATTTTTCTGAATTAAGAGGAGATCTTTCCAAGCTTTTAGCAGAATTTAAAAGCAAATATGCACAGTGAACTTTAGAGGGATATGAAAGGGTTGTGGTTTTCCAGTGAGAGATTCTGCAATGTTTACACGTTTTTATCAGAATTTTGGCTCAGCAAGTATAATACTAAAAGTTTCTTAATTTCACATGAATTTTTGGGTGCATGAATTTTGATGTAGTATCTACAGGGCTGCTACAGATATGTTTCTTTACGTATAAAACAATCTTTGGCAAAAAGTAAGTTCTGTTTTGCTAAAATTATGAAATTGCAATGAATTTTACTCAAGAACAAGCATTTTACGACATCTTTGCTATATTCTCTGAATTTAATTTTTAAAAAGTTCTTGCTCTTGTCAAACTCAAGCGTGTAACTAGAGCTTCTTAAATTTTCAGCCATTCTAGTACAGTATATACCAGTTTCTTATAAACTAGTTTCCTAAAGAAACATGTAGTTTGTTGGGGGCGTGCCAGAGAGATTTCAAGCCAAATACTTTCAGGATGATAATCAATACTATATTGGTAAAATCATACAACATATGACTGTTGTACAGGTTCCTACAAGAATAAAGCCTAAAAATGCACCATATTTTTAAGACCAGTGACTCTGAATGACATTTTAATAATTCATATATATTCCAAGTAAGGAAAAGCAAAGCATCTATTCTGAAAATTTTCATACCACATCTTTGTAAGGTCCATGTGGGGACTATTGTGAGCCTAAAGTTTTTATCTTTGAGGGGATATTCCGTAATTCATATATTTTTCCTATTTCAAGTTTTTAACTGAAGAGGGTAGCCCTTCAGCATAAATGCTGGTTTTCAAGGGGCCCTCCCATAATTTAATGAAATGTATAACAATTACTGGATGAACCTAAATAATGTACCCAATGTTTGCAAAAATCAGCATATGAAAAAGATTGCACGGATGGTTATTGAATCTTCCTTTTGATTTTATGCTTGAAAGGAACTTCAGGTACTTTGCTATTATTGTTCATTGGAAATTTTTGGTATCTTTGGTATTACAGCGTTTTTTTTTGTATTTGAAAAATTCATGATACATTTTGAAAAAAATTGAAATCATCGTAAATCCTAAATTAATAGAGGAAAAACGGTACAATCTTCAAGAAAACCATAGTTTATGAAAGTCTACAATATGGCAGTAAGTAGAAATCTGTCGCTTTTCTGGTTTACAATTTAGCAATTTGATGACGTCACAACCTCAAAACTGGTTGAAACACAAAAAGCGCTGTAATTCTGAAAGTAATCAAATATCAAAAATTTCCAATGAACAATAATAGCAAAGTACCTGAAGTTCCTTTGAACCTATTAAACCATAAGGAAGATTCAATAACCATCCATGCAATTGTTTTTAAAGATTTGATGCCTATGCTGTAAAAATCATATGGTGAAACCATACAACTTGCAGACAGACTGATCTTGAAAACCTGGTCTGNCATAGTTTATGAAAGTCTACAATATGGCAGTAAGTAGAAATCTGTCGCTTTTCTGGTTTACAATTTAGCAATTTGATGACGTCACAACCTCAAAACTGGTTGAAACACAAAAAGCGCTGTAATTCTGAAAGTAATCAAATATCAAAAATTTCCAATGAACAATAATAGCAAAGTACCTGAAGTTCCTTTGAACCTATTAAACCATAAGGAAGATTCAATAACCATCCATGCAATTGTTTTTAAAGATTTGATGCCTATGCTGTAAAAATCATATGGTGAAACCATACAACTTGCAGACAGACTGATCTTGAAAACCTGGTCTGAAAGTGGCAGGTTGTTCTTGCTGTTTTTAAAAGCTAAAATCTGTATTTTGGCTCAGAATATTGCTTCTTTATGAATACTAAATTGTAAAAATTAAAAAATGGTTTGCTTTTATGTTGAAATTTGGCCATGATGTTTTTGGGTTGCTCAAATTTGAGTTATGTTGTGGCTTTCGAATATTTCACTGTTTTGTTTTGGGTTTTAAAAATTGCTGTTTATATGTTGGTGTCAACTAAAAACTAACTTGTTATTTTTTTGAGTCTGAGAATCTTCTTGGTCCTTTTTTAGCTTGGAAACTTGTATTATTTTTTGATACAATATAAATCTGCTTAAATGTGCACCCCTATTAAAGATTTTACTGAGTAGCCTCGTGTGGCCTGAAAGGAAGTAAAATCCGTGATGACTTGATGTATTCAACTTCTTCAAGATTAAGATACAATAGAACAAATTTGTAAAACAGCATTGAAAATTCTCATATCTGTTTTCTGAAAGAAGAAATACTTCATTATCTGAAACAGTCAATATTAAGGCAAATCTCACAGCTAATTAATTTCTCCAAATTTCTCAATGAAGAGCAAAAAATGGGAGGACCTAATCTATATCATTTGATGGGTGTGATCACACGCACACATGTTGGCGCACATGAAATATTTCAAAATACAGAGAATTTACCCTATGCGTGTGTGAACCATGCGCATGTCATTTTCCTCATGATTCCCCACCTAAGTGACCTAAATTCTCTGTAACATATTCAAGCATTTTGCAAATAGTGGAAATATTATTGCACTTTAGCGCTGTTTCATTGTTTTAATTTCATTAATTTCACTGAGAGGTATGGAATCTAGTCTTTAAAGTNAATCTCGCAGCTAATTAATTTCTCCAAATTTCTCAATGAAGAGCAAAAAATGGGAGGACCTAATCTATATCATTTGATGGGTGTGATCACACGCACACATGTTGGCGCACATGAAATATTTCAAAATACAGAGAATTTACCCTATGCGTGTGTGAACCATGCCCATGTCATTTTCCTCATGATTCCCCACCTAAGTGACCTAAATTCTCTGTAACATATTCAAGCATTTTGCAAATAGTGGAAATAGTATTGCACTTTAGCGCTGTTTCATTATTTTAATTTCATTAATTTCACTGAGAGGTATGACATCTGGTCTTTAAAGCTGCAGATTGCTTATATCAAATCAGAGACCTGCAAAATCTCCTCTTGCCCCCCTCAGTTTTGCCCTCCTCCGTCGTGCCCCCTCAGTTGCTTCTATGACTAGAATATTTTCCTCTTTACAGAACAATCTCAACACAATAGTTTGCAAGGACCAAGACCAGTACATGGATCGAAGGACCCACGTGAATACAGGGACCCAAGGAGATTATCTGCAGATTCAAGTCAATCTGTATTACCAACCCCATCGCCAAGTCAGTATTCTCCTTCTGTTGAAAGTACCCCACCCACCCCTTTAGTCAGCGGTATGCATAGACCTCACCCTGTGGCCCAGTTGAAGCCAACTTTGCAGCTAAGACGGGGAAGTTCTCATGATTCTGATCTCAATACTCTTGAAAGTCCTGCATCAATTTGCTCTGCTTCGTTTAACAGTGCTTCGTTCGAACCAATATCACCCCCACCCCCTGGCAAATTTCGATTATTGAATAATGACAGTGCATCATTCCCCCCGCCACCTCCACCTGGCAAGGGATCAAGCTTACCCCCTCACCCTAATTTACCTCCTCCTCCACCCCCTGCTAAGCAAGAAATTTACGAAGACATTTCGCCATTAGCAACTTTTGATGACGTCAAAAAGTCGCCTGTGGCTGAAAACGAGAAAGACCCTGTGGCTGATAGTAAGTTTGTTCAAGCACATTTATTGGGTTTAAAGATCGCATGTGGTGTTGAAGCGAAGGATTCTAGAACTGATAACAAGTTAGGGTCTCCTAGTACCCATTCTGCTGTGCAGAGAAGGAACGAAAAAATTCACCAACAGGAACACACAAGATTAACGTCTCAGGAAAGCAAATCGAGCAGGAAAGATGAAAAACGCGATTCTGCTACAAGGATTGATACTTCTACGGCCAGGCTTGACAAAAAAAGTCACAGATCAGACAGACCTTTATCGAGAGAAATTTCTCCCGTGCATTCCCATAACTATCCAAGCCACAGAGATCGGGACTCGAGTAGGTCACCTTACAATCGAAATTCAACAGAAAGGACGTCTTCGACTCCACGTGGTGTGTCACCGGGAAGGGCTCCTGCCTCTAAAACCAGGCCTGGACGCGATGTTCACGATAAAAGCAAACTACCTGATGATTTACGTCTTTCTTCTGGTGCAACCCCCGTCAATAACGCGCTTAACGAGTCTGTTTATGAGGAGATATCGGACAGTGACGATGAAGGAAAAAATAATGTGAATAGTATTCAGGGGGTAACTCTTAAAAACCTACAAGTTGAAGATATATCTCCTGCAAATTCACCAGTTACGAAAACTGTTTCGAATGGTATGTCGTTGATAGCTGGACCCGTCAACAAACAGAACATGGAATTGCCGAAGAGCGAAATGGTAAAAGACGGGGCTCGAATTGAGAATGAAGATGATGACGATGCAATGTCTTTATCATCCATCAGTTCTAATGATGAATCGGCGCTTGTTCTCAACACCCCCGTGACAAAAGTGAACATCCCGGTTGCAGTCTCTAGCAGTGCTTCTTTTCATCAAATGTCATATTCAAAAGCTGCACAGCAGTTCCCCCCAGCAAGACAAACGATCAATATGGCAGGCCCACCTGGTCCACCATCAAATATAACACGACCTTCGAATAGACCTGGACTGTCGAATATTCCTGGACCCCCACCCCCATCTCTTAACATTCCGTCTCAATCACGAATGAATGTAGCTCCACCACCCCCAATGAATTTGGCAAGACCTCCCCCGGTAAATGTCCACCAAGCACCTCCTTTGAATGTACGTCAAGCTCCTCAAAACCAAATGATGCCACCCAGCCACCGTCTCCCACCACCCCCTCACGTAAATATCCATGTCCCCCCTCCAAGAATGACATACAATCAAAATATACGTAATCCGTATGCTCAGCCTCCTTCACAGCCACCTCAAATGGGAGCTTCGCAGCCATCAATATCGTCATTTCCTCAGAGGTCCGCAAATAGTGCTGGAGGATTCATCGGATCCTACTCAAGACCTTATTCCGGATTTATACCAGGGAATTACCCAAATTATCGTGATTATAACATGCCCCAAGGAAGGCATATTCCGGAAATTGTCAAAGAAATACCTTACGAAGAACGAGTACGGAAGGCAAGTAATTTGAAAACGAAGAAAGATTTGAAAATGGTTTTACATCGAGATTTAATCAAAAGATTAGTTGAACATTCAGGATTTGCAGCTTTGGAGGCTTGGTGGGATAATCAAACGAAAAAGGTAATTTTACATTTTAATCTTCCTTCCTGTTTCTTTTTCACAGGGTAAGAACTTGGATTTCAAATAAGAATATGCAAAGTTTGGTTCTAGATGGAGCATGACCACATCGTCCTTTCAATTCGCTATTCAGGTTTCAAAAACTCGTGGTTTTTTTAACGTAAAAGGAAGGCCATCAATTAGGATTTCGTAGGACTTCTAACAAGGTTTCAGTGGTTTTGTTTGCTGTGACATTTGAAATTTTTTTTTTAAGTTTCGCTAATAATTATGATTTACTTATTTTATAGTCTTGATTAAAGTGAATAACCCGAGGTAAAAAATGAGATCTCATAGGTTTTAAAATACCCTATTGTACTTCAGAATCCGATGCTTGCGCAAAGAATGAAAAGTCAAAAGAAACAATGGGGAATTTGGTTTTCTTCGTCCTATTTATAGACGACACCATATGGCACTTTAACTCTTTCAAAATAATGAGCTTTCTTGCAGTTCTGTAACAATTGTAGAGACAAAGTTTTTCCTACCTTCCCACTGAAACTTAGTCCTGTTTATATCACTTGCAGTTATCTGCTTCAAATGCTTCACGGCCAGCACGACCAGCCTCGCTTGCACATAGCCATGTGTCTCAATCAACAACAGCCAATGTCAGTTCATCGTCGAGTTCCACGACGTCATCGTTGCTAAGCAGTTTATTTGGAAGATCACATCAAGGGACTCCCTCGTCGTCGTTGTCATCGCCGTCTTCCCATAATGCAATGCAGAAGATACCCTCTTTTAGAATCAATCGTATGCCACAAGGAAGGCCAATGGGTAGAGAACCATTGAATAAAAGGTTAAAAAGAGAGGCGCTAGAAAGGGGAGCAGAAGTGGAGAATAAACGAAAGAGAGTCGATGATAAACCAGTGAGTGAAGAATCAGAATCTGAATCTGAATCAGATAGTGAAGTTGAAAGGAGTTTACTCGCAAGCACACGTAAGTTCTTTATTCTTACATTCTCCTAACATCTTACATCTTATGCATGTTCTTTGATCTAAAAAGTAACGTAAGTTCTTTACTCTCGTTTCTCCAGTTCACATTTACTTTGAATAGTTTGAAATTTTGACGAAATTTTGCAGATCCAACTACATAAAATATCCATGTCTCACTTGAGATACTTTGGTTTTGNTTCTCTATCTTGACAAGGAAGCATTTTTGTCATTGGATTTTTGCTCATTTTAGATTTTGAGCTGGAAAAATAGTTTATTAGAAGGATGATAAGGTTCTTTAAAGACAAATGACGGATATATAGCGCCTAGTTTAAAAATAGAACAAAAGATGTCTGAGTGCCTTCATTGTCCAGTACATTTGATAATCTCTCGAGGTCATCAAATACAATGGAATACAATAGGCTATATTTGGATTGCCCAGGTCCCTGATTTAAGTCGCCTTATATCTCCGTCATTTGTCTTTAAGGGACCTTTTCAACCGGCATGCTTTGTGAATACATTCTTTTGTGGTTTCTTTGTTGACACCATTTTAATGGTCCACTAAAATGGCCGACAACAAAGAGATGGCACGTGCAAGGCATGCTGGTTGCAAAGGCCCCTTTAAGATTGACTTTATTGCCGTTGTGAATGCGGAGAGCAAGCAATTATTTATGAAGATTGTCTTTAAATGACCTACTTACTGTTCTCACATCCTTTCTAGATCTTAAATATAATCTTTGCAGTGAAGGTACAGTAAAGTGGAGGTCGTTCTCGGTTACAAAAATGTTGATATTAAACGTTTCATAACGTTCTCTGTTTATTTTTAGCACCACCTAGAATTTCGGGAAATTGAATTATTCAGTTGTGTTTACTTTCTTATTTGATATTTTTGCAAATGTATGTCTTGCAATTTATTTCCTTGACGATAAACAGAAACGTTTTTACAAACCAAGCAGAAAAGGATAAAAGGGGAACCGAATTTGAGAGCTCATAAAACTGGATGTGCGAGAAGCGAAGGCCATTACAATATTCCGTTCAGTGAAAAAATCCAATATTTGTCAAGTGTTATGAGACAATTAGAAGTCGCCTATCAGAAAATCGAACAAGATGCGGTACGTAATATCTACAATTTCTACGATTTCAATTTTATTGTCTTCCACATCATTTGATCCTTGCAAACAGAAGAGGTCTTGGTCAAAATTTCATGAAAATTCACATCCTTCAAGAATATTTTAATCTGAAACCTACTTTCTACTATGCAGAACATTTCTCTTGCAAAATAATCGATCGTTCGCAGCAGCTCAAGAAAGTCAAGGCATAAACGTTGCCCTCGCGATGGATTTATTGAATTCGGTATTGTTTCAATACCGCTTTAAGATATCAATATCTAGGCAATAATTGATAAATGCTCCCCTCTAGGTATTCATTTAAAGCCAGTGGCCAATGTTGGATGCTTTTGAAAATTTTCTTGGGTTATATTTCAATATATTAAGATAATTGATTTTCCTTCGCTGATGTATTCATTTGCTATAGATTGAATTTGTGCTGTATTGAACTCTGTAAGTTGCCTTACCTTCAGTTAGAAACAGTTAAATTGCCCTACCCTCAGTTTTTATAATGATTTTATTTCTTTCCTATATTCTAGGACGGATCAAAACACAAGCAACAATCAAGGGATAATCGAGCAATTCAAAGGAGGCTAGTTTCGTCTTTCGTCAACGATGATTTCGGAGACCTTGTCAAGTTTAACAAATTAAAGGTAAAATTTTCTCTTTCTTGCTATAATTTTCATTTGCATTGAATCATGGATAGTTAATAGTTGTGTATTTGTGTAATATTGCAAACCTTTATCGATGTTTGAAATCTCCTCTCAAAAAGTCTTTTTTAAAGTTACCATCTGCACCTAGCTGCTATATTCATTTAAACAATGAGTAAAGCCTTGCATGATTTGTTCCTTGTTTCTTTGTGCTATATGAATGTGTTCTCTTTTCCTTGTTTCTTTGCATCTCTTTCTTTCCTTCTCTTCTTCTCCATCATTTCAGTCCTTTTTCACCCAATTGAATGGCGTTTATAGGAAACAGTGTTACAGTTTCGTGTCCGTTTTCCAGCACTCATTGTAAACTAAAATTTTATGGAATTGCATAGAACAGGTGTTTGTGCAATATCAACTCTCAGCGTTCACTTTTTATCAAATTCGGATGTGAATGCTTACAGAATTATTTTCTCTTTCGTCTTCACAGACTCGTAAGAAAGGCTTGAAATTCGCTAAATCTGGCATTCATAATTGGGGATTGTTTACGTGTGAGCCAATCGCTGCGGAGGAGATGGTAATAGAATATGTTGGTGAAATTGTACGATCAGTGATTGCCGATGCGAGGGAGAAATATTATGAACAGACTGGGATAGGAAGCAGTTATTTGTTTAGATTGGATGCAGAGACTGTCATTGACGCAACAAAAGTTGGAAATAATGCAAGATTTATCAACCATTCTTGTGCTGTAAGTCCATTTTTCTTCATATCACTTTGCTTGTATGTCCTTTCATTAAATTTGATTTGCCGTTTTTTTAAATCCTTGACAACAACAAGCTTTTTATCGATAAGATTTGCAAACTTTATCGGAATTTTCAAAACCATCTTCTCCAGGTAGCTTATTGAAGAAGGTTTCTTGCATAAGGTATCTGCAGTTCTCTTGGATCAAGTTTTCTTTAATTATTTTACTTCCTACACTAAAGCTTTATTTCACCAATCTGAAGCATTTACATCCAAAAGACGTTCGATAAAACATTAGATTCCTTCACATGGCTTTATAAATGTAGTAAAGAAACTCAAAAATAACTAAACTTGTTTGAAGTGTTGATCGTTTCATCAGAAAAATTAAACACTTAGGTTCATGTGAATTTATGCTGTCTTGATTTCAAGGTGTGCTTTACAACTTTATAGAATTGATGATGACACTAATAGAGCAATGAGATCTTATGAGCAGAAATATTGCAAAATTTAGCAAGCTAGGAAGATTTGTTCAATTCATGTTCAATATTTGCAGAAACCAATCTCTTTGTGTTTGCCCATTCTTGATTTCTCTATATCAATGCTCTATTTTTGTCATAAACTGTAGTTTTACCATGAACTATAATTTTTTCTGTAAATTTCGTGCTGCCCTCGTATTTTTAATTGTTTCTATTCTCATATTGTAGCCCAACTGTTACGCAAAGATAATCAATGTTGAAAATGAGAAGAAAATTGTGATATATTCGAAAACAGACATCAAACTAAACGATGAAATCACTTATGATTATAAATTTCCAATTGAAGATGAAAAGATCAAGTGTTTATGTGGCACTCCGCAATGTCGTGGAACGCTCAATTAACAAGAGAATGAAAATCTGGGTAAGAAAAATTCGATCTTTGGCATGGGTTGTTCTCGTGTAGTTAACGCTCTGATTTCAGTCCTTACATGAGATGCTTTTTGCGATCATGTTTAACTGCTGCTGTGCACGAGTATTATACTCAACTAACAAGAAGGAAAGCAAGAAAAACCTTGGTAAAAAATGCTTCATCTTATGTCATACGATATTCTCTTGTTGCTAGCTGTCCGATGTCGGTACATATGCAAATTGCTGCAAATTGTCACGCTCGGCTGTGTATCAGTATTCGGAATAAGTCAGTGTTTTTCTACCCAAAATTTTGCCTGGATTTTAAGCAACTTTTGGGCAGAGATTCTAATGTCAGGCTTGGGTTACAGTCACTTCTGAAATCTCCATCATCACTAAATATTCGTTTTGGTAGTTGAATTCAAATCGCATGTCGTTATCGAGACTTCGCCCCAAGGTTGAAATGCATAGAAGAGTGTTGCACTGCCGAGAAAGCTGATCCATCAAGTGAATTATAATCAAATAACGTTGGAATGATGCTTCGCCAAGAGACTTTGCTGTGGGATGTTATTTTTACCTCAGAAGTTAAGAAAATGTCGTCATTTGCGGACTGCTTTGCTGAGATGTTAGGTAACAGAAAGGAACTGTTGGAAGGAAGTTTATTTATTTGGCTATTTTAAGAAATTAAGAATATGTTTGGTTGGTAATTCTAAACGTACCAACTTCTGAAAATATTAGACTTCACAGAGACGGAAACATATTCTCTAATCAAACACAAAAATCTTAAAATTGCAAGGTTTTGCTAATGAAGACGAGAATTTCTCTGAACTCGCTCAAACCTTCTACCTTTTAGAGTAGAAGGTTCGGAAGGCTGTCCTAACCACGAAGCCTGAAGCCTACCATTTTCAGAATTTTGGGTCAATCAAAGACGAGTCTACCAAGTCTACTGTTTCAGAATTGCTACCAATCAAACACACCCGAAGAGGAATTACCTGCCTGGAGGTTAGATTCACTTTCTGACCGAGTATCATTTTAGCCTCAATTTGAAAATTCCAATTAAATGTCTAAATTCACATGAAAACAAACGCTGTTTGATCTTTGCAATTATTTATCAGAAACCAGTTTGCACGGGTACCTTACATTTTGTTAGTACATCGACTGAAGACAAAATATCATTTTAATAGTTAAATGAACTTTAAAGTGAATTTTAAAAGGTACTTATGAAGCGTTTTATATAGATGTAAAGATTATTTTATGTGCAACATGTTTCACATAGAATGATGCATTCGAAAGGGTCATTGTTCGTTGCGAATTCCTCCTGGTGATTGGTCACGGAATACAAAAACGGATAACCGAAATTTAATGCAAAGGTGTACGAATAGTAATTGAAGAAATGTATGTTTGTACTTGCTGACGAAATATGAAAATATTTTGATATTCTGACATAATCCTGTTTGTTTATTCATACAAAAAATTACTGGTTCTTTTCATTCAGTTTGTAAATAATTGGTTGTTCATATTTGTTAATAGATTCACCGCAGCAAAATGTTTGTAACAGTTTTGTAGACTCAAATCCATGATAGAAATCGATATGCGTCTACGGTTTTTAATCTTGTATTTTTCTTTCACAACTTCTGCTTGTTTAATGTGGTCGGAAACAGCATTCATAATTTAACTGTTAATTTTAGATATAATAATTTATAATATCGCATAGTTTGTGTTCTTAAAGACCCATTGCTATCCATGATCCTTTGCGGCCCCAAAGTCGATATGAAAGTCGTTTCTAGCCTAAGGTCTGTTTGTTTTGCTTTTCATTCGGCGTGCAAAGGATCATGGTTAGCAATGAGCCTTTAAAAGTATGGATTTATTATAACATGATTATAACACGATTTCTTTAATGTGAGCGATGTTTTGAGAGATCCTTTTCCCATCGTCATGCTGTAGGGAAGTAAACTATGAGAAATCTCTCGAAACATTGCTCACATAATACCAATCCAATTCAGTCTGTCTCAAAGTCTGTCACAAATCAGATGTCAGGAAAGATTTGCGATAACGCAAAATTACTCATGCAAAACACTTCAATTGTTTTATTCTTGGCACTTTCACGTGACATATAATTTGAGACATACGACAGTATTGAATCGATAAATTCAAACATTTTCAAATATGATATCGTAGTTATCTTATTCTACCCCTCATATTTATTTGCTATTTCCAAACAAACAACAACAAAAACAAATACTGCACCCGTTTACGTTAAGAACGAAAGTATTCGAGCCTTAAGAATCCTGACGACAAATTTGAGAATAATAGTTTCGAACTAACTTCAAGTATATAGTATATTTCGGATTAGAATAACACAAATTTCGGACTTATTTTTTAAAATACTTCTAAACGTTTAAATTCTTAGTTTGAGATTCAGTAAACAGTTCAGTAAACAATCCACTATATAAATGGAGTCAGATATAGTGACATTTTTATTTCTATGAATGGGCTCTGATTTTCAATATGGCAGGTTTAAGTGGAAGGAACTGGTAACTATGTACTCTGACGGAAAATTGTTTAATGACAATCCTTTTGTATGCGATGAAGATCATTGTGCGATCTTAGGTANTACTTGCTGACGAAATATGAAAATATTTTGATATTCTGACATAATCCTGTTTGTTTATTCATACAAAAAATTACTGGTTCTTTTCATTCAGTTTGTAAATAATTGGTTGTTCATATTTGTTAATAGATTCACCGCAGCAAAATGTTTGTAACAGTTTTGTAGACTCAAATCCATGATAAAAATCGATATGCGTCTACGGTTTTTAATCTTGTATTTTTCTTTCACAACTTCTGCTTGTTTAATGTGGTCGGAAACAGCATTCATAATTTAACTGTTAATTTTAGATATAATAATTTATAATATCGCATAGTTTGTGTTCTTAAAGACCCATTGCTATCCATGATCCTTTGCGGCCCCAAAGTCGATATGAAAGTCGTTTCTAGCCTAAGGTCTGTTTGTTTTGCTTTTCATTCGGCGTGCAAAGGATCATGGTTAGCAATGAGCCTTTAAAAGTATGGATTTATTATAACATGATTATAACACGATTTCTTTAATGTGAGCGATGTTTTGAGAGATCCTTTTCCCATCGTCATGCTGTAGGGAAGTAAACTATGAGAAATCTCTCGAAACATTGCTCACATAATACCAATCCAATTCAGTCTGTCTCAAAGTCTGTCACAAATCAGATGTCAGGAAAGATTTGCGATAACGCAAAATTACTCATGCAAAACACTTCAATTGTTTATATTCGCGGACATTTTCAGCTGACATATAATTTGAGACATACGACAGTATTGCATCGATAAATTCAAACATTTTCAAATCTGATATCGTAGTTATCTTATTCTACCCCTCATATTTATTTGCTGTTGCCAAACAAACAAGAACAAATACTGCACCTGTTTACGTTAAGAACGAAAGTATTCGAGCCGTAAGAGTCCTGATGACAAATTTGAGAATAATAATTTCGAACTAACTTCAAGTATATAGTATATATTACATTTCGGACTAGAATAACAAAAATTTCGGACTTATTTATGAAAATATTTCTAAACATTTAAAATTCTTAGTTTGAGACTCAGTAGACAGTTCAGTAAACAATTCACTGTATTAATGGAGTCAGATATAGTGACATTTTTATTTCTATGAAGGGGCTCTGATTTTCAATATGGCAGGTTTAAAGTGGAAGGAACTATGTACTCTGACGGAAAATTGTTTAATGACAATCCTTTTGTATGCGATGAAGATCATTTTGCGATCTTAGGTATTCAATTGATTTTCTGAAAGCTTCTTCAAGTTGTAAGTCGGGACATAACCTTTCGACTTATAACATTTCGACTTGTATTTGCTTCCTGTTTAAGCTTGATCCTCTTTGTTTGGAGCCCAAGAATGCTCAGCGTCCTGAGGTCCACTTCCCGTATCCTGAGGTCCACTTCCCGTATCCTGAGGTCCAGTTCCTTCTCCACTTTCTATATCACCTGATTCAATGACGTCCCTCGGTCCTTCTGTATCAAGTGGCTCTTTCACGTCATCGGATATGTCTAAATCACGTGGTTCATCTGTATCACGTGATTTAATATCGTCACGTGACCTATCAACTTCGTACGATTCATCGTCGTCCAATGGTAATTTCTCTTCTCTTCCTTGAGATATTTTCGTTCCACCATTGCCACCGAGATCTTTCAGCAGTTTCTTCTTTTCTGATTGTTCCTGTTGGGGAAGTGAAATATATCAACAAGGTACTGAAGTGAAACATCAAACAAGTTTACTATATTTTTTGAAATATATCAACAAGGTACTGAAGTGAAACGTCAGACAAGTTTATTGTATTTTTGAAATTCTCAATATGGTACTGTATATAGTGTCAGATTTTTGCAGAAACTGGTTTTACATACTGAATGTTTTCATCAGACCCTTTTCACCGTATGAAATATCACATAACAGCAAACGGATCATACTATAATAACTCAATATGACTTGTCAGTGTTTCAAAATTTTTCAATCTAAGGACACTAAAACAAATCCTTTTCGATGAACTTAAAAGAGTTTATGCAAGATTAAAAGCTTACATTTGCAAGGAGCAAAATATTCTAAAATATCTCGTTGAAATCAAAGTTGGCCACGTGCCATGAACAATGAACATCCACAGAAACAATGGTGTGTCTGAGTGTTTCTTTGTTCTATTTATAGACAAGCATATTTACCATTGCATATTCTATTTAATAATTTCAAATTTAGGTTTTAGCCACAAGGCCACCTTGTGACGAAGAACAAAGAAGAAAACTAATTTGGAAAATTTGAGTGTGCGCACCCGTTTGAGTTGAAGTTGTAGAAGTGTTGTTCTGTGTGAATATACGCGATACATGGCACTGTAGAAGTACAGAGTAAGGCTGCAATAAAGAAAAATATTTAAAGTGGATATCTTCAAAAATTGTAAATTTGCAACTGAAAAACAAGGGTAATATGCAAAAGACGTTTTGTAGAGTTGTATGTCTTCAATCAGTGCAGAATATCTTCAGTATCCTATCGTGGGGGCAAAATGATTCATGGGTAAATTTTGCTAAATAATATTATATCGATCACACACACAGCTCTGAAAGAAATGTCTGCTTTTCAGAGATCTATAAACGTTCATTAGAACTTTAGCAATCAAATTAATCTTCAAATTCAATTTAATCCACAATGTAGTACCTACCAATTTTTTTTCATACATAATTCAAATGAGGCATGATGGTTAAAATAATTACCATAGCAACAAGATGAAAGCCATGACAACGACAGGTGAAAAGACGATATTTATAATGTATCGANAAGAAATGTCTGCTTTTCAGAGATCTATAAACGTTCATTAGAACTTTAGCAATCAAATTAATCTTCAAATTCAATTTAATCCACAATGTAGTACCTACCAATTTTTTTTCATACATAATTCAAATGAGGCATGATGGTTAAAATAATTACCATAGCAACAAGATGAAAGCCATGACAACGACAGGTGAAAAGACGATATTTATAATGTATCGATAAACTTGTGGCAAATCAGCAATTGTCAATGTCCAAATGTCATACATCCGATTGAAGCCCCTGAGAAAAAATTTCAAGTAATGTTTGAGAACGTAGAAGGCTTCTCTCTTGGTACCAGACATTGAAGTAGACAGTCCGGTACCCCCGGAGACGCAGTGAAATTCATACGACAAACTGTCTCGTACTGAGAATGCACTCGGGTTGGGAACGAGGGGCACATCACTCCCGTTTAATCTCGCCTACTTTCTACAGAAATCCTTTCATAACGAATTTAAAACTCGGTGAAACAGGTTTGAAATGGGGCTCGGTTTGAAATTCAGTTGGAAAGTTGGTGAATAAATGAAATTGAATATGATGATTTTTGAAGAAATAAAGGGGCAATACATTTTCAGTAGCTGGCATTAATAGTTAGGGACCCATATGAAAAGCTAGACAAACAGAACCTTGGCCAGAATCGACCTTCATAAAATAAAAAAGTCGACTTCAGAGCCGCAAAGGATCATGGTTAGCAATGGGTCTTTAAGATTTCGAACCATTTTTGGGTTGTGGGAAGTGCAGTCTGTCTTTTCCTATAAAACGTTAGTTTTCAGCAGCACCACTTCTACCTTACAGCTTAAATATAGTCCAGGGTAAGGCAAGAGAAAACAATATTTGCATACCTAAATGGGCCGTGTTCTGTTGATGGTCTAATCCTGCAAAAATAAAAAGATGGTAATTATCATTATTATGTGCCTCTTTAAATGCCACGTTTCAGACATGCACAGTTTGTAAAGTTGAAGTATCCTTATCATCGTCACTTTATTTATAGTATGTTTAATATTTGGAAGTAGGTATGATAATAAAAGCTAATTTAAGCCTACTGTCGATAAAATAGAAAAGAATGAAATAAATCTATATATTGAAAATGTGAGCGGTAAGATCAGAGAAAAGGCTTGGGAAAACGACTATCTTTTCGATACTCATAAATGCACTACTTACAGTGGAGTATGGCAGCTAACAAACTAACAAGCAGCAACAAAAGACAAACAAAACAAATTCTAGCAAACTAGAGAAATCAACTATCAATAAAAGTTTAATGTTTATGCTTAGCTTTCAGATAGATTAAAGGTAACGGGAAAGCAACGTAAGCAGAGAAGAGACGAAAATACGAACTGTGTTATGGCGTAGACCGTTGCAACGAGAGACAAGGCAAATGAAATCAATTGCAGAATCATGAAGAAATAATTTGATTTTCCAGCTCTGTATGGTTTTTGTGGTGGGCTGAAATTGCGCATCAAACTTCCCTGAAAAAACAAAACAATCAACGTCTTTCAATCTCTAAGTCTCGTCTGTTGAGCCAAGTGAGCAGCGAACGATTCTAGCAGAAAGTTTCTGGATCTCACATGAATCTTTTTTGTGGAAGTGCATCTTGAAAATCGTTAGCCAATACAGAGAATTCTCCTTTTTCTTACATTTATGGAAAATCGCTGTGCACATTAAAAGAACAAATCTGATTGCTACAAATCTGATGACATCCTTAAACTTCATAGATAGGCAATCTTCTTGCAAAACTGAAACTTTTTAATAATATATGCAAGAACACGTGGTACTGAATCGTCTGACTTTCCAATAAAGATTCGCTTACCTTTTTTATATAGAAGGTAATAAATAGTTTAGCACAACCCATCATTGGTAATAATGGACTGTAGAATGTTCCCACCCTACAACGAAATATTATAGGAGTTTTAAGCAACTTTTTAAAAACCTTGACATTGTTTTGGGAAGATAATTTCAATTCCTTTTATCAAAGCTTCGAGCATACTAGCATACATGCTTCAAATAAAAGTACAAATTTAATTCAATTAAGCGCTTTTTTCGTTGATTGGAAACAATAGAACATGGGACAATTTCTTTATGTTAGAATTGTTGATTTGATTGACGTTAGATTCTCAAGTCATTGCGATGCTTTTAGCTTCGCTTGCCATATTTGCTTTGAAGTCTTCGGTAGCATTAGATTCATCATATAAGTCCCTTCACTGACGCTCATTGAACTGAATTGATGTTGTTGTTGTCGCTTCAGTGAGGTAGTTGTAGCAGCATATTAGTCGAGGAAAACGAAACTAGTCGAAAATAATGTTTCTAGTATCCACCGCTGCAACTACCTACCTACATCTGCCATCTTGAATCAGAATGAGGCTAATCCGTTTCTGGAAGCGTAGGGACATGAGTCGTAGTTGTAGCGGTATCACTTCAGACGAAGAGCGAAACAACCCTTATGTATTGAGTCTAAGGTAGCACTAGGACCGGTGGTAGAATATCATAATTGCTCCAAGAAAAGAATAGTCGTAAAACATTGAGCTAAGATTATTGCATAGCGATTTCTGGTGACCTACCAAATGATTGTTTGGGCATAAACCAGACTTAAAACATTATCAGGAATGGAGAACTCTGGAATGCCAACTTTTTCATTTAATTTGCAACCACCATCAATGTTGCGACCAATGTACCTACAAAATGCGAGACAAATTAAGGACAGATTATTTATGCGAGTTGGAGCTGTACAATGTAAACATAACAGAAACAGAAATGCATGTATCTCAATAGAACTAGAATATAGAATAAAGGAATAGAATGGAGAAAAAGTAAAGAGAAAAGGTTATCATACTCGTACTTAAAAAAACCATAAGAGAACGCACCCTCTAGGAAATTCGACCAATAATGTAACAAAAATAGCAACGAAGAACTCCATCCACACCATTTTGTACATTTCTGCTCCAATTAAATTTTCCCAGCACTGTAAAGAAAACCTAAAATCAAATATCCAGGGTGGAAAGTGTGGACATATGATTTGTGGTCCAATTTTCTTTAAATCTGATGCAAGACTATGTGCTCTTGCTTGCGTATACGTTGGGAGACTTGTTAGTTAGCCAACATGACACCAAGTCAAAAGTTCTGCTCAGATGAAAGCTTTTGAATTTGCGAAAATATCGTTGATATAGAGAATTGGTTGTGCTACTTGTCAAATGAATTTGGGGTCATGATATGGTACCAAACAGGTTTCTCCATAAAAGTAATACCCTGAAAGTGTTTAACGAATACAAAACGCAATGCCAGATCATACTCACAATAGTCGCTACAGTATTTTTTCGTCGAAATAGTGTGGCTACCAAAACGCAAATCGACGCCAATTTCACCAAAACAGTCCTTCAAAAAGAAGTATTAAAGGTAATTTTATTACTGAAGTTAGCCAAAATTTCGTTGTTGTTAATCACAATGTTTGCATGTAGAAAGATGTANATTTCCGCCACTGCAAACAGAACCTTGGCCAGAATCGACCTCCATAAAATAAAAAGTCGACTTCAGAGCCGCAAAGGATCATGGTTAGCTATGGGTCTTTAACAGAGGTCTCAAGTGCAGTTATAACGCTAGAAAACTGTTCATAAACACATTTTTATTACCAAATCTATAACTTGTATTTCGTTTAGAAACAGCTCAAAGTAAAGCAACTTTAAGACCCATTGCTAACCATGATTCTTTTGCGACCCCAAAGTCGACCTTCGTAGGGTCATTTCTGGCTTAGATTCTTTTTGTTTAAGTTTTCCTTCGGCCCACAAAGGATCATGGTTAGCAATTGGGTCTTTAAGATTTCGAACCATTTTTGGGTTGTGGGAAGTGCAGTCTGTCTTTTCCTATAAAACGTTAGTTTTCAGCAGCACCACTTCTACCTTACAGCTTAAATATAGTCCAGGGTAAGGCAAGAGAAAACAATATTTGCATACCTAAATGGGCCGTGTTCTGTGGATGGTCTAATCCTGCAAAAATAAAAAGATGGTAATTATCATTATTATGTGTCTCTTTAAATGCCACGTTTCAGACATGTACAGTTTGTAAAGTTGAAGTATCCTTATCATCCTCACTTTATTTATAGTATGTTTAATATTTGGAAGTAGGTATGATAATAAAAGCTAATTTGAGCCTACTGTCGATAAAATAGAAAAGAATGAAATAAATCTATATATTGAAAATGTGAGCGGTAAGATCAGAAAAAAGGCTTGGGAAAACGACTATCTTTTCGATACTCATAAATGCACTACTTACAGTGGAGTATGGCAGCTAACAAACTAACAAGCAGCAACAAAAGACAAACAAAACAAATTATAGCAAACTAGAGAAATCAACTATCAATAAAAGCATGTTTATGCTTAGTTTCCAGATAGGTAACGGGAAAACAACGTAAGCAGAGAAGAGACGAAAATACGAACTGTGTTATGGCGTAGACCGTTGCAACGAGAGACAGAGCAAATGAAATCAATTGCAGAATCATGAAGAAATAATTTGATTTTCCAGCTCTGTATGGTTTTTGTGGTGGGCTGAAATTGCGCATCAAACTTCCCTGAAAAAACAAAATAATCAACGTCTTTCAATCTCTAAGCCTCGTCTGTTGAGCCAAGTGAGCAGCGAACGATTCTAGCAGAAAGTTTCTGGATCTCACATGAATCTTTTTTGTGGAAGTGCATCTTGAAAATCGTTAGCCAATACAGAGAATTCTCCTTTTTCTTACATTTATGGAAAATCGCTGTGCACATTAAAAGAACAAAGCTGATTGCTACAAATCTGATGACATCCTTAAGCTTCATAGATAGGCAATCTTCTTGCAAAACTGAAACTTTTTAATAATATATGCAAGAACACGTGGTACTGAATCGTCTGACTTTCCAATAAAGATTCGCTTACCTTTTTGATATAGAAGGTAATAAATAGTTTAGCACAACCCATCATTGGTAATAATGGACTGTAGAATGTTCCCACCCTACAACGAAATATTATAGGAGTTTTAAACATTGTTTTGGGCAGATAATTTCAATTCCTTTTATCAAAGCTTCTAGCATACTTGCATACATGCTTCAAATAAAAGTACAAATTTAATTCAATTAAGCGCTTTTTTCGTTGAATGTAAACATTAGAAAATGGGACAATTTCTTTATGTTAGAATTGTTGATTAGATTGACGTTAGATTCTCAAGTCATTGCGATGCTTTTAACTTCGCTTGCCATATTTGCTTTGAAGCCTTCGGTAGCATTAGACTCATTTTCCCTTCACCTGCGGTCATTTAACTGAATTGATGTTGTTGTTGTCGCTTCAGTGAGGTAGTTGTAGCAGCATATTAGTCGAGGAAAACGAAACTAGTCGAAAATAATGTTTCTAGTATCCACCGCTGCAACCACCTACCTACAACTGCCATCTTGAATCAGAATGAGGCTAATCCGTTTCTGGAAGCGTAGGGACATGAGTCGTAGTTGTAGCGGTATCACTTCAGTCGAAGAGCGAAACTACCCTTATGTATTGAGTCTAAGGTAGCACTAGGACCGGTGGTAGAATATCATAATTGCTCCAAGAAAAGAATAGTCATAAAACATTGAGCTAAGATTACTGCATAGCGATTTCTGGTGACCTACCAAATGATTGTTTGGGCATAAACCAGACTTAAAACATTATCAGGAATGGAGAACTCTGGAATGCCAACTTTTTCATTTAATTTGCAACCACCATCAATGTTGCGACCAATGTATCTACAAAATGCGAGACAAATTAAGGACAGATTATTTATGCGAGTTGGAGCTGTACAATGTAAACATAACAGAAACAGAAATGCATATATCTCAATAGAACTAGAATATAGAATAAAGGAATAGAATGGAGAAAAAGTAAAGAGAAAAGGTTATCATACTCGTACTTAAAAAAACCATAAGAGAACGCACCCTCTAGGAAATTCGACCAATAATGTAACAAAAACAGCAACGAAGAACTCCATCCACACCAGTTTGTACATTTCTGCTCCAATTAAATTTTCCCAGCACTGTAAAGAAAACATAAAATCAAATATCCAGGGTGGAAAGTGTGGACATATGATTTGTGGTCCAATTTTCTTGAAATCTGATGCAAGACTATGTGCTCTTGCTTGCGTATACGTTGGGAGACTTGTTAGTTAGCCAACATGATACCAAGTCAAAAGTTCTGCTCAGATGAAAGCATTTGAATTTGCGAAGATAGCGTTAATGTAGAGAATTGGTTGTGCTACTTGTCAAATGAATTGGCGGTCATCATATGGTAGCAAACAGGTTTTTCCATAAAAGTAATACCCTGAAAGTGTTTAGCGAATACAAAATGCAATACCAGATCATATACTCACAATAGTCGCTACAGTATGTTTTCGTCGAAATAGTGTGGCTACCAAAACGCAAATCGACGCCAATTTCACCAAAACAGTCCTTCAAAAAGAAGCATCAAAAGTAATTTTATTACTGAAGTTAGGCAAAAATTTCGTTGTTGTTAATCATAATGTTTGCATGTAGAAAGATGTTTCACTTCTTATATCCNTAGAGAATTGGTTGTGCTACTTGTCAAATGAATTTGGGGTCATGATATGGTACCAAACAGGTTTCTCCATAAAAGTAATACCCTGAAAGTGTTTAACGAATACAAAACGCAATGCCAGATCATACTCACAATAGTCGCTACAGTATTTTTTCGTCGAAATAGTGTGGCTACCAAAACGCAAATCGACGCCAATTTCACCAAAACAGTCCTTCAAAAAGAAGTATTAAAGGTAATTTTATTACTGAAGTTAGCCAAAATTTCGTTGTTGTTAATCACAATGTTTGCATGTAGAAAGATGTATCACTTCTTATATTCTAATATTAAATGGCATGTAGAAATGCTCAAAACAACGAATTTGGTGAAATAAACAAAACTAATTACCTTGCCAGATCCATTCTTATTTTTGTCCTTGGGTTGAAATCTTCAAACTCGGAAAGTTTGTAAAACAAAGTTGGTAGGATGGTATTGACCGCAGTTATTGCAATAGGTGAGGCATAATTTATCATCATCGTTTTGAAGTTTTGCTTTGATAATTTTGTGTTGGATTCCTGAAAGGAGAAGAGAAATGTTCTTTGAAGCAAGCGAAAAGAGAAATGACGTGATCAATTGGGAGCTTTTAAAAATCGTCTGAATTCTGCTTCATTTTGAACGTCCGAATTCTGCTCAATGTTCTGGAGATAGACAAACTTTCTTCGACATCTTATTTGGTATACATGAAAGCTGCAAGCATCAGTATGCTTGGAAGTATTGTCGTGGGAAGAAAATAGTAATAATTTGAGAAAACACTTGAAAAATGCAGATAAATTTGCAGAAGATTTAATTGCACACTATACATCCAAGGTATTACTTCAAAGAATGAAAAGAGTGATACTTTGTTAAGGGGCCCTATAATGAGGGTGTCTAAATATCCCGTATCCGTTCAATTTTCCCCTAGATAGCCTGTATCCCCATAACCCCTAATTGGACATCCTTTGTTTACTCCAGATCTAAAACTTGTAGTCTCAAGAAAATTTTATCATAAATTCTTAGGATAACGATTTGTTAGCTAAAAGAGAGCTGAACAAGTTTTTTGAGCTGACACAGGGAGTTTTAATTTTGCCTGCACATTTGGTTATCGGTGCAAACAAAGATTTCATGTGCTTCCAAAAACGTTTCAGTATCGATGTTTCCGCGGAATTGATAAACTTACATCAATAGTCCATTTAGTTGCCTGATAAATTGCAAATCCACCAGCACAAAGCAACAAAATGATGACGATGTTGATCAAAAATCGAATTCCTTTTAAACACCATTTTTCTCGCCTCGTTCTTTTATCTTTCTTGGATTGTCGCCTTGATTCTTCTACTGCTGCCTGTCGATTAAAATCACGAAATATTTGTTTCACAATTGCATTTCCATTTAATCTTTTTTATTAATGATACGCCTTCCGTTACAGTTTGTTTTCAATTCAAAGTGGATTTTATTGAATACGAAAAAACTGATCTCATGAATACTACTTGATTGTGCAGATTAAAATTTATCTTTGCCACATGATCGCGTCCGTCCTGTACGCTTTTTGTTCCATGCCAGGTAAGGCCCTAGATTTCTTGTTTCATGGCAAATTTGAGATCTCAGTAGTAATATTTTCACTATGAAAGAATCATTGTTGATATAAAATGTATATAGTTTTAAATTAGCAATCTGGCTTGCCAAAAATTATTGTCTAGTTCAGTGCGAGCACAGTATTTACTTCTGAATACAATAAAACATATTTCTTTTATGGAGCACCTAAAATCATACCTCTAACTCCCTTGAAAGACTTGCAGATGTAAGCGAGGCTGTTTCGTCATTGGTTATACACATATCCCATCCACCAAATATGGTATTACTGAATGAATATGCATTTGATTCTCCACCCTTGATGTATCCTTCTTCGAATATTGTTACTGCCCTGCATTTGAAATTCATATTTTCATTACTATACTTCATGTCTCCTGGGTACCAGATATAATACAATCAAGTAAAAATTGATAGAAGAGAAGGACAATTCTCTCTCTCCCATGTTAAATCCCTCTTTTCTTTGCCCCTTCATCTTTACTCAGCTTATCAGCGGAGTAGGATCTGATACCTTAAAGATTATACAGTATTTGAACCTATTGAATGGCAAGTGCAAAAAACCAAAAAGGTTACATTTTTGCAAACTTCAAACTTCTTCATCTTGCCAGTCTATATTCTTTTATTTCAACATCGTAAATCCCCCAAATTTATGTTTAAATTGTACTGAATTAGGAATTAATCCATTTTTAGAACAATGAAGACGTCATTTTGTGAACGAAGCAGCCAATCATAATGATGTAAACCTTTGTAAACAGAGCTTGTCCAGCTATCTAGGGTCTGGGGTTGAGCTAAGATTATCTTGTAAACAGTCGAGAAAGTGATGCTTTTTGAAAGAATGATAAGAAGAACAACTTTTAAAAACGAATTTCTTTCAAATCAGATTCATAAGCCTGTTTATGTCATTTTTCCCCAAGACAGGCAGGCCAGGTCCGAATTTCTCAGTGCGATTTTATTTCAAGGGCAAATGCTGTGTCGGACGCTTTGCTTTAATTCTAAGATTCACGCACGAGTTTTTAAGAATACTGTCTAGCAAAGAGACAATTTACTATGCTTAAAAACAGTCCTGACTTTTACTTCCAAAATAGAGTCGTTTTGTTTTTAAACATATTGTTGAAGATATCTTTAAAATCTGTACTTACGTTGAAATAATTAGATAGAGACTAACAATAAGATAAGCACATGTTGTCAACAGATAGGCCAATGGTAAATTATAAACCCATCCACTGAATCCAGTTAAAAATGAATTTTCGTATCTTCCATAAAACATAACCGTTGTGTTCATCCAACCCTGTGAATTTAAAAGAAAGCTTAGTGTTATATTCCGCTTGCTTGGACACATGTTGGTGAGGTAAGAACAACGTGATCTGTGAGAAATTGCTGAGACTTTGTCCAAGATTGATTCCGACAAAATTTGGATATTTGATTGCAAAGTAAAACCCCACAGAAAACGTTCCTGAAAGATCTTATCCATACAATGTTCTTCAGGTAAAACAATTGTAATCACAGATTTCTGCATCTTCTATGAAAGAATAAAAGGCGGCCTTTTGGAAACACACCGATCAGTATTACTCTAAAAATCTTTTAAAGCAAAAGGGTACGGTCAGGTGTACAATACTACCTCCAGTTTGACCAATGGCGAGAAGCCATATGTTTAGCAAACAATTAATGCTCAATTAAATGTGAAATCGCATCAGAAATCGCCTGAGTAAAAGTTATGTTGAATTCTTCGTAAATTGTGAATGAAAATGTTCACACTTACCGTTCCTTGAAAGAAATCAATGACATTTTGCGTTAAGACTGGGTTGAAGACATACTGCTTGCTATGTTTAGCTTGAGTCGACGAACAACTTTCCTTATTGTAATGCTCGAGGGTCATATTTCCTGAGGTTCCATTATGATCATAGGTCCAGAAACGTACTGTTCCATTTGTAGTTGGTTCCATGCAAACGTAAGATGTAAAAGTCAGACTCGGAATGGTAATGAACAATAAGGTGAGCAAGCCAATTCCACAGTTGAGGTAAAATAGCCATCGTAAGAATGTGAAATATGAAAGAACACCGTTTCCAAAATGTCCTGTAAGGCAAACAGAGGTAGTAAAATCGAAGACATACCAGGGTGAAAGCAAGAACACCTCGAGCAAGATTAAATGATATCTCATATCCTGTTTCTTATTTAATAGATAGAATCTGAAAAAGCTTACCTCCAATTATTTTAAGATGACGTCTCCAAATACCCCAGGTTTGAGCTGAATCTTTTGTTTCGAGATAAGCTGTTTTTAGTCTCTATGTATGAAGAAAAAAATTAATGTTTAAAAGCATTAAGAATACGTCTGTGCTTACCTTTTTTATTAAATCCGAGCTGAAATTGGGTAATATGCTGGTGATACTTTGTGTCTTATCAACAAACATTCTTACCAAGAAAGAAAACAAAGAACAAAAAGAAAATTAACAGGCAATTGTATATAATGGACAATTGAATTCGATTCCGATTGTTTAAGAATTCGAATACTGCATCCAGCTTGCATCGCTCGTTCCAAGCCCAAATCTTATGATATCTACCGGTACTTGAAGATATCAGAAAATTATTTTTTTCACTCACCACTGTACTCCATGAGACTGACACACGAAGGGTTGAAACTGTTTTCTGTGACGATTTGGCCTCATTTCTGTCATTCAGTATTTCTCTAAAAGATATTAAGAAAAATCTAATTAAAGCATGAAAACATGATCAAAACATTTTTATCTAGACAGAATATATTGTGATCCCTCGTTAATGTTTTCAAAATCCGCAATTTGCAACATTTGAGGCTTCGCACATTTTAGCCTCGAAGCTTATTTTTGGCTTTCAAGTAAAAGTAACCTTGCAGTGGCCTCTGCGGGGCCTCTGCGTTGAGGCCTCACGCACCTTTAGCCTTCTGAAACTCGTGAAACTGGTAGCCTGCGCGCAGCCTCAGCTCCTCCTCAACGTTCCTTTTCGTGGGAATCTAATCAATCTATAAGACTTAGATACCTCGTGTAAAATAAGACCATGTACCTCTGGTGTAGTGTCATTGATTTTAAGAAAGTGTCCAAATTAAATTTAAATGTTGAGAAATGGGAACGTAATCCATTTGTAGTTCCTTCTACTTTCCCAGTTTCAAAAGATTTAATAAAAGCAAGGTAATTCTTTGGGACACCCGTATGTCTTTGGCAGGCCCGGCGGACGCGGGGGGGCTGGGGGGCTTCAGCCCCCCCAATAATTTGCTAAAGTTTGTTCCTTTTTAATGAAAAAGGCTGTCAAAAAGTCAAGCTTATGGAAATGAAGATTTAAACTTATTTATGCTAGAGGAAGTTATCAGAGTTATCAAGCTATCACGTTTCTATTTCATGAAATTAAAACACATTCTATTTCTAAGTGATTTTGAGATCCTGTATTCAAAATTTCCCGGGAAAGCCTTCCGTTAGTCGCGATTCTTTGCTCCTTTAGATGGAAAATTCTTCATAATAGAGGCGTTTTCCAACGATCTAAGGGCGTGGTCACAAAAAATGTTTGCTCGCTCCTCTCGCCTCTGGTTTCAGCCCCCCCCCCCAATATGAATTTCGTTCCGACGGCCCTGTTTGGTCGAATTCCACAACGTTTTTGTTTATTGAATTGAATTATTGATGTTTCATCTGCAAGTAACAACAATTTCACATGTATCAAAAACATTTTTCTAAATACCGTGTGAAAAGCACTTAAAAGACGATTCAAATTTTATAAACATTTACTTTCTTATTTGATTGCACTTTTCTTAATTGAATTAATAGCTAAACAGGTACTGAATCTCATATAACTTTGATAAATCTTCGTCCTGTTCAGCTTTCGCAGTTTGCGTTTCCAGACAATGATAATAGTTTTTAGTTATGGATAAGTTTCATACCAGTAGAATGCCAAAATTTGTTTATGCTTACTGGTGCCCTGTTTGTGAGATCAAAAGATCACGTTCCCATCACATGGGTAGAAATATCAAATCACCATAAAATTTATGGTCGGAATTATCTCAAATACAAAATTTCTGACAACCTCAAAAGCAGCTTCTTTTCTGTGAGTCCAATCGTTTTCAATTTTAGTTTCTCTTTGCGTTGTTTCTCACTTTCTTCTTGAGTCAAAGATTCACCACTGCTTTCTGATTCTTGAGCTTCTTTAGAATTCTCTTCAATTTGTTCAGGCTCGATTTGCTCAAATTCCAAATCAACAGTTCCTGATTCAGCATCTTCTTCAGTTTGAGGGATCTTCGCGTATTTTACTTGTGCCATTTTGAGCTGTTCTTTCCCTGCACATCGCTAAGGCTGTTGATCGTTCTGAACACTTAGTTATCAATAAAGATAATACTTGTTTGTCTCGAGCATGTGTCGTTTCTTGTCTTTCTTTGAATTTATTAAGGCACCAGTTGAAATCACCTATGAAGTGAAGATTTTCTACGTGTATCAAAACACCGTAAGATTTGGTTGAGTTCAAAATTAGAATAACTTGATTGCATGGTGCGAACCAGCTCAGCTTCTCAACTTTGTTTTGTAATCATGGCAGCTATTCATACGTTATTGAATTTTACAAGAAATCCATGAAATTTAAAAACTACAGTTGCTCTTAACTTTTCTTGTTAATATGGCAGACAGTCTGTTTAATTTTAAAATGAAGCTGAACTGAATTTTAATGTTTACTTTACTTTATCATATTAGCTACGACCATGATTAATGAACCAACTCAGAAATCCTTACTTCGTTCAAATTCGACCAGATTGTTGCGTGCACATGGTACTGCATGAAATAATTTTGATTGGCTAATTGGCTATTTCGGCCTACAAAGGTTTACCGTAACCTTAATGGCTCTGAAAGCAAATAGCCAAAATAAGCAAAAAGAGAGAGCTAGAATGTTCTCACCAAGAATGGTTCCAGATGCACTATTCTCTCACTCTTAGCTTCGCACAAGTCTTGGAGAAATTCTTCCGCTTGCTCAAGAATCAACGTTGGTCAACTGTACGTAACTGGTTTGCTTTCATGTCATATTTATTTGGAGAGCTTTGTTTGATATGGCCCATGAAAGCCCTTATTATTTTTGATAAAACCAAGTATCTTGTGGTCTTACTTGCTTCTGATTAAAGAAGAAACTGAATTCGTTTTATGTCAATGCTTCAAGAATTGTCAGTCTTCAAAGAAATTAATTGGAACGAAGTGAGTTTTGGTTTTATTTTTGGATTTGTACGAATAAGTAGTTGCAGTTGTGCATAAAGCATAACATTTTGTCGAAAATCTTGTGTNATGGTACTGCATGAAATAATTTTGATTGGCTAATTGGCTATTTCGGCCTGCAAAGGTTTACCGTAACCTTAATGGCTCTGAAAGCAAATAGCCAAAATAAGCAAAAAGAGAGAGCTAGAATGTTCTCACCAAGAATGGTTCCAGATGCACTATTCTCTCACTCTTAGCTTCGAACAAGTCTTGGAGAAATTCTTCCGCTTGCTCAAGAATCAACGTTAGTCAACTGTACGTAACTGGTTTGCTTTCATGTCATATTTATTTGGAGGGCTTTGTTTGATATGGCCCATGAAAGCCCTTATTATTTTTGATAAAACCAAGTATCTTGTGGTCTTACTTGCTTCTGATTAAAGAAGAAACTGAATTCGTTTTATGTCAATTCTTCAAGAATTGTCAGTCTTCAAAGAAATAAATTGGAACGAAGTGAGTTTTGGTTTTATTTTTGGATTTGTACGAATAAGTAGTTGCAGTTGTGCAACCTCGTCCCCAGGGCCTTTTGTCATATTTGGACGGAGACAAAAGGCCCTGGGGACGAGGTTGGCAGTTGTGCATAAAGCATAAAATTTTGTGAAAAATCTTGTGTTCCATGGGTTGATCTTAATTTGAAGCCTTTGAAGTCTACCGTTTTCGGTAGAATGGTACCAAAAGAATGGGATTATAGCTCCGACCAACTCTTCTACGCAAGAGGGATGTAGCTGTCGAGAGAAATTGTCCGTGGGTCCCCTATTACTACCCTTTCAGTGCCTCGCAGGGCTATGTGACGCTGCGTAGTTAGTTCTTTGTGAGATCGAGGTAAATCGCGTTGTTGTTGTTGTTGTTGTTGTGTGATTGTTTAATACTTTGGGCTGGCCTAAACTGGCAGAGCTACAAAGAAGAAAGTGTAAAGTTACTTGCTGAATTCAGAGGAGAAATGGCAACTAATGAGACAGAAGTGGCAGAGGAAATGGGAGTTGATCCTGCTTGGCTTGAGATCATCTCGAATAAAATCGTGAAAGCACGGGAATTATCAGAAATTGAATCCAAAAATGACCCAGAAACAAATCCATACAAATCGAAATATGAGGCAAGAAAAACCATAAAAGATCTCTTAGCTGATGCAGAAGAGCAGATTAATTCAACTGAATTAGGTTGGGCAGTTAGCCCCGAAAATGGTGGGAAAATTGAAGAAAGTGAAGCCATGAAGATGTCCTTGAAGCCAGCAATGTTATTAGCATCCATTGAATATGAAGTTGCTGTCAATTATATTGAGACAGAAGAAGTTTCAACTGGCGAAGAACATCTTCAGTCATGTTTGAATTATCTCAAGGGGATAGAATCAACGCATCCAGTTTGTGTCAGTTTGTTGATCGCCGCAAAGTGTCAGTTTGGAATGCTTTGGTCAAGTAGGGCTGATCATGAAAGATCACTAAAGTTCTTTCAAGAAGCAGAAGACCTTTACAGCCAGTACAAGGAAATGGTTGGAAGTTCACCATTATCTTACAGAGATGTTTTGCTTGCAGGGGAGAAAAGAAATGCGACAACGACACAAGCGAGAGAAGCAGAGTTTGAAAAACAGCATACCCTCACACTATACTACATGGCTCAATCTTACAACAATTTGGGAGAAAGAGAAAAGTCTGGAAAATATTGTCACATTACACTCATCAGGCAAATGGAGACGTCACAGTATGAGCCACAAGATTGGGCACTAAATTGTGCCACTTTGGCACAGTTCTATCTCACTAAAGATATGTATAATTTTTCAAGGTATTGTTTGGCATGTGCATCATGTGTAGGTGAAGAAGCAATTTTGAAATTCAACCCAGAAGATTTTGACGAGAATGAGAGGCAAAGAGCTGAAGATAAAGTAAATAAGATGAAAGCTGATATTGCAAGATGTTGGGCAAAATATTGCCTCAATTTGTTGATATCTTCACATCAGAAGAAACTCCAAGATATACAAACTGCAGCAGGTCAAACCACTCAGGAGGAGCAAAATACAGATCCCATATCTGATGAAGATCTAAAACATTTGAAGTTTAAAGGCCTTGAAGTTACATCTCGGGAAGAAGAAATCACAGATAAATTGGTAGATAATTATGATGAGGCAAGAAAGGTTTTCATTTGTGGTCAGAAATGGTTGCAGCAAGCAAAAGAGTTTTATGTTCTAGATGGATACGTTTCAGATTCCATTGAGATCGATCAAGATCTAAGTCAGCTTTACAAATATCTTGCTTTCTTTGATGATAGTTTTGAAAGAAGATGCAAAATGCACAAAAGAAGAATCGACATGCTGAATGCACCTCTTCTTGAACTCAACCCACAACATTTCCTGCAAATTTGCAGACAGTTGACGTTTGAAATTGGTGACACCTATGCTGATATGGCAGATCTGAAGAAAGCAATCATGGAACAGGATACCGCAAGAGTCAGTGCAGAGAGCATCAAAAAGTATAACAAGCTTTTGTTGCAAGGGATAAAGTTTTACGAAGGATTTGTTGATTCATACAAGCACATGAATAAACAACCAGAGAAGTACGAAGATGATGCAGTGAGAGGGGTGCTGCTTGCATATTTCTACATGGCAAGATTGCATTCAAAGTATCTGACACCTGAGAAGAGTATAAAGGGAGAACATTTGCTGAAAGAAAAAGAATTATATGAGTTTATTTTGAATTACTGTGACAGTCACCCAGACATGCCAAAAGTTTTTGAAGAAGAACTTGCAGTAACAAGAGAGATGGTAGCACTCTTCCCAGCAAAGATGAATCAAGTCCTTGACAGATAAAACAATTGAAATCTTATTAATATGATACAGTGGAGTAAAATATTTATTGGTAGTATCAGTGAGAAGGTTGAATTTTAAGTTTCACGAACAACTGTATGAACAAAGAATTTTAAGATAAGAACATCAACAGAATTGTAAAAATGACTGACAGTGTATTGTTTTGCTTATTCAGTAGCGTAGCCAGGGGGGGGCAAGGGGGGGGCGGTCGCACCCCCAATGGTCAAAAAGTTGGTGTATGAGAAAAGCCCAAATCTGCAATACAATCGGCAACTAAGGGGGGGTCAATGCAATT